>JAQQZS010000005.1:28543726-28582355 GCA_030068045.1 Platyallabes tihoni
CCCCCCCCCCCCCCCCCCCCCCCCCCCCCCCCCCCCGCGCCCATGAATACAGGATAAAGTGGTGTAGATGATGAGTGAGTGAGTGAGAGATCAGCTGCTACAAAGATCCAGCACAAAGCCACAACTGAAGTGAGATTAACAATAAACAGATTTGTGAAACTTTGATATCGCTCATTTGTGAGTTAAATAGGTTCAGAGAATTCCCATGAAAGGAGTGTGTGTGTTCAGGTGCGAATGTGACACATCAGGAGATGAAATGAGTGGAAGGTTACTACAAACTAACCGGAAACAAGTTTCTCACACACACACTGACGCAAACTAATCAAATACACACACAAGCACACACACTCATGCAAAGCCACAAATATACACACACACACACACACACTCTAGTTTACTCTCAAAGCCTGACAACCCAGGTGTCTCTGCAAGCACAGTTCACACTATTCATCAAACAGCACATCTCTCTCTCTCTCTCTCTCTCACACACACACACACACAGGCTTATTCTGTACGGTCCAACACACACAGCTGTGCTCTGCTGAACAGCCCTGATTCATTCTACAGCAACTGGCTTCATTTGTCACTTTCGACACCGCTCGTCTCTCCTCCACTTTCTCAAAGCTTCAAGCTGCCGTTTGCAACAAACGCTCCTTTCATCCTTTTCACACCAAGAGCAAGGATGGCTTCCGACACACACACACACACACTCAAACCATCTATGCCACATGCCCTTACTTCCACAGAGAGAGAGAGAGATTAGAGAAGAAAGTGAACCCCACTTTTGTCTCCTTATTCAGTTCAGTTTTAAACGCAGCCGTGCTGAAAGCGGTTATGAAGAATTTCCATCAGTTTAAAGCAGCTACGCGTCATCCTGCGTCGCTTCAGACAATAGAAACATAAATTACCAAAAGTGAAAAGAAAGGTCTTGAATATGTACAAACGTAAGGAATATTTCTCCTGCAGAAATCACTACTAATCCATCACAAGCCTGATTTTCTGCTTTTAACTGTTTCAAAGCTTTTAGTCTTTTTTTCTTTCTTGTTCTATTGGGAGAAACTTTGCTCCTAGAAATATGGAATAAAATTTGGAAAAAGCTTTCAGCCAATAATAAGAACAAGATCAAGTCTCAGAGGACGAGAGTGCTGTTAATGTGTGTGAATGTTATAAAGCGCAGAAGTTTACTCCAAACACACGGGGCGATCTAAAGTCCAAATCAGTGAAACGGGGCGAGAGTCGGGCGATGTGTGACGGGTATGAACCGGGTCAGGATTCGAAGAAAAAAAATAATCACAAATTTTAAAGGCTTGATAACAACATTAGAGACACGACGCTGTGAGTCTCTCTCATACGCGTCTGTAATCAGTCTCAGGTGTGGAAGAGTTCCGGTGATCTGGACGCAGTTCATGTGTTGTTGGTTTGGTTAATTTTAAAATAGAAAATCGACTAGAAACATTTTTATATTACAGTGGACCTAAGCATACAAATTTAATTTGTTCTAGAGGCGAGTTCTTAACCTCGTATTGTGAAACACATTGTCCCATAGGAAATAATGTAAATGCAGATAATCCGTTCCAACCTCCCCAAAATATTACCAATTTTCCAACACTATAATCATATTTTTGCATATTAAAACAATAAAAACATTTAGCAAAGACACATAAATGAAGTAAAATATGAAATAAACAGACATTAATCCTGATTTAACCTTAATTTATGATTCCTCTTAGCACCAGCTCCCCTTTCTTCTTGCTGCCGTCCTTGCTAATACCCATGGTGCTATGCACACAAAGACAAAGTAAACTTGCTCCGCTTTGGCTTTTGAACAGCTCCCGAACGTACGCGCAACTTAGTCGACGGTTTGTTTGCTCGCATGCCGAGGACCACAGCGTGCAAAATTTCAGTTCATCAAAAAATTCATGAGGCGTCCGTATGTCGAGACACCGCGCGATTTCGATTTCAATCATGACAATGTTTGCATTAAAAGTTTGGACTGTATTTAACACTTTTGGGTCAACGATGTCGTCTGTAACATTCAGCACTTTTTTTTTTCTCTTCTTCTTAACGTGTTTTTGTAAATAAAATGAAAAAAATGTGTACGAGTGCTAGACGTGTTTCTTTCCAAAACGAAAATTAATACTATTTTTTAACTAAGTAAGGTTAAAAATGTTCACACACCCAAGACTTTCACACACACAGTTCTGTGTTTAAAACAATTTGCGATGTTTTGTCTGTTTTGCATTCTAAATTGCATTTTCTGAAATGTGTATTTTGACCAAACCTTAAGAGTTGCACATGATTCTGAGATCTTTACATCAGTCATATAAGTGCATAAGTGCAGTTTGTGCTCTATGTAAATACATACAAATGCATTAGCTACGACACTGGAATATTTTACATTTACACAAATTATAAGATCAGTCCTGACTCAGATCCCAGAGGGTTAAAGAAAAAAAAAATTCTAAATCTTTCAACATTGAATTTAAGAAACCGGTGCGTCCTCGCTCCTCCTCACACTCTCCTCCGTACTCAACTTCTGTGGAGAAATAAACTCTACCCTGAATGAGTGAATTTACTTTTCTTCTCCGTGAGATTTCTCCCTGAGAAATTTGAATGATGCAACTTCCTGTTTAACTTGGGATATTTGCGACGCTACAAATACTTTCACAGGTAACAGGTTTGAGTGAACAAGCTAAAATCTTCTATTTTTCCACAACATTTCACGAATGACTAATACAGAATGTTAGGTTTAATCCTTTGGGTTTAAAATTTATTCACTTAAAATATATGTGTGGCCAAAAGTATTATGACAATGTACCCTGTCCTATACAAGATCCTACAGTACAGAAGTGAAAAGCCATGTATTGTAATCCTCCCTGAGCACAAAACCGGTGATGTCATTAATGTAGTTCGAGTCTATCTGGCTGAAGAGTTGTGTTAATTAGAATCAGCTGGTTTAGTTAATGACTGGAACAAACAGTGCATGAGTCAGGACTTGAACTCTCTGAAGTCGGGGTTTCCAGTTCTGCATAAACATGGATAAAACTCTGGTATTCTCAAGTGGACTGTGAACTTCTCTCACAAATTCATTTCTCTAGATGATCTTCAGATGGAGATCGAGCAGGCGCGGAGTGATTGAGCGAGTGACACCAGCGCACCGCAGACGTCTTTCTGACTCTATACCCAGCAGGTTTTGAACAACAAACGATTTTGTTCTAAATACAATTTTTTTTATAGCAATTTCATATATAAATAACAAACTCTTCTTATTTTAATCATCATTTTAAAAAATGTCATTAAAACACTGAATTTCACTTTTGTCTCAATATTTTAGGTCATCAGTGTAAGTTGTTATTAAGAACACACTACTTGTGTTTATTTTACATATTTTAAATGATTCATAAACAATGAGACACAAACTACACTTCCGGTTTTACTCTGAAATAACCGACATTTATTTCTGTACAGTCCGTCAATCCTGCATAATGTATACTCTTCTGTTTTAATTCCATTTTATTTTGGTAACTTGTAAATATTGTAAATTTTCAGCCCAATATAATTGTTTAAAATTCTTTCTTTTTTGTTTATTTAATTTATTGCTATTTATTTAATTGTGGAGGAATCTTTCTTTTTAGGTCAAGTCCAGTTGTATAAGCTTTGTTCACTGCATATCATATTGTGTATGGTTGTGTACGTGACAAATAAAACTGGAATTTGATGAAACAATCATAATTATAAATTATTATGAAATGCAGTTAAGGTCCTGTATAATTTCTATGTGAAACATGAAGAGAGCAACAAAAATTAATAGCTCAAAAAATATTAGGAATGAAGAGAAGTGTAAAAAAGTTAACCAGTTCAGAAACGATTAAACATCAATGTATAGTGGCAGGTTTAGTGTTTCTAGTTTGAGCAGTAAAGTAACTAAAGTGACCCAAAGTGCAAAATACTTTAACAAAACAAAAACATGAAAGCAAATTTGAAATAAAAAAAGCAAAACTAAAACCACAAAAAAAAGGCAAATTTGAAAACCATTTCAAACCAAACTATTGGTTATTCTGACCAAACAAAAACTAATTTAAAAAATAGCTATTTTGAAAACTAAAAAAAATCAACAATCAACACAACAAACTTAAAAACACACATCAGCAAATGATGTCAACATAAAATGTGTCGGGTCCTTACTGAACATCATGTGTTTGTTTCTAATCGGCCGTGGCTTGCTGTAGTCAACTTAATGTCGCTGCGCCTTTTATGTTATATGTGATGTTATTTTCACTTTTATTGGGTAATTTTCTCTGCGTTTTCACTATTGCTGTTCTTTTTTTTTTTTTTTTTTTTTGCATTTTGTTGTTTTAAAGCAAATTTTTAGTAAGCGTTTTTTAGTTTTACTGTTGGATTGGACTGTTAAAGTGTTTTGAACGTTTGGGCCACCATAAGTAACAGACAGGTTGGAGAATAATATAATGATTAAGCTTGGTTAAGGCATTGAACTCATAATTGGAAGGTCCCAGGTTCAGAACCAACCACCACCAAGTTACCCCTGCTGGACCCTTGATTAACTGCTCAGATGTGTATTGAGATAAAAATATAAGTCATCCTGGATGAGACTGTCTGCCAAACACTGTAAAAATGTATTTGAACAAGATATTATTACAACCTATATTAGAGGTATTTTCAGGTGTGTTTTTGTGACCCTAATTATGTCCTCTGCCTTACAGACAGGCAACACAACCACTTATTACAGGATTGTTATCCAAGCTTGACTTTTGTAATCCCGATAAAATACTCCACACAATGTTGACTTTGCCTAAGTGTTCACTGTTTGTGGAAACTCCAATAAATAGACCAAAATAGCGCCTACTAGAGACATAACCTGATACACCTGATTATTAAACAAATAGAAATATGATGATGGCCTGCAATTTTTTTTTTCAGGCAGAACCCGGTTTCTGATTAAGACTAAAGGTGTTAATGTAATGTTTTGAACTAGATTCAGGAATCAAATTGTAATCGTCATGTACTCAACCATATACAAATACAGTATGATATGCAGTGAAACGCTCATACGCCTGTTTGTGACCTAAAAATAAGGGAAGATGAAATAGAATAAAAACGTAAAAGGCAAATTGCACTAGAAAAAGTAGAAAATGTAAAATATAAAAACTACACATACAGTCACAATACAATGAAACTAAAATAAAAATATATAAAATGTATAAATTTTTAAATAATGTGGAATGTGCGGAATATTTCCACCCGCTATACGAAATCATATCCGAATAAAGTTCTTACCTTCCAGATTTATGAAAAAGCTCTTCCCAAACTGCAGTCTGAGAACTCCAAAATACAGCAACCACAGAATCCAGTTGTAAATACTTTATTGCACACATCACAGTATTCTTTTTATTTTTTTTTATCCACCAGCGTGAGCAACATATCACGTTGTACATTTTTTCCCCTAACCTCATTTATTTTCTATTTATAAAACAAGGCAACAACACAGATTAAAAAATAACTTTACATACTGTCTTAGAACACAAAGAAAAAAAAATCAGCGATTTAGTGCACCTTTATCGCTTTCCACGTTTGGACTTCAAACATCATACAAAGGATGAGAAAGAAAGAAAACAAAAAATGCATTAATTATAAAAAAAAAATCCAAATGTAAAAATCCAAAACAAAAACCAAAGTAAAAGCTCCAGTAGATTATTATGCCCAGATTTTTTTTTCTTTTCAAAAATACGTTTTTTTTTTAAAAAAAAGATTTGGTAGTTGTAGAAGTAGTAGTAGTTTGTCTTTAACCCCCTGAGTGCCGCGTTGGCATAAGCACTAGAGTTGCAGTCCAAGGAGGAATGTTTTCACATCTGATGATTAAAAAAAGCAGATTAAAAGGCAGCGCTTCCCTTTCAGAGGTCTGTGTTTAGCGCACGGATCGTATGAAGCTTCTGACTGTCGAATGGAACAGTCACTGAAGGCACTTTATGGTCCGATAACTTTCTGAAACAACGCCTCGGTTTCAGCTCAAAGCACAAGACAGCGAAAGCGTACTGTATGCAGAATTTTTCCCTTTTTAGAATTTTAGAACAAACTTTAAATCAACATTCTTTAAACACTGACATTCTGTAGCAGGAGGATCAACGGGCCTCGTTTATCAGTCTCGTGCAATATATATATATATATATATATATTTTTTTTACATCCACCACTTGAACTTGAATCTCATTATTGATTTAGCCTGTATTTTGACATGTACCTCAAGTTTCATTTGGTATCTCATTATTGTTTAAGTAAATTTCTTGCAATTCAGAAAAGCCAGATACCGAATCTAAAAAGTGACAAACCAACCAACCAACCCGCGAGCACCATTAGGTTCGGGGCATCCGTACGTTAGTAAACCTTCTTAAACATAAATTTATACTAATGAAAGACAGGATACCAACATCTCTGTCTTTCAGAGTTCTTGTGCATCACAATATTTTGAAATACCAAGTCATTATTTAGACTTTATATGTTTATTTTGAATTATATCTCATGCTTTCGATTTAGTAAATTTATTTTTACTCAGGATCTCATTTTGATTCAGTATCTCGTTACTATGGCTTACTCGGAGTCATTATTTTATTCACTCAGTATCTCGTAAATAAAAAATATCAAGATACTACCTCAAAAATTATGACAATGGGGGGGTGGGGGGGTGTCTTGGCGCCAAACAATACAATTCAGGGCTTCTATAAATTACTGAATCATCTTATATGTAAATTTCCACAAATTTAAAACTGAAAACTGAGGGTAACATCTCAATCAATAAATAAAAGCTTCACAAATAAATTTGTTCACACATGATCTGATAAATGAGGCCCAGTGTGTGAAAATCTATAAAACCCAGAATATCAACAGAACCCCCCCTCCCTCCCTTTATATTTCAGCGAGCGATATGGCAGTGCTTGAAATTTCTTGTGCTTTCGTATCCCTTCATTCCATCCAGTAAAGAAATAATTGTGGAGCTGCTACAAAAATACAGTAAGAGAAGCTTATTTTCTTTTACAGAGCGTTACAGGAACAACATAAAGGAATATATTGTTGCCATATGGCACAGGATGTTTTTTTTAAATCAATATTAAAAAAGCGACTTAGTTAAAGGTTTGTGTATACTGTATTGTACATTCAAAAGCTGAAAATATCTCTATCGTATAAACAAACAAGCAAAAAAAATGTCTAGCATAACAATCACAATCTGAAATCTTAGTCTTACGCGGAGTTAAACGGAGCGTTTTTATTATTATTTTTAAAAATCAGCATTAGAGCAGAAATTGACTCATAACGGTGAAAGATTTCTTTAAAACCTGTATTTGTATCACTCAGTGGGTTAAAGTGGCTCTCAAAAAAACAGATTAATGAAAGTTAATGTTTGCATGTGCGTCAGTCGAGACAGCTGGTGAATTAGTGAGAGAACAGTTTAAAGATTTTTAAGGAAAAAGAGGAAGAAACTGATGTCAGGATTAGGAGAACCAAACCTGAAACAATGTAGTATGCGTTATTAATTGTGCTTGAGGTTTCAAATGAACAGGAAAAAAAAGCTGTGAGGCGAAAAAAAAAAAAAAAAAAATTTCATAAACATGTTGGACATTGATGAAACTACCGTTCTTTCTCCATGGCGACGAGACGAGCAGCTCTCGCAAGTACAAGCTTGTTTATATTCATTTTTTAAAAATATATATTTATTTATTGTCAGCAGTCGAGGAGCTGAAATAGACTCTGCACTGACGGAAGGCACTTCAACGACACTGACGGCCTGTGAGAGCACGCCGCACTCAAAAAGCAGGAGAAAAAAAAAATAATAACCTAAAAGCACCAGGGATAAATGGAGGGGATTTTTGCTGCAAGTGGCATCCTGCTGAGAAAATTTTGAAACGGTGTGAAATCTAAAAGAGCTGTAAGAATTTGTCATGATGGAGTATGATGGAACGCTCCGTGTGTCAGCTGTAGAATCCGCCCCGGTGTGTAAAGACGAGCAGGTTTTATTTATCACTCCACTGATGAAAAGCTTCCTGATTACAGAGTTGTATCGTAGAGAAGCACAGTTGTGACGAAGTGTTGTGTTTTTACGTCATGGGTTTATTTTAAAGTGGTCGCTTTGGAGATGTTATTCCTTAACTCGCAAGAAGTTTCACTCCTTCAAAAGGGGGGAAAAGGATTTTTAAAAACTAAAAGTGGAAATAAGATTAAAAGTATCATGGTTGACATTTATTTAATATTTAATATGTTAAGAGACTCAGACGGCAGGCGCTACACAACCTTTAGCTCCTGCAGTTAAAACTGTAGCTGTCAGGTGTTATTTTTTTTTATCTTAACTTAAAAAAAAAAAAATAACACTAAGGGAATGACTTCTATAGCTATATACATAAAACTAACTTGTTTTGAGACATTCAAACAAACTTTTTTAAAAAGGTATAACAGGGTTAGATAGGCCCCTGCTGATATAAGTGACAACAGGAACGAACTTGCTGCTCGTTGTTGATTTTTAGAGGAAAGTAAGTTTAATATGTTGAGAAATTTGCTTTAGTGTGAGAGAGGAATAAAAGATCTTACCACCCAGTTGATTATTTTCCCCAGAACAGGACTTCTAATTAACTCAATTCTAATTAACTAATTGTTCAGAGAGCCTTACGTGCTCTCAAGTTAAAAGTTCAACATAAACTGAGTGATGCGCGTGTTTGTGTGTGTGTTTTGTACGAGACAGAAAGTGTGGGTTCGAGTCAGCAGAGCAAAGTGAGGATGGACCGGATCGTGCACTTTTCCAGTTAGTGTGTGTGTTTGTGTGTGAGTGAGTGTGTGCGCCCATGACCAAGATCCGGTGTATAAGTGTAATTCTAAGCAGGTTATAAGTGTGTGTATTGTAGTGCAGTGTGTTAGTGCGATTCCTTCATCTCGTTTTTTTTTTATTTTATTTTTATCTTTTTTTATTTATTTTTTTTAATTGTGTTAGTCCGTGAACCAGGTCAAGAGTAGTACATTCATTCAACAGGTTAAACACAAGACCGACAAATAAAAAAAAATATCAGCAAAGTTAGTAAAATTCTTACTAAGAATATTTTTATTAAAATAAATGGCAAGGGGGAGGAGTTAATAAGAAAATAACAGCATACACCATGAAAACTAAATGCAAGCATGTAAAAATCTTGACAAGAGAAAAAAAAATTAATAAAGTCACTAATGAGTTAAACAAGCTAGAGACTGGCAAAGGAAATGAAAATCTAAATGTTGGAAAAGCAACAATCCCAACACAAGAGACTTGAGTTTCTGAGTGAGACAGCAAAAACTGAGGTGAGTTAAAAAAATAAAAATAAAAAAAAATTGTAGTGGGCATCAAAAAAAGAAAGAAAAGCCAGAAGAGTGATTTTATAATACACATATAAAATGAAGTTAGAAAAATACATTAGAAACCTGTAACAATGATTGTAAATTACATTATTATACATGTATTAGGCAGGCAGGAGAGAATACAAGAGATTTCTCTAGAGACCTGATGGACTTAAATCGGTCTTTAAAACAACATGACCGACAGCACGTAGTAACATCGCGGAGGGCATTTATCATCGTAATACTGCTTCTGAGTCAGGGCTGTCTTCTGAAACCTCCAGTCTGATATTGCATTTCGTTACAAAACAAAAAAAAACACAGGAAAAAAAAGGAAAAGAGCGTCAAACTAACAAACAAAAACAAAGTGACCTTTCCTGTGTAACAGCTCGAGAGTGAAACAGGCTGCCATAGAGTTGAGTAATTTCATCCGAAATACCACTAAAGTTTTTTTTGTAATTATTTAAATGCTTTGAAGTAGCCGACAAACTTTTAAAACGAGCCGGCGATGTTTTTTTTTTTTTTTTTGGCACAGTCTTAGGAATGAGGTGTCCGAAACAGCTGAGGAATTTTATTATTTAAATAATAACAATAATAACGAAAAAAAAATGTAACAGGTCATGAAATTTGAATAGAAAAAAAAATCTGAATTTTTTAATTTAAATGGCAGTTTGCTTCAAACAGTAACAATACAGAACAGACACATTAGAAACTGAAAAATCAATTTTTAAAAAAAAAAAAAGGAAATCCTCTTTTGTTCAAATGGCATAAAGAGAAGAAGAACAGGAGGGAGGGATGAAGGAAGAGAGAAAAGGGAGAGAAACATTAACCTAATCTCGGGAAGACAAATCATGGCACGTAGTTAGCTGGTCAAATGACTGCTATTCTTTATATATATTTATTATATCTATATCTTGTTTTTATTTTTTATTTTCTTATTTTGCATAGAGTAGATTGAGTGGCACAGCTGGGCGACGATCGATCGAACTCCACACTTTTATCATGTGTTCTCCTTCTCTATGTGCTGAGCACCGGTGTCGCACAAGTTTTACCGAACACAATGTAACTCGGAAGAAGAAAAAACAAAAAGTAAAATAAAACAAGGAAAAGAAGAAGAAGAAAAAAAAAAAAGAGACCCATCAATAAGGCACTTTTTTGTCCCTCTTTTACAAATTTCTAATACTTCCTCTCGCTTTAATGCTTAGACCAGGAGAAAAAAAAATAAAAAAAATAAAAAAAATTAACAAAACACTGTTCATCATCGCCAAGAGCAAAATCATCTTTTTACTCAAACTTCGTCCTTCTTGTTTTTTTTTTTGTTTTTTTTGTACAACTGCAAGTGAAGTATAAAAAGCTAAAATTGCCAAAAATATATTTTCTTCTCCAGCACCCTGTAAAAGTATCTAATTTTGATCGTATCAGCATCTTAATACGCGGCGACGTTATCTACACTTGTATACAGATAGATTCATTTTTATTTAGTTTTTTTTTAAAATATATTTATATATAGAATCATGTATGTATAAAGCAATTTGAACAGGCAGACATGGCTTTCACATCCTAGGTTTTTTTTTCTTTTTTCTTGAGAACTTGGATGACACTTTTTTTGTGTAAAAAAAAAAAAGAATTGAGGGACACATTTTGGATGAGCGCTAATAGAATTATTTTTGATTTCTTTTTTTGCTTTAATAAAAAAAAAAAAGAGAGAGGGGGATAAAAATGGGAAAATCTTTTTCAAACTTGTCCTGATTTTAAAGGTTTATGAATTAGACATTTGGGGGGTGGGGGTGGGGGGGGTGACGTTTAATAAAACACAGGTATGTACAGAAACTCCTCGTCTGATTCATAATCATGATTCTTAGTGTTTAAGTCGAGCGAGACTGAAGCACAGTGGCTGAGGGATTATTGTCTTTTTCATGCGATTTGACCAGAAGTCAAACGTACACAGGCACGTCACACACATTTCCTTAAGCATTCTAGACTAGAAAAGAAAAAAAAAAAAAAAACATCTTGCGCTTAACATAATTGTATAAAGAAACTGTAACCCTTTGGCTAAATACGCACACGTAATACTTTTTCTGTTATTGTTATCATTATTATAATAATTTTTTTTGTCTTTTGTCTCACAGCTCATTCAAAAAAAAAATAGTAATAAAGAAACGACAAAAAGTATAAACTTCAGGCACTGTATTTGTCGAGGCTGGGGGGTGGTTTGGGGTGGCGTAGGCGAGTCATGAAACTCCTCCTGCCCAAATCTCCACAGCCCAAAAAAACAAACAAAAAAATCCTAGATTTACTGAGAATACTCTGGAAAACTCTTCGCAACCCCTGTCCTGTCAAGCGTGGCACCCACCTCGCAGGTGTGATTAAGCTTGACCTTTTTGTATTTTTGTTTATAAGACAGAGAGAAACAGAGAGAAAGAAAGAAAGAAAGAAAAAAAGAAAAAAAACACCCCCCACAAAAAAAAAGAAAAAAAAAAAAGGAAAAATGCGTCTGCTTTTATCCCCCACCAAAGCAGTCTATAGTTTTTTAGCCATGCAACTCAGGCGCACCCAGAATGTGTCGGCGCTGATGGAGGGAAGAAATAAAGGGAAAAAAAACAGAAACAGAGCTGCACATGACAATAACACAAAACAGGTGTGTGTGTGTGTGTGTGTGAGTGTGGTTTCTTTCCTTCTTCCTTCTCTCTCTTGTTATTTGGGGGGGGGATCCTGATCGAATCCGAATTTAAACTATGGCACGTCAGTGAGGATGTTTATGTTACTGAGAAAAATAATATCTTATTAATATAAAAAAAAGTTTTATTGCTTATTAACTACTCAGTGCAGATTTTCGCTACTAATAACATCACCTGACTCGTGAGTTACTGAGAAAGAAAAAAAGAAAGAAACAAGCAGGTGTTTGTGGGGGGGGAAGAGGACAAAAATATATATATATATAAAAAAAGAGAGAGGGAGAGAGAGAGAGAGAGAGAGAGAAAAAATATGAGAGAAAAAAACAGTCAATACACAAACGCCTAACGTAGAGAAATCATCACACAACTTTTGTTTGTTTTGTTTTGTGTGTGTGTGTGTGTGTGTGTGTGTGTGTGTGTGTGTGTGTGTGTGTGTGTGTGTGTGTGTGTGTGTGTAGGCGTTTGAGATCTTGTTGCGGTTTGTGGTGTGTGTTAGGGGTCACAGGTGCCTCTCTGGTTTTCTCAGCGTCCAACAGGCTAGCAAAAGGCAATTACCAGTTAATCTGATTCAGCAGGCAGGCTTGGGGCAGCTCATCATTGGGTGAAGAGTTCAGAGGTCAGAGGTCATTTGTTAGTTGCCGGTGGCGGCTAGGTGGTTAGGAACAAAAAAATAAAAATAAAAAAAAGGAAAACAAAAAAAGATAGAAAGGATATTAGTGTCAGCAAAGAAAGAGACTGAAATGACATCATTTTGAACACTGAAATGAACGCAACATTCTTTTAAATCCACCTTAAACCCGTAAGCCAAGACACACACACACACAGCTAGAACCTGGTTATAAGTGCATCATGACCAGGGGAAAAAATATAAAACAACACACACACACACACACACACAGCCCCGCCTCCCTTAACCGCAATCACATTGTTATAATTATGATGTTATTAACGTTAAAAGGTAAAAAGTGCGCATTAACGTCGCCCCGGTGACCCCGCCAAAACCAAAGCCAAACAGACAAACAAAAAAAGCTAGTAATGTTTTAGTATCTTTTGGGTTGGAATGCGTGTTACAACACAGCTATTAGTCGTCAGGGCGCTAAGAGAGGCGCGTAACTGTAAAATAGGCGCACAGTGGATAAAGTGAGTAAATAAATAAATAAATACCACTAGCGGTTTATTTCTTAGAAAAATTATTCCCTCTTTATTCATTTTTGTTTGTTTCTGTAATTATGTACAGGAGTCATAAATACAATTCCTATAAAATAGAAAGTATAAAATAACAGTACCTTACATACTAATCATCTCATATATCTCTCATGTAAATATAATGTGTGTGTTTATCAAAACCATTTGAGATGCAGACCTGCCAACACTGAAGAGGAAAAAGCGAGAGAGAACTTTCGAGACTTAGTAGTTTTTCGAGAACAAGTATCAAATCTCGGCCGTTTAAAGAAAGCACGGGCACTTAAAACCTCGTTTTGATTTTGAAACCTACAGCTGACTGAATTTCAAGACATCACGGGAAAACACAGCTCTCGGGCGTTAATTACACTCAATACTGTGGCAAAGTCTTGACGGGTGCTGGGGATTTGGGAGGTCAAGACTTCTGCACAGTCTATATATTGTATGTCGATTGTTAGCTAAGGTGAACGTACATCATCAGTAGAGCAGTAAATCATAACTAGATTGCTGAATCGATACCATTTGTACATCACTTGTATTGTAAATTGATTTATGTTGTGTGAGATCTTTTTTTCCTCCAGTCCTGTAGGTGGCAGTAACGACTACAGACTACAAACCAGACCATAAACTCATTTAAACTGAGAACGGATAATCTCACAAAACAAGCATTTTGCAGAACACACATATATATATATATATATATATATATATATAATTTTTTTCCCCAAAAGAATCCACAGTTTAAATTTTAAGTGTAAAGTTAAGTGTAAATTGATTCTGAATCAAAAACCTGTCGAATCCATGAATTAAATCGACTAAAAGACTGCATAATAGATTTACTGTTGTGTCCCTACGTTTAAAGTGGAAAATCTGATGGAGACAAAGGATTACTCGTGTAAAACTGAAGTGGGCGGAGCTTTCAGTAAATCGTTCAAAACACCCATGTCGATTAATTTATCTATTTTTACGCGTTTTCACTCGTAGCAGCGTAATCCGATGTCAAGACTCAGACGATTCTTATCTGAAAATCGTGCGGGCTGGCAGGTCTGCAGACGAGGTAAACAGGAGGATGAAATATGTCTAAAAAATAATAATAATAATAATAATTTGACTCTACAGTAATAAAGCAACCTCAAGTATTATAAATATTCCTAGCTTTAAAAGTAAAGCGTCACAGTAAAGGAATGTGAGACAACACTCGAGTTTTCAGTGCTACTATACACACACAAGGGGCGTTCGAGTCAAACCGGGACATGTGATGGAATTTCTGTTAAACGAAGGTGTACAAGACTCTGTTCTTACAGGAACTCGGCGGAGAGTTTTCGTACAGTCCTGACCTTGCTCCAAGCCATTTCCACATGTTTGAAAGAGGCATTAAAAGGAGTTCCTGGGAGGCCGGCATTTCAGATGTGAAGCAGATAGTCCGATAAAAACCCTTTCTAAACCCTTAGTGTAGCGGGAAGGTTTTAACTTGCAAAATATTTAAAAAGTTCCACTTTGACACGAACGCCCCTTGTATCATCTGTACATCAATGTGGTAAAAATTAAAACATCTCAGTACAACATCACCTTCGCCACATGTTCTAGATTGTCTTTTTTTTTTTTTTTTAAATAATAACAATAATAATAATAAAGACATATAGGAAGTGTGTTCTCTAACTAACCTCTGTCTGCGGTCACTATCCTTTGGTAAGGATGGACCCGTGAGTCATGTCTCCGCACTTTAGTAGCCATTGCACCTAGATCGCAACAGGTCCATAAGGTTAGACATCATCTGAAGCCCAAACAGCCAGACCACACACACATCCAGCTCGACCTCTGAGAGGTGCCTGGTCTGGCTTTACAGACTTGTATTCATTAACACACACAGTAACACAAACACACACATGCACGTCAGGGTCTAGGAATAAAATGTAAACTGTAAATCACATGAAGAGGAAACACACTCCCCCTAGGCTTCACTAATGCACTGGTGTGTTTTTTTTTTTTTAAGCACTCAGAATTTCACAGTAGTAAAAGTTTGATAGTTTTGAGACAGGTGGGCAAGGGGTGGGGCAGGGGTGTCAGGTGGTATAGGGGTGGGGCGGGTTCGGGGCGGGGTCCCTGGCAGGAAGAACAGGTCCGTTAGAAGCTGAGCTGTAAAACTCTACTAATGAGGTCAACTTCTTGTGAGGTCAGAGCGAATCGGAGATCAGTTCTCTCATCACAGGAGAGTGAGAGAGAGAGACCCTCACATCCCCTTTACTGTCAATCTTGGGGAGCGTTTATTCCTCCTTTCTATTTATTTTTATTGTTTATCTGAACAAGTTTTATATTAATTTGCTTTGGCAACATGGTTTAAACTGTCATGACGAGAGAGAGAGAGAGAGAGAGAGAGAGAGAGAGAGAGAGAGAGAGAGCGCAGTGGGAAGAAAACAAAAAAACAAAGCGGGGGTCAGAGAAAGAGATGGAGCAGGAGGGAGAGAGATGCAAAGAAGAAAAAGAGAAAGAAAGTGACCCGAGTGAACAAAAGTAAAAGATGAAAGACAGAGATAACAGCAATAAAAAAGGCTGTGAGAAAGAAAGAGAATGCAAACAGAGAGAGAGAGAGAGAGAGAGAGAGAGAGAGAGAGAGAGTGCAGTGAGAAAGGTTAGCAGAGAAAACAAAATTAACAACAAAAAAATAATCAAAGAAAGACAGAAAAAGTGAAAGAAAGGGACAAAGGGGACAGACTGAGACAAATATAAATGAGGAATAGAAAAAAGCAAGAGATAGAAAGACAAAGAGAAAAAAAGAGCGAGTGTGAGAGACAGGTAGAAGAGAGACAGAGACAGAAAAGCTTTAGAAAAGCAGGGAAAAAAAAAAAAAAAGAGAGAAAGAGGTTCAGTTGCAAGACGGGGACATAGATTGAGGATGAGGAGGGGAGGACAGATGGATGTGACAAGAGTTTGCTGCAGGACTCTGGAGTAGGGACAGAGAGACGCATTTCTAACAGCAGCCGGGATCCACCTGCAGACACGCGTCAGGAGAGAGAGAGAGAGGTGTGTGTGTGTGTGTGTGTGTGTGTGTGTGTGTGTGTGTGTGTGTGTGTGTGTGTGTGCAAGCAAGCATGTCTCCATCACTCTGCATGTTGGCAGGATGTGTGTGTGTGTATATATTTACGTACACAGGGTAATCCCTACCTTACTGCCCTACAAAACCCTGAACAAAAAAAATTTATAAAATAAAGCCCAGGAGATAAACGGATGGAAAACCTGTCATCGTTAAACGACGACGCGTCCTCGCCACCTGTCTCACACACACCTGTCCTTACACCCCTGTCCAACACCAGGCCTTAGCTGCTCAGCACGTATTTACCTTGCACTAAGTCCTGGGCGGGGCTTGACATGGCCATGTCCAAGCCGCCCCCGTAAAACGCTGCGGCGGTGCCGTCCTGATGCCCGCCAAAGCCTGAAGCACCGAGCCCCCACGGCCGCTTACCTAGGACGCCTCCGTGCTCGATGGGGTACTCCAGGAGAGAGGTGGGCGCCAGGGCGTACGGGTAGTCGTAGGGCGTGGCGTAGATGATGCCCGCGTCGGGCGCCGGGGGCACCAGCGTCGGTGTGGCGTTGGGCAGCATGGCGGGCATCTGCGCGGGACGGATGAGGTTCATGATGGGCGTGCCGGCCGGGGTTGGGGGGCGCAGGGCGGCAGGCGGAAGCACCTGACCGGCGGGGGCGGCGATCAGCCGAGGGCCCTGAGCCGCCGCGGCCGCCGCTGCAAGAGAGAACGCAAGGTTCGCTGGTGTAAGACAGCGGACAGAGAGAAGACGAGAAAGGAAGGAAGCAAAGATGAAGGAAAAAAAAGGACAGGAGGGAGGGATGAAAGAGGGATAGAGGAATTAAATATGAAGGAAGGAAGAAAGACAGAAAGAAGCGAAAGCACGCGCCAGATCAGGATTCAGGGTTTTAGTGAACGTGAGGAAAGCAGAAACACAAGAAGGGGAGGGGCAAAAAACAAAAAAACAAAAACAGAAATAAAATTAGTTCATGCAATGATCAACAGTGAACCCTCACAAAACTAACACAAGCCCCACAACCAGCACAACATGAGGATAAACAAACAAATAAACAGCATTGTCAATCAACAGATGCATAAAACATATCAAAGCAGACCAATCATCATAACGCCACAAGTCACATGATCAGGTACAAAACAAAACAGCTCTCGTCACATGTGGAAGGCGGGGCTAACTGGGCGGCCATGTTGGTTAAAGCCGTTGTTTAAACGAGTCGAACAGAAAAACAAGTCGCTGGTCCTCTTCTGTGCCTCATCAGATTAATGAGGCGTTAACGAGCTAACGGTAAGCATGCAGATCAGGGAGGATCAATAACCGTAAACTGCACACGAGATCCGAGCGCAGGACAGAGCCATCGCTATAGAAACGTCATCCAAATTACATTAGATGGAGATTACAGACTTTAGGCAAGTCCGAATCACTGAAGGAGCTTATTTTACAAAAGGAGGAAATGGGATGTCTAGACACACCTCAAACCCCAAACTAGCAAAAGGTGTCAACCTTTTGGCACACGATCACGAGTCATTCGGGACGTCCAGGTCATCAGCGGACCACATAACGATGCTTAACTCACATAAAATCTAAAACGCCGCCTTTTTTTCTTTTTAAACACACGGTAAAAGCCGTGAAGTTACTGGTTAGAGTCTGGCTAACTCGTCTCCAGTGAGAATTCTCAGAGTAAACAGCTATTAAAGTTGATTCACGCTTCAATTTTTTTCTTCTAGCAGACAAATAACACACACACACACACGTCATTAGGAAAGGCTTGTGGGATCGATCCAGGATTAAAAAAAAAAGGAAAAACAACGAGGAACTGGGTCTAAAAATCAGATCGTTAAAACGACTAGTCACGTTGTTTTGGTGTTTATTTAGCTCTAGATCTGGCAGGTCATCCATTACCACGTGAATGACGCAATGCCACATGGATCTTCTTGATACACCAAAAACTAAAAATTTTTTTTAACATGGCAGACCCGAGATGCAAACCCCTCCACATGGATGAGTAAAAAACAAAATCAAATGTAAAAGCATTTGCAAACATTCTGAAAATAAAATAAAAAAGCAGATTATTTCTCCCAGTCATGAATATTAACGATTTCTTTTTCTTTTTACCTTTACATTCCAAAAGCAGCACTTCTCATTAATATGCATGACAAGGGGCGGAGCCATCTGTGCAAACCTGCGCATATTTACGAGCATGGTGTGATTACGAGCCGTTGTAAACTCCATGCGAGCTGAAATCACGCAGCATGTGAGGGGGGGATTTTGCTGGATTGCATTCGGAGCGGCTTTTAAACACAGGACAGGAAGAGATGGACAGAAGGACAGCGCGAGTGTGACCGAGACACACCCAATGTCCGACTTTGTGTTCACACACCGAGCATCGAGTGTGACTGTGTGCATGTGCATGTGGTACGAGAGCGCGCTTACGAGCTTTGATGTTGGTGTCTCTGTAGGTCCCGTTAAGGATGGCCAGCTCCATCAGCTGCATCTTCTTCAGGTTGTCTTCTCCTTCCGCCTGTGAAAGGAGAACAACAACAAAAAAAAAAAACATCAGAAGCTGCATCCAAAACACTCGTCAATATCCGAGCGAGTATAAATACACACGCTGGCAGTGACCGCGCTCGTTAACGCTAAATTAGAGCGAGGGAAATTATTCACAAGGAAGCAATTATACCTGCGGTCCTCCCGTCTTGAATCTAATGCACAGCAAGAAAACAAAAGAAGAAGAAGAAAGAAAGAAAAAAAAAAAGATTCAAACCACAACGTGGACGAATGAACGCACCATTACCAAGTACACAATAGGCGCGGGAATCACCTAACCGCTAGTCATGACCCAACTGCACCATCTCAATTCTAAACAGGAACTCTTAAATCAGTTATAAAAGTCATTAAAAAAAAACTGCTACCTGCCTTCATCCAAATAAAAGAGACGGCCAATTTGTGAATTTTTTAATATATACATGTATAATAAGATCCTGATAAGTGATTTAACACAGCAGCTCTCGGAGGAACAGTGCAGAGTGAGAAGGCAGTAAAACTCATGCATGAATTAGGAATAAGCCCAAGGCTTAAGTTCTCGTGAAAGAAGGTGAAAGATCTTTAAGCCACCCCCCCAAAAAAGAAAGGATCCAGACACCGATTCTAGTATAATAAAGTGCAAATTCATACAGGAGAAAATAAATCACGATCCAGAAGCCTGAAACCCGAGACGGACAGCAGGTAGGACACAGCTGGTGCGCAGGACGCTTAGAATAAGACTGTTAGTTTTCCAATTCATAGAAACTCGCTGTGCGTTCGCTTTACAGAGACCGCCGGTTGCTTTCTCTTGATTCGGTTTTTGTTTCTATGAATAAAAAAAAAAAAAAACAACACCACACAATTCCATTCACAGACGCAGTGTGCTGCTTTGTGGCGTAATCCGAACTACGTCTAAAACGTCAGCGCTACGACGTGAGAAGTTAATTAAACACCCGAGCGGAACAGGACTGTGGCGTACAAATAAAACAAACAAAAAAACAGCAGCAGCAGCATTCCATTTCCTTGCATTTTTATTTTAAGACTGTTCACAGAAAATCCAAGCACGTCAGCCAAATGTGATGGTGTGGGGTCCTGCAGAAAGTCCCAAAAATTTCCCATAAGGCCTTGCAGAGTTAATGCGAGGCAGGAATACGGGTTCGAGCGCATGACTGATGAACATGGAGTCATGCATTCCAGAGAGCCCGAGTAATCATCACTCGGTGTGAGAGTAAGGGATTGCGTCAGATAGTGTAGCGTAGTTTGTGTTTCTATGTGTGTGTGTCCGTCTCTGTGTGCGCACGTCTTTCTGACTGTGTGTATTAAGGCTAATCAAAATGAAGTCGCGACTCGGACTTGTGAAACGTGCGTTCCTGTGAAAAAGCCTCGACGCCAAGCTTCTCCTCAAAACACTTGTAACCAGACCTGACTAATCAAACCCAGTGGATACACACACACACACACACAGCTCTAGGTCTTTGCAGAGGCTTTGTGGAAGAACAGGAGGTGTTAAAATGGATTTCAGAAGAGCTAATGAAGGAAAGAAATAAAGAAACCATGTAGAGATTGCAACACTATTAGCGTATATCTTATCTGTAAAAAAGTTTGGCTTGTTGGATCAGATGGTTGCCTCAACATTGAGTTGACACACAAGTCCGCCAAGTTCAGTTTACTCCACTGGTTCTCATCTCTTTGGTATCTGGCTGCGACTGAGCCGTTTACGCAACCTCGGCCCAGCGGGAGTGTCGCTAAATTATATTACAGCCAGCTTAGTTTATTAGTGGGGGACGTGTTACAGTGTTGCTGCCTCTGCTTCCAGATGTTGCCACTACTTACACGTTTATCACAGACCGCCTTCATCGTCTGTGCAAATCAACACTAAGCCTAGTCTGCGCTGCAAAAAGCTGCAACTCAAACCAAAATCTATACTGTTATTAAATAACCCTGTGCTGAATTACACTCCAGAGAGCAGCGTAACTAGTATCGGGACTGCAAGACGGATGTTTTGTATCATTTTCAGTCATGTCGCACACAGTATTATCACATTGTGCAGGTCCTAAAGTCAATAAAAATTAAAAAAATCTTGCTGACCTGCAAGAGACACCAAAAGAAGTCTTTTGAGTCAACTGCTGAGCGGGATGAGTGGAAAAGAAAAGGTGTGGGAACAGAAGACTGAAGTGTTTGCATGAAACTGCTGCATAGACAAAGATAGAAAGAGACTGGGACAGAGAATGAGAGACGGTGCGACAAAGGGGAAGAGACAGCGGAATAACTGAGCAGTGCGTCACTGGGGAGGAGAAATCTGGG
Organism: Platyallabes tihoni; assembly: GCA_030068045.1. NCBI lineage: Eukaryota > Metazoa > Chordata > Actinopteri > Siluriformes > Clariidae > Platyallabes > Platyallabes tihoni. The sequence goes on from JAQQZS010000005.1 coordinate 28,564,806, forward strand.
AAAAGCCTAGAGGGAATTCTGCCTTGCATGCGACCACCATGAGAGTATGAGGTGAGAAAGGCCCGAGACGTGCAGTCAATTAACCTGCCCTGTCCGAAGGAATCCAATGAAATCTGTGGGGTCTTTTTGTGCTGGCGCTGGAGCGCGGCAGACATTATTGCACATGAGGAGTCAGGAAGGGGGCGCCGTTCTCTGGTAGTGCAGTCAGAAGCTTAAGAGCATAACCTGTATGCTAAGGACCACGCTGGTATTGTTTAACAGTTCACTACCTGTTTTTTTTTAATTTTTTTATTTATAAAGCACATTTTAGGCAATTTTACTTGAAGCAAGGCATTAAATCTTTGTGGTGGATGCAAAGTGTACAGCGGCGTCTGGAAAGGTTTTCCGATTTCAGGACTGACAAGCTGGAGGTTTTAATTCCAGACTAGGTCAGTCTTCATGGTTTTATATTAGCTGAAAGTGATTGAATAGTGACCCAGAAAGCACTCAATCGCAACTGAATTTGATGTCAGTGCAAGAATTTTTATATTTTATTTTAGCTGAAGAGAATAGGCATCGGTAGGCGTCTCACCCGTCATGCCACGGGTTTTAATTCCCAGGCACCAGATGCGGTGCAGGTCCCAAACCAAGGTAACTCGAAGAGTTGTATCAGGAAGGGCATCCGGTGCAAAACCTGCACCAAAGTTGTGTGTGGACCAGATGGCAATCCCTTCACGGTATACCCAAAATTTCGCTGGGTAGGATAAAAATTATGGCATGTTGTTCTGGGGTCTCGCTCACACCCCCACCTCCACTTCTATTGAACAATTTCATCAATTCAACCTTCCGAGATCCATCAAAGTTAACCGGATATTCTGAACCCGAGAAGTTCAAAAACTCTGCATCCGTGTACACGTCTAATGTCAGGGTAATGCAGGACACCAAAAAGGACTCATTACGCATTGGATCGTGCTCTGGCTGGATTTGTCTGAGGCACGAAACCGGATATTAAGCTGAAACCCTTTCTGGCGCCTCATCGTCCTGATCGTCCTCCTCCTTCTTACTGTAAAACAAACAGAGGTGGTGTCTGGGTGTCTGCAGCTGCAGTGTCTGCTCATGTGCCAAAAAGACAGACAACAACATTTGCTCATTTCTCAGCAAAAACGTCCTCCTCTCTGCAGGACACAGCCCACGCTTTACAGGACACAGCTTCTACCAGAGGAGTGGTGAAAAAACAATGGACATACAATATACGCAGACAATACACACTGTCTCTAACAATATATGAAGGAAATTAAAGTCAATTTCTGATGAGTAATCAAAAAATAAATAAATAAATAAATAAAAAATGCCCAGCAGTCCTCAACATGATGTTCTCCCGCTCAGGCTTTGTTCTGTAAAGTCGAGGAAGTTCTTAACTCATCAGTCCTTTCGATCATTTTGTCCCTGTACTACCCCTCGGTGCGCTGTACCTACAGAGTGTGCAGAAGAGCAAGGGGAAGTCCTGCCCTGCGGGATGAACGAGCTTTATTAACCACCTTCACCAGGGCACAGTGGGCAACCTGGGAGCTTAACAGCTCAGTCATCAATATCCCCGTACTACACTTACACACAGCCAGGAGCCTTATAACGAGAGGACAAAAAAAAAAAAAAAAAAAAAGAGAGAGAAGAACACCACTCTTACATCTCACGTTCACCCTCTTTCTAAGTCTCTCTTTTATCACATCACTCAGCTCGACCAAATCCTACCTCACCCTAGAACATGGGCGTGAGGGCTCGCGCTCTCTCCCTCGCTCTCTTTCCTGCAGGGTATAAAAAGAGAAATTAAGGAGCATGAGGTGGATGATTTAAATAAAGACGGGGATAAAAAGCAAAGGATTTGTCTGCGTGGAATATGTAGGGCAGCCATGCCAGGGGACGGTATTGAAACGGTAGCGCAGATGTTGGCATGAACTTGACATACGGGATTTGCCGTAGCGGAACGCAAAAGCAAGCAGACATAAGGGAAGGATTGAAGTGTTTAAAAAAGAAAACGTTTAAGCGATCACGAATTGGGACTAATACAACACGTTATAAACCCTCACGAGACACGTGTCTGCCAAGCTCTCCGACTCCGTCTGCGTAGTTTCTATTGTTCGGTCACCGTGATCCCTTAATGCTTCCCAATCAAGCCTGGAATATCTTGAAGGGGGATGTGGCGAGGATGATTCGTGACTTTAAACACTGCCGGTTTTGCATCAGATTCAGAGAATCGAAGGTTTAAAGCTGATCCGTGCCACCATATGTCATGACCTCAGCCATACTAAAAGCCTCTAGAACACAGTGTTCTACTCCTCCTGGTTGGGTTTAAGGTTTTACAGGCAAAAGGGAAGCTGTGGAGAAATCAGAACTGATGAATCAGCAGTCATGGGGAAATCCACTTGCAACACACTTGGATATTTTAAAGCTTGATCACTGACATTTCCCACCAAACAAGGAACATCTGGAGACGGATTAAAAAGAACACAATAAGTCCGTCTCGCCCTAAACAGGTTCGTATTAAACGTCATCTGACATGCGCATGATAATTGGGATGAAATGTCTTAACGATGCCGGGGTTCAATTCCTAGCCAAAACCCAAAAAACCCCCAAAAAAAACCATTTGCAGCTGGAATGGTGTCAGATGGTATTTGATGGTCTGCTGTGGCAACACCTTGACGAGATGAAGCATGGTGGCATGCTGCAACTCACTGACCATGTGATCTTGTTTTTAGTGCCGGGATTCAAGCGTTCAAAAGCCATCAGGTGGTCATCAGATGCACTCTCAGGTGCATTTGAAAAAAAGACTGGCAGAACATGAAGTTCCTGAGAACAATAGAGAAAGCAAGATGTTGAAAGAAAGAATTACTTCCCAAACACTACCAGAACCTCAAACCCTCAAATTGCCCTTCACTTTCTTGTGTTGCAATGGGAGCGTGTTGGAATCGAGGCGAGGTATTTGAGCTAAAGGAACCGCAGTTCAAGCTGCTGCCAGCTCACATTTAAACTGAAAGCCCAGGGGCCTTCTAGCGCCAAATGCTACAGGATCCCACTTCGAGAAACCTCTATCGACAGGTTTTATTGGCACTTTGCAAAACACAAGCAGAATTCTGGCAGACTGCAACGTGGAACTGTGGATAATTACCCCTTAACCTCGACAATGGGGCAGGCGGGACAGTGCGGTGCAAGAACGCCTGTAGGGACAGAGCGACTTGGCAGAACTAGACAACTACACAAACACCAAGTGCTCGCTGTGCAATTGCTCTCTTCCAACTAAAAGGATTAGCTTGGATGTTCAAAGGGAAGCACACGGACTAACGTCCGCAGGGGGCCGGCTGTTTGGAGTAAGTCAGGACAGATTACAGGCAGGACTAACCTCTAGAGGAAGGGCATAACTTAATAGGTTTATTTTATTTATCCTACTAGCTTTTTAAGAGGAACAAGACACATTTTAGTCGTCTTCCAAGGTGATGGAAGACACATTGTTTCTTTTTTCAGGAATTGTTGAATAGCTGCTTTGAAGTGGTTTTCAACTTTAGTCGACTCCCCTCCACACCACCAAACACGCTTTTCCAACGCGCGTTCCTCTTATTGCGATCTGAATCTCGGAATATTTTCTTCACGCTGCACTTTTTTCCACCGTCCATCCCTCATGAGGGTGTGTGTGTGCGCGCAAGCTGACTCCTAAGAAAAACCGCAGCTGCGTCGAATCTCATGTGGAAAAGGTCCTGACTTTGTACACAGTCCGATAAACACCATTCCTCCAAATGCCTTTTGGTGGCAGTTAAGAGGAGTTACGCTCGAGCGTGTGTGCACATGAGCGCATGTTTCTGCATTGCAAGTGCCCATGGGATACACAAATTCTAGTAAAACAGTATTAGACCTTTTTCCCTCGATTTGTAAACCATGTCCCTTGAGCATGACAAATGAGAATAAAAAACAAATATTGCTCAAAGGCTAGACCCTTCTGCACATTTTGCTTTTATTATTATTTTTTGTTTTCTTCTTAGGGATTGTCAAGCACTTTGTGGGGCGCAAAAAAAAATAGTCTGGCCAAACACAGGCCTTCAAAGTGCTTTACATGCAAGCAGCATGCCTTATCCAAGTCATCGTCACCTGCTTTAATCACCTTGTGACATGGATCCAAAATTGGATTTGTGGACTTTGGGGTATATCTGAAAAGGAATGTGGTGGCATGTTCAAGTCAAACGGCTCTGATGGGAGAAATGCATCCACTGGTACACACTTATGATAAAAGTACACACTGGGAGCGAGGTGTACATTTAAGTGAGAGACAACAGACCATCCAGAAACATAAGTATGAGCAAGCGTCGGGTGATGAGTGATTATTCACCTTCACCAGCCAAGATGAGCACCATTACACACACACATACACAAAAACAAACGTAACGAGATGTTCGACCCCGTTCGACTGGATGATTTTTTTTGTTGTTGTTTTTAAATGCTCAAGGCGCTGTAGAAAATGCAAAAGAAACTAGAAAACACTCATTGTTCATCACCTCAGAAAAAGCAATTAACTTTAAAGAGAAGGAAATTTCAGAGACGAAAATTTAATAAATACAAAATGGAATACCAGATACTGTACATAACCCCTGTCTGCACTTGTAATTACCTTAGTTACAAAATATTAATAATAACAATAATAATGAGTTAAAGGTAACGTATTTTGTTTCTTAAACAAGTTAACACATATCCAGAGGACCAGCTGAAACCACTGCCTTAAAACTGACAGTAAAACAATTAAATTTTTTTTCTTGAAAGCACCTGATGTAATTATGTAAAATATCATTCTCTAACTAGCTAGTTGAGTCCATTAATAAATAAATTTTAAAAATAAAATAAAATGAACCAACAAGTGGTTATGGAGCGTGTCTGACTAAGCAGCAACCAATAAAAATTTTTAAAAAAAAACCTATAGTATTCAAAATGTCAATTATTATTGAAAACGTCCTGTGTTAATGATATCTAGACGTATGCATTTTTATATATTAAATTTTTTTAATGCGACATCACATTTTTTCAGGAACAAAACATCGCTCGGGAACTATTCTCGCCATTTAGGCATCATCAGTGCTGATGCTTTTCAGAGCTCATGCTGTCGCCGTGTGACAAATTATTAGTGAATAACCCAGTTTGGAAGACACAAATGCGCAGCATCGTTCTCAAAAACGCATAAAAACGCAATTTTCCATGACATTTATAAGCGACGCTTATTACAGTTGATTATTTAGTCTGAATGCGGCATGTCAATGAGGCAGGCAGCCTCTGATGTGTGCAGCTGTAAACACGCCGTGGGTGGCGTGTGTAAAAGACGGGAGAGCTTGCTACATAAAACCAGGAGGTTTATGAACATGAAAACATGTAAAAAGAGAAAAAAAAATATGATTGATGGGTTATTATGAATTGATTTAAGGGAATCATTTATAAAGTCTTTTCTTTTTTTAAAACATAAAATCAACGGCATCTTCATTCCTGTCTGGTGAAATTGCAGGTTGTCTTGAAATGCACTCTGCTTGCTGGTGGGATGTAGAGATCAGAGCAGTGGTCGTGTTCGGCGTTTTTGAAGTGCATGCCAGATGGAAGGATTAGCACAGGCATGTGAGAAGAAAATCACCCCCGGTCAGCAGGACTGTACCGCCAGCACAACAACTGCTCGATGAGAGGAGCGCTCTGGATGAGGAGACGCGAAAGAAGGGAACAGGAGCGGCAAAGACAAGAGAATTAAATTCCACGAGGAGGAATAAAATGGATAGAAAGGAGAGAAAAGGGAGGACTAAATGTCAAAAATAAATAAATAAATAAATAAAAAATAAAAAAAAAAACCGTTCACTTGAATACGTAGAAGAGACACAAAACGTCCTGCCTGCATACGATGGAGACTGGATATATTTTAGAACCAGAATTCGACAGAACTGGCAGCCTGATGTTGGGGGGGGGAAGTAGGTCAGGCCAGTGGATTGGCTGGTTCCAGTTCGGGACAAGGACAGATGCTGCCACACATCTGGCCACACCTCCTACAATGCCATACTTTTAGCAACCACACACTCATTAACATAGAACACAAAATCAGCCAATCAAATGCATGTTTTTTTTCTTTTTGCTAAACTACCAACAGGATGGGAACCACCATGAACAACGCGATACAATATTGCGATATTGTGCCAATTCAATTTGTATAGCAATTTTCTAAGTATCTCAATTATTATTTTTTTTTTTCAGAATCGATTACAATTCTAAACAAACTTGGCACATGATTCACTCTTGCCAGATGGGATGCTGTGCTGCCTGGGCCAATGTGTAAACAATTTAGAGTACGTCACCTGTAGGACTACAGAGGAACTGCAATGTTTCACTAACAAAATCGTTTGTATTTGAGGTAATGTCGATACACGAAAAACAGTTCAAAACAGTTACAGTACGTAACTGAATTGATTTTTATCCCATCTCTACTGGAAACTAATGTTTTTAAACCAGATCAGACCCACGACATAGACCTAGAGCAGATCGATATTTCTATTTGAATTATATTTTACACTTACATTTCAGCATTTAGCAAACGTCCTTATCCAGAGCGACTTACATTTTTCTCTCATTACACCATCTGAGTAGTTGAGGTTTAAGGGCCAACAGGGGCAATTTGGTGGAAGTGGTGGGGTTTGAACTTGGGACCTTCTAGACCATAGTCCAACACCCTAACCACTGACCGACCCCTGCCTATTTTATTGGAAATTCTATCTTTAGTTTAATTTTATTCTTCTAGTGCAATTTTCCTTTTATTGTAGTGAAATCTTTATATTCTGTTCCATCTTTCCATTTTAGGTCACAGACAGTCTTGTATACAGTGTATGGTTGTATGGTGATAAAATATTAATTTGATGTATATTGGGAAAATGATTTACTTGATGTTTAGGAAGTCATTTTAAGAGAAACTAGGCACAACCTACCAACATTTCTTGAAGCTATTTCCCAAGCTTGTATAAAGAGACACAAAGCGAGGAATATAAAGGAAGCTAAATGAAAAGAAGTGCGGGCTGTACGGAGGCTTCCTGGACAGAAGAGGGACAACAGTCCACCTCATGGGACTCACTAAAATAGAGCTCTCTGGTGTTCGACTGAGAGCAGGCTATCAGAATGGCTCAATCAGATTAACAAGTGTGTAAAAAAAAAATTACACTCTGGGAGGTGGTGGGAAGCTTTGTTAACAGCAACGTTAACACAGATGTAGATGATCAATATTTTCAACCCACCGTCAGCTGCTAAGTGCTATCTTGTTGTTATTTCTGGTAGGTGGCATGTCCAAGGAGTCAGGACAGATATAGACGCTGACAGGATGTGCCCGAAATCATGTTATACTTCTGTCCTTCAGCTTTCCACAACCTTTAAATACCCAGGGCAGGGTTAAATGGCGAGAAACAACTGAGACGGAACGAGTAGTACGAGTAGCTTAAGGATCGGCAGAATTACGTAGAAGGTCTATAACAGGAAGAGAGTTCAAGTTTGTGGAAGAAAGTGTCTGGGATTGAGATTGAGACATGAAGGTGAATATTCGGTCAGTCACTGGCTGGGTGTAATTTACCTCCATGCAAACCAGAGAAACGAGCACAGCCTACGGTATAACGGAGAGGTCGAGCTGAATTACCAAACACACACTTAGGAGAGCTCGAATCTTGACCAGCGGTGAGGAAGCAGACGAACGCCTGGGTTGCACCGATAAATTTCGGCTGCCTGAAATCTGGTTCTCGTGTTATGAGAAGCAAACGTCAAAAGGTTAATAGAAACCTCCCTGGTGTTTGATCCAGACTGGTTGGCCTGATCAAAGCGGAAGGTTTAATGCATGCTACTCTGCACTGCTTGCTTTAGGAGGGGAAAAAATGGTGGGAAATGGGGGTGTCAAAGAAGGAAGGAATAAACACTGATAGCACAGTGAGTCTGTTGTCAAACTGTTCAATAATGTGAAGAAGCAAAAGAAGAGTTGAGGATGAGGGAATGGAGTCAATGCTTTCATCCTAGCACTAGACCTTGCTGACTCCCAGTGCTCACCAACGCTAAACAAACATCTGCACTGGAATCGACTTAATTGTTCAGTTCAGTGTATTTATTGTCAGATCTCAAATCACTCGGCAACCAAAGTATTTTCCACTCTGACGAGAGAACGATAACTAGTAGAGGACAGTCAGTGTCCCCTTGTGCTACCGCTCCTGTACCTGTATATTCCGCTACCATGGGAGAGGTGTACTAAGAGGCAGGAAATGCAGCGGATGCCAGCTGCCGTAAAAAGAATAAGAAAGGTGTTCTGTTAGTAGTCTTTCGGCTGCTCCCATTGCGGGGTCGCCACAGGGGACCATCTGATCCAACTTGGCACAGGTTTTATGCCGGATGACCTTCCTGGCGCAACCTTTCTATTTTTATCTGGGCTTGGGACCAACAAGGCATCCAGTGGCTGGGGTTTGGGCATTGGCTGGGAATCGAACCCAGGCCCTCCACATGGTAAGTGAGAAACCCACTTCCGCAAAATCTCGTTTGAAAGTCCAGCCACTCAGGCGTCCTAATGGCAGAACTGGCAGTTTAAAAAAATTTTTTGCACTCTGCTTAAAAAACCCCAGGTAGACTCAAGCGGCATGGATCTGTACTGACCGATTAAAAAAAGAATGCTTATACGTTCTGTTGGCGTGTGTAGATGGAGACGAACTAAGCATTTTGTTTTGTCTGATATCATGCAGAACCAAAATTATTACAGTTTACTGCTGGCGGGATACAGAAACGTCGTCACAAAAACGTACAACTCACAAAATGCAAGTATTATTATTTGGTCAGAAAATAGTAAAGAATAGTTGGTTGAAATGAAATTCACATATTGTCATATTGCCTAGGTTGTGCTAAAATAAATAAGTAATATGTGTAAATGGAGGGGAAGGTTTGTAGGTTGTATACATGAACTATAAAGTTAATAGAAAAATCAAATAAACAAAAACTATTTTATATATAGTGCTAGAAGGTCATATACATTTATTGCTTATTGAACATAGTAGACGACATTTGTGCTGACAGGTAATGCTGGTTCATTCCGCTGGCTACCGCCGCAGGTATGTTTTAGACCTGTGGGGAAACACTGACGTCGCACTACGGAGACTCGGACATTAAAAAACATTTGGCTTCATACAGTTAGTCGAGTGAGGCAACGAATAAAATTACGTCAAACAATACAGTAGTGACAACCCAGATGGGGTAACTGATGAACTAGGCGTTAGACCTCTATCGTGAAGCTCCATGGTTACAAGAGAAACCAGGGACTCCAAAGAAATGGGACAATTAGTTAGGAAGGCATGCTCGCAAGCGCACACAGCAAGCGGCCAGATGGAATTTTGTTCTTGTTTGTCATACCGGCCTGATAGGAGGCGAATGTGATTATGCGCGTACGAGGAAAAAAGGTGTTTATTGGTTACGATGAGCCGGCTGGTCACAACAGGCCTCGGAGCCAGCCTTCAGGCAGAGAGCTGACAGCGAAGATTTGGCTGTTGGACATGACGCCCACAGAACCACAACGCCTGTCATACATTACATACCATCTGTCTGTCTCCATAAACCCCTCTCTCCCCTAGTGAGAAGTCTTTTTCCTAATAGACAGATGAGGACGAAGAACCCAGCGCACGGTTTATAAACCCTCCCCAACAGTGACCCAAACGTGAAGTGTCACCAGCGGAAAAATCTACTACTAGTAAGAAAAGCAAGAGAGGAACAGAGGGCAGGGGTAAGAGACACGCAAGCCCAGGGCAAGTGCGCAAGGCCTCTCATCCAGTCTGCTGTTGAGAGCCCGAGCTCACGAGAGCTGCTGTGGGTTGTGAAGCTGCAGTTCTTCTCTTCATTTCTCTCTCCATCCTCTCCCCGAAGCGGTTTGTGGCCTTTCAAGAAAGCAGGGAGAATTTGGCTGACTCACTGGTCCTGCCTTCCGGTACCGAGCAGTCAAAAACAAGATGAAACAGGAGGCAAGAGAAGGAGAAGGCAAAAAAATAAATATATAAAATAAAAAATAGTGAAGCCCCCCCCCCCCCCTACTATACAAACTCGCCTGCAATGAGCTCTGCGCAGCCTTCGAGAGCCAGGGGCACTTCACATTCCTTCACACAAAAACAGCAACCGACAGCAACAAGTACGGAAGAGGGAAAGCAGATTCAGCTTGATTACGAATCCGGTTTGAAACGGTCACAATGTTCTGTCGGAGCGCTCGTGTCCTGTGCAACGTGACACCGCGCTAGTCCAGAAACCTCCCGTGACAGGGCGGTTTTAATTAGCAGAGCTGAACAGAAAGCACTCGTAGTGGCCTAGATTCGTTAATGAGCCGGTGAAGGTGAAGGCTCCTACTTCAGCCACTCCTCAGGACCTTGATGATGTGCAGAGAAGAAAGAAGAGCGCGCGAGGAAAAAAATCTAATCTAAAGAGTATAATCGTTTCAAGGGTTCAAGACTGCTTCTGTTTCACCAAAAATACCTTTTTTCAGAACATGCTTTTATTTTCATACGCTTCAGCCTTGAAGTCCGGCTGCTGAGACAATTATGAGGGAAAAATTAACCACGCATCCCATCAACTCTTAACCGGCTCACAACAGCTAAAAAGACACTAATGTTTTAAAGCAGATAAGTGATTCTTTACTTCACCAGGAGCACAGGAGGATGGCGGAGCACTCGGGACAGGAATCACCACAGACCCGACGATACGATGTCACGATACTCAGGTGCATATTTGATTTGTATTGGGATTCCATAAGCAGCGTGATTTATATTTTTTAATAACGTGCTTGTTTTAAGAGATATAAACTTATACTTTGTAGGATTATAGGGGAACTGGAACATTTTAGCACCTCAAATGCAAAAGGAAGTTAGGGTACTTCTACTACTATTTTATTAATTTTATCCCTTTGCACCTGACTTCCCTATTCAGGTACAATTGGCTTCCATTTCTGATTCGAACCATGTCCGAGTATGCTGCACGCCTAAACGTGCCCAGATGTGGTCATGTGGGAAGGACTCCTATATATCATCCGTTTTTTAAAAACTAGCTGGGATTTGAAATCACACAGTAAATGTAGCATGTTTGGGTTTGTGTTATGTTCGTAGACTATGAGGGACAATTGTCCTGACTGGACCAGATGACTTAATGAAATACGAGAGTGAGGACAGGAGAATCAGACGACTTGCACTAATACCCTTTCGCTTGTACAGTTTGTGGGTCTGAAACCTCTGAACTCGATCTGCTTCTTTCCCTATTTTATCCTTAACACAAATGTCTGTCTTTCTATGTTCCTTTTAAATTCTGTCCCCAGTGTTGTGATGAGCAATCGTTCATGCACAGCCACCTGGCTTCATCATCTCTGTACACACTCGCACAGGGATAAACAGTGGCACCGGAGTGGTACGAGACGGACAGAGCGAACTGGAGGTGATGCTGTGTGTGTACGAGAGCTGCTGCAGGGCGATGGTGGTGTGCTGTTGTGAGATATGAAGGTTAGTAGTGAGGAAAGAAGGTTGTGTTTGTGCATAAAAGGGAAGCAAGAATCAGTAGGATAAAACCATAAACCCACACATGAAAGCGTATCTCATCCCGCCTCTCCTCTGTGGCCTCTGCTGCTCTCGGAGGTGAAAAGTTCACAGGGTCTATGAGCTGAATCTCTCTCAATCCTTACAACATTTCACTTCATCCCTTTGAAATGCCTGCTTATGCAGCTGTCTTTGTGCATTTATGTGCGTGTCTGTGCGCACGCATCGGAGAATAAATTGGGCGAATTAAGTCGAATATACATTTTTTTTGTGTGTGTTGTTTCCGGAGAAGTGAAACCGAGATTACAAATTTGAACACGCTGCAGGCTGGGACGAAGAAAAGGAAAGAAAAAAAGAAAAATCGATCGCCACGAAGCAAACCGAAAGCCACACTAAAGTGCTTTAAGAGTTAGCAAAAAAACAAACACACAAACATCCTCTGCTTTAACTTGGTCATCAGGTCAGAGAACAAACCTGAGCGCCGTAACCTCTTCGTTTGGAAGGAATATTTAATAAAGAGGATTTCACGCCTCTGAATGAGGAGAAGACGTTCATTACGTGAGCAGAGACAGAAGATTGTCCTGCTGGGTCTTAATCACACCAAATGCAGTAAAATGTTCTGATATTCTAGCACACAAAAAAACCGAGTTGGAGAACTGAAGGGCAGAGAGCTGGAATAAGGACGGCCCACGGCTATATTTCATGAGGTCAGGTGCCTCCACTACTCCGCCCACTGGGCGCTCGGGACACGCGCTCGGCCTTCTGTTCGCGGCCTTCAGGTCGACGGCGCCACGGATGAGAAACTCAAGAGAGTTCCGCGAGAGAACAGAAACGTGTTTTTTTTTTTTTTTGCTGTCTTTTATTTACGTTTAAGGAAATTACTAATTTAGGTTAATTAATTTTAGGTTGTTCTGGTTCGTCTTTTTAGCTCAAATTGGTTAAGTTTATTTTATTCCTGTGTCATTTTCACTTTAGCTTATTTCCTTGATGAATATTGCCCCTTAATTTGTTTCATTTTGTTTAGTTTAATTTTTTTCATCATTTGTTCTTATTTTAAGTTAAGGTTGTATTCATATTTTTATTATGTTTATGTTTTTACAGTTTCTTTATTAATACTTGCCTTCATGTGTTTTATTTTTCGTCTTTTGTTTGCTTTATTTTATTTATTTTATTTAATTGTATAGATGGTGATTTAAAATTTTTATTTTATTTAAATTTTTACACTTTAGCTTTTCTTTATTAATTTTAATGTTTTTATTGATATGTCTTCATTTGTTTTATTTATTTATTCTTTTTTTTAAAATCATCCTTGTTTTTATTATAACTTAAGGTTGTTTTCATATTTTCTTTATCTCCATTTGTTTTAGTTTGTTTATTACACTAGTTTTCCTTTAATACTTGCCTTCATTTGTTTTATTTTTGTTTTTTGTTTAGTTTTTTCCTTTTCTGTAGTTTCTTTTATTTAGTTAGAATGTTTGTACTGTAGGTTGGTTTCATATTTGTAAGTTTTCTTTTATTCAATTAATTTTCTTTTAGTCAAATTTACTTTATTTAAATATCTATTAGCTGTTTTTTTTTTTTAAAAACCCATTTAACTTTATTTTTATGGACTTCAGCCTGCCTTTTGTTATTTGTTCTTTAGGAGAGCTCAGGAGCACACTCCCAGTGTATATATAAGTACCACAGTTAGGGGTTTGGCTCTTGGGATTAAAAATCTGACCTGCATGCATAATCAAACTTTTAATTTTTTTTTTTTAAACACTAGATGGTGCGACTCGGACACAGTGGACTGCGTGATGAACCCCAGTGTCAGAAGTCATGATGTGGTTCAGGTCCTAAATCATCAGACACACTCAAGCGGGTGACCCCTGAGGGTGGATCCGTCCCCGGTTCGTGCCAGAGTGGCGCAAGCATTAAAGTGGCATAGATCATCCATCTCGATCCGTTTAAATTCATCATCCAGCTTTAATAGACGTATTTAACATGGACGCTATTCCACTACAGCCCAATAGGAATAAAAGCACTTCGTGTCGACACCTCAGTTGGAACATTCTGATCCGACCTCTGCCCGATCAGAATTAAAGGTGTATAAATCTGAAATGATAAATTAATTTAATTAGGTAACTATCATCCATGTAAACACTCGATCTGATCTCCTGCTGGAATAAACATTTGGAGCATTTCTGCCCCAGGTAGGGGTAATTTAAGGTGCCTTGAGTTTCCATGAAGGAATTTTCAATTTCATTCTCTATGAAAACAATCAAAACTTTCACTTCAGCTTTCATTCCCTCTGCAGTTTCACATTTAATACACAGTAAAGCGTTTAACCAATCACAAACGGGACTGAATTCTTGTAGCCAATCGTAAAGCAGGAGGCGGGATTCAGAGATCAGAAAAGGTAGGAAGCGTGACAAACCTCAAAGTCAGAGAAACAAACTTCAGTTTCCTCTTAATGTTACATTTCTTTCAGAAGAACGAGGGAGGAAAAAAAAAAAAAAACACTTTGATTAAATGATCGGTGTGTGTAAACGCACATCTTATCAGATTCGCGTCCAGAGTCTCTAATCTTAGAATGATTTCAATCAGGAATATCGTCAGCTGTTGGGGTTCTTGGTGGATCTTCGAGTTCTCAGAACCGTCAGACGTTAAGGGCAAATCTGCCCCGAGTGTCGCCCCTGCCAAAATACCCCCCCCCCCTCCCCCAAGTGTAATTAACTGTAAGATAAAAAAAAAGGGGCATGAGTTAAAATTTTTTTTTTCTTCATTTTGTTTTGCTGTGGTTTGTCTTATGTCAATCTGTTTTTTTATATTCTTGTGTGATTTACACTTTACTTTATATATATATATATATATATATATATACATACACACACACATACTTGCCTTGATTTGTTTTTTCATATTTTTTTTTAACTTAAGGTTTTCTTTTGTTGCTTTTTTAATCTCTGTTCTAGCTTTTTACACTGTAGTTTCTCTGTATGAAGACTTGTCTTCATTTATTTTATTTCTTTCTATTTTTGTCTTTTTTTTCTTTTATATCTTCTCTGTTATTAAATATTTATTTTAACTACAGTTTTTCATATTTTGGTTTATTTATGTTTTCTACACTTTAGTTTTTATTTATTAATTTATTACTAACAGAAGATAGAGATCATGCTAGGATAGAGAAGTGAGATGAAATTGATTTTTAAAAAAATTGTAAAGTAATGATGTTATGATGGGAACGTGTTTAACCGTAAAGATACATAATAAAAAAAAAAAGTTAACTAATGTTAAACATGTACAGATCTAGCATGCTTTGATTTTTCGTAATAATTATTAAATAATCTTTTATGATGTACACAGTATAAGCGATAGATGTGCTTTATCTAAAAGGTAATATCTACTACTGTAGAGTAACAAGTAATTAAATCGTTTCCCCACGAGTTTGTCACAGATGAACATAATAAAAAATAAATAATTAAATAAATTAAAAAAAAAATTTAAAAAGGGTACTGACCGCCGGCACCAGGAGCTTCTTCACCTCCTCCACGGCTCTCCTCATCTTGATCTCGGCTCGCGCCTGCGTGTCCTCCACCGTGATGAGAACGTGCAGGTCTTCGTTCAGGTGCTCCCAGTTCGGCTTGCCTCGGTTCTGCTCCTCCTGAAATGCATAGGAGACGACGACGTGAGACCGCAGAGAAGTGTCATGGGAGAACTCAAACCCACGCTGCGCGTGAATCAGCGTCCGCATGAGTCAGATGAGAATAAGCCAGAGCTGTGTGACGACGAGAGACGAGAGAGACAGACTGGATGGTATTCACTTTGTGGTCTGATGGAACTCTAGAGCTTTTCTGGTCAAAATCCTGTTTTTATCCTCATCCTCTCTGGGCTGAAACTTTCGTTCATTACATCGAGTGTTTTATTTGTGACATTAGCGAGGTCAAACTCCTTCACAAAAAATATAAAATATTCTCCATTTGCTTAGACAGGAAGTAAAAAAAATCTTGAATTTTTGAACAAGATAGTGAGAAGTAGACGAGAGCTTTAGTAGTAGTCATTTTAATTAAGGGGGGGGGGGGGGTTTTCCCCTTTTTTTCTAGCATCTGGGGCTTTTTGTTGGTCTAAACATGATTCCACCTTTTCTAAAACTATGTCATAATAGCATTGGTACGTCCCCATTAACTGCATGTGCCCACTCGGCCTGCTGTCTTTCTGGTGTGCCAGGGTTTGCAATGGCGCAGGGTGCTTGGGCCCGCTCATCGTTGCTTGCAACTATATTTATATAATCAAATAATCAGTATAATCAAATGAATTAATCACCAAGGACGACTCGATACGATACCTCGGTGCCGGTTCGATCCGTGTTATGAAGTATCATGATTTTTAGTCGATATTTAGAAACTTTTCTAAATTTTCTAAACAAACTTATGATGCTGTGCTGCCTGCTGGTGTATGTGTGTGTGTAGGATTATAGAGGACCTGCAACGTTTTACCCCCTCAGCGTATATAAATTAAAAATGAATGAATTGAATGAAAAAAATATATTGATTCTGGAGTTAATCAGATTGGAGGCATCAAATCGTCTGTCATTTAATCTCCTATAGAACTTCTAAAGGTCACTAACTTTGAAATGTGTTTAACCACAAAACACACGTTTGTACTCATGAAAACCTTTTGTCTCATAGGGTTTGACAAATCTGTAATCGTACACACTCCGCTCACGCTGTCTCTCACACACACACACACACACACACACACACAACAAAGCCATTCACTCGGACCAGGAGGAGGTATCAATATCTCCAGCTCTGCTTCTCACAGGAATCTACACAGAGAGAGAGAGAGAGAGAGAGAGAGCGGTAAACCGCCGCCTCGGAGTATCAGCAGGACGAGTTCGTCAGCACGAGGTCCATTCACAAAAGCGCCCACTACCAGGTGCTCACCCCGGATTCGTTCCTCCTGTCCTTCGAGGACGAAATGGAAAAGATTCTCTCAGTTTTAATGCGTCCGACCCTGTCAAGGAATAAAACCCTCGATTATCTATAAGAGAAATTGTAGAGCAACAAGACCTCCGGTCGTCCGTCCCCCACACACAGTTCTTTTATTAAAAGACAAAAGTGCTTTCTGTGTTGCAATGGGGTGGGGGCGCTGCCTCACTGCCCTGGGTCTTAAGTCAGACACAGACAGGTCAGGCAGTGGGTTGGTGGAAGGGATCAGGGTTCTATATGCAGTGGGGGTGCAGGTGGAGTCTCAGCATGCAACGCACGCACGCACGCACGCACACACTCATTAAACACTCCCACACTAAACATCCTATTTCTGTCCAAACTGTCGTCACCAGCAGTCTATCCTGAACACGGAGAAGCGGCGAAGCCCACACACAAATCATTATCATTCCACTGCTCTATTTCTGCACCGAATTAAAGCTGGGAGCTCCGCATATCTGAGGAGACGTCACATCACACGATGGGGACGAGAGAGAGAGAGAGAGAGAGAGAGATGGGAAAAGGGACAGAGAAAGCAGAAGGAGACATACAGAGACTGGCAGAGTCAGAGAAAAGGAGACACGGAGCGACAGACTACGAGAGCAACAAGAGAGGAGAGAGGTAGAGGCAAAGAGACTCAGAGAGAATGAGTCAGAGTCATAGAAAGAGATGTACAGAAGGAGAGAACGAAAAGTATGCAAATGTGGACAGAACACAAGAGACATGAGAGAGAAAAAATGAGAGACAGAAAGAAATACAGACAGGGATTAAAAGGCAAGACAGGACAGAAAGAGAGTCAAAAAGACAGACAGAGCAACAGAGAAAGGGACAGAGGGACTTGGAGAGCTACAGAGAGAGAGAGAGAGAGAGAGAGAGAGAAAATCAGAGGCATAAGGAAAGTCAGAGAGGAGACAAGACGGACAGAGTGACAGAAAAAGGAAAGAAAACAGACTAATTGAAAGTCAGAGACACAGAGGCAAATAGAGAGAGAGAGAGAGAGGGGGGGGGGGGACGACACGATGGATCAGTAAAAG
>JAQQZS010000005.1:28646572-28660208 GCA_030068045.1 Platyallabes tihoni
AGCCCAATTTCCCCCGGCACCCTGTAGGTCAACAGCACCGGTGGCGGTCGTTGTTAACCCGGGCAGCGACCGATCCGACCCAAACACCATCGACACTGTACCCAAACACCACCCACACTGTACCCAAACACCACCCACACAGTACCCAAACACCACCCACACTGTACCCAAACACCACCCATACAGTACACAAACACCACCTATAATACACCCAAACACCACCCACACTGTACCCACACCATACCCAAAAACCATCCACACAGCACCCAAACACTACCCACACTGTACCCAATTACCACCCAAACACCACCTACACCATACCCAAAAACCATCCACACAGTACCCAAACACCACCCACACTGTACCCAAAAACCATCCACACTACACCCAAACACGACCCACACTACACTCAATCTCCACCCACACAGTACTCCACTCTTTTTAAACAATCATTTACTCCCCTCTCGTGTCCCCACCACAGTATGGGGTTTATAAGTGTTTGGTGGGACGCTGTGTGTCTGGAGTCAGGGGTGTCACCAAGTAATGAATTCAAGGAACGATCCAGTTTTAGCTGCAAATAAAATCACTCGTCTTTTCTCAGATGGATCTCTACATTAACCGAATGATGGGACTCCAGATAGCGGTTATGCCCTGTAATATAAACCCCTGGGGCTTATTAGCATTCAGCCCCAAACCCCCTGGCTTTTTATTGGTTGAGGTTATTTATGAAGATAATTTGATAAGCTGGGGAACAGCATGGCGCAGTGTGTGAAGTTGCACTGGGATGGAGTAATTGAATACATTTTGGGAACGTCTCATTCAAATCACAAGCAGCCCTTAACATTTAACGCTATTTACCTACGCAGTGTGTGTCTGTGCGGTTGTGGTCTCTAATGATCTCTGCTGTCAAAAGATCGTTTCCCGTATGGTTTCATAATGGATGAGGAACACGCATGCAGCCTGCGGGCCTGCTGAGATTCACTCTTAACACACATTACCCATAATTCTCCTTATCCTCATTAAGCTACCGTGCCGGCATGACAGAGCTTGCTAATTGTTAGAAGCGCGCACACTGAGTGAGTCCGCAAAATGCCAAGGAGCAATGCAGGATTAGCATGCTGCCCTCCACTATGCCCACTCGCCCCTAAATGTTTGTCCAGGAGTTAACTCCCCCCCCACACACACACACACACAACCTGCATGACAGTACTTAAAGCAAAAGATAAAAAGAGCGTTCTTCCCTAATGAGGTATGTAATGCAGAGAGAACGCGCGCATGCGAGAGAGATGTATTTAACAAGGAGAAAGGGGACGCGCTTTTCTTTGTCTGACGCCATCAGACGCCTCATCAGTGTACTGTGGTAAAGTGATAGTGCCTCACTGGCTACCTCATTAGAGACTGCACTCACACAGCTCTTCCCCTCGCTCCCCTTTTTTCCCTTCTCTTTGTCTCAACCACCCTCCTGCATTCTCTTAAATTGCTGCCATTAGCCGAGCGCAGGTCTGTTTGTTTCCATATTTCCTATTGGATTCTAGGTGTCTGCTGTTCTGTGTGTGAGTGTGTGTGTGTGTGTGTGTGTGTGTGTGTGTGTGTGTGGCAAGCTCATTATAAAAATAGCCAAACCAATGAGGTTAGAGAGCACCATAAAACAGTTTTTCTGGTCGCCTTGTGTACACATATGAAAACACACACACACACACACACACACACACACACACACACACACAGCAGAAAGATTAGAGTAGATTAAAGAGTGCACCTCATTAGAGTGTGTTGCAGTCTTGCAGATATAACTCATGCAGCACACACTGTTGCCTGGCACAAAGCCAACTCCATCACATTCTAAACACTGGCACAAATCCGCCTCCATCACAACATGAACACTGGGACGAAGACAACCTCATCACCGCCTAAACATTGGCACAAAACCACCTCCATCACATTTTAAACACTGGCACAAAACCATGTCCATCACAGCCTAAATACTGGGACAAAACAAAGCCTAAACACTGGCACGAAGACACCTCAATCACATTTTAAACATTGGCACACAGACAAATCCATCATGACACCATGTCCATCACGGCCTAAACACTGCAACAAATTCACCTCAATCACAACCTAAACACTGGCACAAAGCCACCTCCACCTAAACACCGTCAGGAATCCAGCACAAAGTCACCATTAAAATATTTTTTAAAAATGGATTTGGCGTCATTTGCTTGTGAACCTCAACACCAACAGAAAACTCCCTCAATCGCAGACTCAACACCAGCTGAAAGTCAACCTGAAGTCAAAAAGTCACGCCTGGCACAAACCAAACAGTAGCACAGAGATAAAACATGACAGAGTGCACCAAAGTCCACAAACTTAAAATTAACACAGTATTAGTGTGATACTGTGATATTACACTATAACATACCATATCGATCAGTAACCAATCGTACAGAAACTCAACACCAGCAACTCTAATACACATCATGCTTTATCACAAACTTAACCACAGCTCGAACAAACTCGGCATACATAAAAATATGATCGGTGCTACCGGCTACACGACCCTGAGCCGCTGTAGCGCGTTATAATGGAGTTATAATGTTCCTCTGTGATGGCGATGGTTATAATGGAGGTAAATTACTGACCCGAGGAAACAATTTTAAATACTTGTACATTTAGTTATCTTGGTCTTGCCAGTTTAATGAAGCTTTTTAAAAAATGTAATATTTTTCCCTCACATATGAATCATGCAGTAAAAACCCGTTCAGCCGACTGGTGAGTCAGAGTTCCACAGCTCATCCCTTCAGCTATTCCTTTGTCCCTTTCTTTATTGTCCAGATTGTTTCTCATCCTTCTCTACTGGTCCTTACCCCTGTCTTTTCCTTTCTTTTTCTTCCCCTCCAAAGCATATTGTGTATACAGTACATGTGTGTGAGAGAGAGAAAGACAGAGTGTGAAGCGCTTAGCGGCGTTTCACCGGGCTCCAGCTGCAGCAGTAAAACCGCACGCACAAACAATGCCACCCACATCTATATTTTATGACACGAATCTGGAACAGAGCGGCCAGATGGGTCTCCGGTGGCTACTCTGCCTCTCGTGCGCTCATTAATTACCCGACTCCCCTTTGTACTCTACTTTCCCTCTCTCCGTGTCCGTGGTGTGATATCCAGGTGTCATTGAGATCGTTTAAATTAATAACTAACAAGAAAGAAAAAAGAATAAAACTGCCCAACGCGCGAGTGAGTTAAAGAGAAAGGAGAAACATCACGTAGGTCATTTTTCTCCGAGTTGTTAAGAGAGAGAGATCCTGGTTAATCCCAACATCACGTTAGCCTCAGGCGGGACAAGTCGACACGTTCAATTCAATATCGATCATTCAAGCAGGTCAAAGCTGTTATCTGACTGAACGACATTCCTGAAAACAGACGCACAACAGTAAATGCTCGATTCTGATTGCTTATTACTTTGCTTTACACCACAGCGGGGTAGAAAAGCCATGAATATGGGGGAGTTTTTTTTCTTGCTAGAAGACAGATGGAAGGAATCTGGCGTGTCAATTCGCTATAACAGTCAGGGAGATTCAGGACGCAGGAGTTCACGCTTTGACTTTACTCAAGCTATGTCTTTTTCACTTTAAGTAAGAATGTACATTAAACTAAGGTCCATAACTTTAAATGTAAATGCTATATGTCACTCACTCACTCACTCACTCATTCGCTACGCCACCTATCCTATTCTGGGCCTCGAGAAGCCTGGAGCCTATCCCAGGAGACTAGACGAGGTATATCTGGGTCGAAATGCATTACACGCACTCACTCCGGCAAATTTGGGAACGCCAATTAACCTAATCTGCAAGTCTTTCGACTGTGGGAGGAAACCGGAGTACCCGGAGGAAACCCACCAAGCACAGGGGAGAACATGCAAACTCATACATACAGCCCTGAGGTGGGAATCGAACCCTCGACCCCTAAAGTTCTAACCCCTACTCCACCGTGCCGCCCTGTCAATCACTGATCATTAATTCAATTTAGTAGTATAATTACTGTGTGGTTCATTACAAGAACTTTGACAGCAGTTCCAGTTGTGATCTTTAATCATTCAAATGAATAGCATTAGTACATTAGGAATCATATCCATGTATAACTTGACTGCCATAATACTTTGCTGTGTATGTACAGTATTGTGTTGATCCACTTTGGGGTCGATGATGTCATAGATGACATTGAGCACTACAGAAAAACACAGATTTAAAAATTTTTTAATCTAAGTTAAAATTTAGAACCTTTATTTTTAAGAATACATGTGAAACTATGAAATCTTTCACACCACTGCCACCCTTAAAGTCTTGGTTTTGTCTCGATACACTCTGGTCTTCGTCTTGACTACAACACTACTCTAAAACAGCGGCTTTAATTATTTTTTTAATGGGCAACAAATCTTGTGTGGTCTAGCGGGAATTTGGAGCACCTCCGTAATCATTTAACTTTGAATCAATGAATCTTTATCTGTGATCTAAACAGACGTACGGTATAAGCACACACACGCAGTCAGAGGGAGAGTCCACATGTGCAAAGAGACTGTCTGGTCTTAAGACTTACGGGACTGATGGCATCACCAGATAGTGTTTAGTAACAGATGCAGCAATTGGTTTGGAGTAATTTCGAATCACTGACGACGTTTAACACCTTCGACTTGCAAGTTTAAAAGTTTAAAGGTCTTTTAGTGCACTTTTTAAAAAAAAGATGATTACACTAGCATCTAGTCTAGTCTAACATTTCTCCACAGAGGATAGACAGTGAGAGAGAGAGAGAGAGAGAGAGAGAGAGAGAGAGAGCGAGAGGAAAAAGAAATACATTGTAAAGTGATTGGCGTGACAGGGAGGGGAAGCGCTAGCACACTGACATTTCGAGTCCTGTGATGACTTAAACCAGTCTCCATGCCTTCAGTTACATGCACACACACACAGAATACAACTGAGAGTACTACTGTTGGGCTGATGGAAGGATTCTCTCTCTCTCTCTCTCTCTCTCTCTCTCTGCAGCATCACTACACCCCCACTGTGCATCACCCAAAGTGCAGTTTAAAAGTGCAGTGCGCGGGAATAAAGAACCTCCTGATTCCAGAGTGTGTTCTCACCCTTAGACCTTCCCTTAAGGTGTTGTAGCTGCTTCTTAAAACATTAGTACTAGTGTCAATATTTCGATGCGTAGTTAATTTCAGCCGAGGGCAGACAGTAACACCCGGATACCTTCCCATGCACAAGCGCATACAGGATAAAAATCATCCAATCAAACCTCAGCGTAAGAGTATAAGATTCAGTACATACAAGGGATCGGAATCACCAGGAATCACAACGATACGATATTACGATACCCAGGTGCCGGTTCAATTCGTACTCCAAATCTATAAGTATCATGACTATATATGTAAATATCCTGATTCGATATAAATACTTCACAAATTATTCATTCCAACCACAAAGGATGCTGTGCTGCCTGACAATTTATGAATAGTTTACAGCACACCACCTGTAGGATTATAAAGGAACAGCAACGATGAGCGGGGCCAAGCACCCTGCGCCATCGCCACCCGGGCACACCAGAAATTAAATCTTCATATTAAATCTCGTTCATTTCATAAAGCTAAAACCAATCTGTGGTTGCCAGCTTGAGCTGGATTACCTTATAATGTTGCTGACTACCGTCTACGAGTCAGATACTCATTTGTCTTGTCGCTAAGTACGGACGTGTTTCTGCTGATCAGTACGTGCCACTTGGTTGTGGTTGCGTGGTCCGCTATCACCATACTTCACCATTTACTCCTCGATCTCTTTTGGCATTTTGACATTGACTTTGAGTCACACGGTCTTCTGATCGGCATGGCTGTGATTTGTGCTAACTCAGTGGTTTGCTCTTAAGCCTGCTATGCAAGCCAGATTTTTAACAAACATCACTGTCCCTGTGCATGCCCTCAATTCCTCTTCTCCAGGATTCTTCTGGAGTCTCCAGTCAGACTCTTACGGATGTTCTGCCATAAAGCCTCCTAGTGAGCATGTGGCTAAGTGGCACTTAGATTGGTAATATAACTCACTGGGGATGAACTTACAGTAGGTTACCTCTACTGAGCCTTCAATTTCTCCCCAAGTTGTTTGTTTCCTTTCCTTTTTTTTCCTATCCGTTGTGCCTGAAGGCTACCTACTGCTAGTGTGTTAACATGTTTTCTCCATCATATCCCATGATCCTGTTGGTCAGCCACCGAGCTCCAAGTGACTAATGAGCCGTGCTGCAAAAGTGACGCTTGTGAAGCCAGTATCTAAACCCCCACTGGAATGTAACGTTGAGCACTGAATATGTGTTTGTGTGAAGCCGAAGAGCTCGTGTTCCCCCTTCATCCTCATCCAGTGAGTTATGTACAGTATGGCCATGTCTGGGAGTTTTTCCCCCACTGGTAGTAAACTTACAGTAGAGATAGATAGTGACAATATTTAACATTAATTAAACGAATGGCGAGTAGCATTGTTAGCGACTTTCATTTCTTCGGTAGCTTAGCAAGCTACCATTGTTACTCTGTATAATGCACCTCTTCTTACAGCTATTCACGACTCTTTTGCTCAGAAAGTTAGCTTCTAATAATTCTAAGTGGGCAGGATCTGTTGCCCAGGTAACTGTCAATCACTTTGGTGCGCTAGCCAATCTGCACATTTCGGTGACCTTGGACTTCTTGGATTGGTGAAATTGTTTTATTCCTATCCTTCCCACATGGAGTGTTGCTCATTTCTGAAAGTATCACATGTGGAAGGTACTCAAGTCAAGTACAGATACATAAAAAAAAAAAAATCTAAAATACAGCAAAGGAGTAGTTACGCTTCAAGTATTTTTCAATTAAATTCAATTTTATTTATATAGCGCTTTTAACAATGGTCATTGTCTCAAAGCAGCTTCACAAAATGGAAAGAAAATTTATGGAAGTGTGCATGAGTGAGAAAAAATGTGTTTAGATAATAATGAGATGAGCAAGCCAAGGGTATCAGCGACGGTGGCAAGGAAAAACTCCCTGAGATGGCAATAGGAAGAAACCTTGAGAGGAACCAGACTCAACAGGGAACCCATCCTCCGGATAGCAGGGATTATATAACGACATCATGTGTGTTAGGAGGACACATGGAGGACAAGGTCAAACTCAACATATTCTTTGTTCAGATGGACAGTGTTTTTTTGTATTCTAGATTTGAAAGGGCTGAAACTGTCCCCTGCCATCCCATCCCATTACATCTCATCCCATCCCATCCCATCCCAGAATCAGATTTTATTTATGATATGAAACCACAGGAACAGTTTGTATCAGCAGAGCGACATAATTCGTCTGTGTCCCCATCAATTAGGAACGCTTTCATGGTTCAGGAAAGGCATTTCAATTCAACCCTTTGATCTTTCTCAGCAGGAGACCGATGGTGATTTATGTTCGTCAACTTCTCTGTACAAATTTCAAGATACTGCCGTCTTCTACCATATTCAGGCACCATTGTGACAATGTGATCACAAAATCGACAGGCTTGCCCAAGGACGGATACTGCTCTCAACCCTTCAGGCGGACCAAACCATGGAAGGCCTCACTGAGAGCGGTCCACTTGCTGGCAAGATGCGGTGGACGTGCTGTTCATGAAGCACACACACACACACTTGTTAGAAGTGGTTTCATCTGGAAAACTAAGTATATAGTGAACTCCTTCCTGGAAGAACTGGACAGTCCATAGGGACAAAATGCACTGGGTTAACACCTCCATCACCAATCCTGACCATGCTCCATCAACGACACTAATGCATCAATGAGTCCTGTTTGTGGACAGAAAATAGGCAGGAAGACCTCAGTTTGCACTGCTAGTCCACTTGTGGTTGGGATACTTTGGGGGACCAAAGAGATTTGAAAGGTTACCTGCTGGTATTTTGCAAGATGTAATCTGGCAGACCAGGAAACACTCCTGAACCCTTTAGTACACAGGTCTTGTGTGATCTTAAACAATATTAGACCTGTGCACAGGTTGAAGCCTGTGCAGAAAAATCTAGTTTTTGGCATTAACTCCATCAGCACCATCGAATTTCTAATTAAACCAGATTTTCCCATAGCAACTATATTACTGACCAAGCATTGGAGAAGCTGATAAATATCACATTAATTAAAGTTTCTTAACATGGATAACTGTGAAGTATTGCTTGACGATTTGTTTAAAGTAAACTTGACCAGAAGTTACGGGATTTTTACTGAAACTCAGTTGTTGTTGGTCTTTCGGCTGCTCCCGGTAAGGGGTCGCCACAGCAGAATCTCCAGTCCACACAACAACTTGGCACAGGTTTTACGCCGGATGCCCTTCCTGACGCAACCCTCCCATTTTATCCGGGCTTGGGACCGGCACTGCATCCAGTGGCTGGGGGGTTTGGGCACTGACTGGGAATCGAACCCGGGCCTTCCGCATGGCAGGCGAAACACCTACCACTGAGCCACCAGTGCCTTTTTACTGACACTCAGTGCTAAAGCCTAAACCACTGAGCCATCACTTCCTTTATTTTATGAGTTTTTATGACTGCAAATTGCTTATAATGCTGGAATTCTTTTTTTCCATTATTTTTTATCCAAAGATGAAGACAAGATTTTTTTCCTGACACACCAGGTAAGACATTTGTTAAGGAAGATTAAATTTGTCTGGATTCACACGATTGAAATATGAGATAATAGAAGTTTTAATTTTTAATTTCACTGCTGTTGGCCATTTAAAAAGTACAACGGATTAAATTAGTTAAACACACACACACACACACACACACACACACACACACACGGTGCTGTGATGGTTTAGAATAGCTGAGTAAGTAATATCTCTACAACAGCGCGAATCTGAGCAAATTTCGAAAGCATACGAGTGTGTGTATTAGTGTTAATCAATGTGTGAGTGTGTAGAGGTGTGTACAATATGTGTTTGTGGGAGTCAGGGTGTCTGCTTGTGTGTGTGTGTGTCAGCGAGGCTCTTGCAGAGAAAGATCGATGTGCGGGGTTTCCTTCTGCACTAAGAGAAGGCTAATTAAAGTTCACAAACAGCATGAGGAGTTCATCCAGCTACAACCCACTGTGGACTGGCAGCTGAATGTTTGTGTGTGCGCGTGCCAATCAGCGAATCCCCTGGAGACACCCAACCCTGAACAGACTTTAAATGCGTCTCTACTGCTGAGACCTGTCCTCGGTCGTGTCTTTGGATATACAGTGGACGCGCAGTCGCAATTACCGCAGTGAGACAGTGCGCCGCAGTGTTATTTCCAACACTGTCATTACGCGTTTGTTTCACTGGGGAGGAGGCGGCATCGCTAGGTGGCGTTTTTGGGGGTGGTGATGATCGACTGTCTTATTCGGGCGGTTGCATGCAGTCAGCTGTCTTATTCTTCTTCCTGTGGGCCAGTGATGATACAGCATGACTTTATAATAAGGTTAACTGGACTATATGACTGTCGTAATAACGTCACTGTCTCAAGACCATTTATGGATTCGAAGAGACAGTTATTAAACTTCTGCTTTCTAACTACGTTTTCTCCACTGTTTTTAGAACAGGGAAGGAAGGGTGAAACTAAGGGGGCTTTCCCACATTCCTGAACTTTTCCCAAACTGTAAGTCCTGATTGTTCCTTGTCTCTTGAATCTGTCCATTGGGACACAACGTACTCACTCAACAAAAGGCATCACTGTCCACTAAATGCATTTCCAACTCTGTCACAGAATTCAGCAATGACGACGACAGGAAGACATTGTTTTGCACTGCTTTGCCAAACTGTCCCAAATTGTAACGTTTAAGTGTTCTTTGTCACTTGAATCTGTGACATGAAATGCCTTCAATGACCCATGATTTGACTATGCATCATGTATGAAATGTTAAGATATACTTATGAATCTGATAGGACTACGCTATGAGCCATGACAAACTAATGCCAAACTTTTAAGGAGGGTCAAAAACTGTCCAAGAACTGTCAGGAACTGTCAAGAACTATTCAAGATGTATCAAAGAACAGTCCAAGAACTGTCAGGAACTTTTAAAGAATTGTCAGGAATTACCTACCAACTGTTACAAAGCAGCTACTGACCTCATTATTTGCTATGAAATGTCAACATTTGTGAAGACCTGCTGTGATTCCTCATCTGTTCAATGACCCATGATCTGACTATGCATCATGTATGAAATGTTAAGATATAGTTACTGTATCAATCTGATAGGACTCTGCTAGGAACCATGACAAACTCATGCCAAACTTTTAAGAAGGGTCAAAAACTGTTGAAGAAGTGTCCAAGAACTGTCAGGAACTATTCAAGAACTGTCAGGAATGATTCAAGAACTGTCAGGAACTATTCAAGAACTGTCAGGAATTAGTCAAGAACTGTCAGGAATTACCTACCAACTGTTACAAACTGTGACCTCATTATTTGCTTTGAAATGTCAAGATTTGTCAAGACCTGCTATGATTCCTCATCTGTTAACTGGCACCTGGATCCCCAGAAGCTATGAGCCTGATGCAGACTACTCATCATCAGCATACGCAGTGTCATATCTATTAGAACATCTATGAAGTCTACAAACCTCTACAATCAACTTTTGAATAACTGCTACAATGTTTCTGTAACATTTTAAAATTTGAAGCATTGTTCTGCCCAGGACTTCTCCTGCAGAATCAGTACCAGTTGGGAACGTAGAAAAGCCCTCGATAGAATTTGGGTTAACTAGTGAAAGTGAGTTAGTGGACTGAGTTTATTGGTACAGAATGATGATGTGGACACATCGAAGAGAACTAAAGCCAATCAGAGGCTGTTAGCTAGAAGAATGAAAACCACATATGTTTTGGTGCTGGTTTTGGAGAACACAGTGAATCGAATGTGTTTTAGACCTTACTGGAGAAACTGGACTCTGGAACTTTTTTTTAATGAAGAGTCTGGCGAACCTAAGCTGATATACATATGGATCAGCAAATGTAAAACATGGCCTACTCCGGTTAATTTGACGTGGCACCGGGACGTCTTTGATATTTTTATACCAGCAAATGACACCTCACTTAGGAACCCAGAGTTGTGATAAAACAATTCAATTCATGAAAAGATAACGATATAAAACCTCCACGCATGCACCGAGAGACGGTGGATATTCTGAAAGAGGCTTCGGCTCCTGAACGTCTTAATGTTAGGGTGCAGAGGAGAAAGCTGCCGGCTTTCACTTAAAACTCTCTCACAACAACAAAGAGATTTATATGTCTGCGTCTTCCCCTCATTACGCACTAACCTCCTTCCTTCTCAAGTTTATTTCGCTTGTTGATTTATTCGTATTTTCTTTTCTTTTATTCCATTAAAACACCACAGTACAGACAAAAAAAAAAGAAAAGGGAAGCCTAAACTGCAGAATTATCCCGCCTGCGCGCATTAAAGTGAGATCTCGGTGTTGGTGGACGACGTCAAGCCCAGCTTTGGACATTTCTCAGAGCAGAGAAAAGATATTAGCAGAGGTTTATTTTGTAGGTATTTCCAGTCAGGGAAATTAAATTTTATCTACTATATGGCAAAAAGTCGGAGACGCAAATTTAAAATATATTGTCTTTTGGCCGTATTAAAGGAACACCTGTAATGTGTTTTATATGAGATACCTGAGGAGCGGAATGTCAGAAACGAGACGGTCACTTTCTTTGTTTTTTTTTTTTTTTTTTTTTCAAAGGCTCGGATTAAACGTCTACTTGATGTGAGATCTGCGTTTGTATCTCCAAACAAACATGACTTCTTTTCAAATATTTCAACGTCAGGATCAAGCACTGATATTTGTTTTGTACTGCATTTTGAAATCCTTTCCTTAACAGCACTGGAACTATTCGTATTCTGTAACGTAAAATATTTCCTACGTCAGTCATATCTATTACAAATGACACGGGACGTCAGTCTGAGTTCATCTTGAGCAATTAAAATGCAATTCCGAGGTTGACTTGAGTGTAATAATAGGAAGCCAGTTGTGCCGTTGTAAACATGAATGATCGATCATGTTCGTACGAGTTCATGTACGTCCGCACACATTCACACACCGTTCCGTGAATCCGAGCCTGTTAGCATTCAGCTTCCTTGTGTGTGTGTGTGTGTGTGTGTGTGTGTCCGCTCAAGCAGAAGCTGTAGCTGCAGGGGAATGGCAGCCCGAGAAATGCAGGAGGAAAGAGAAATCCATGTGTTTCTGTACACTGGAGTAGAGAACAGATGACTTCCTCCGGTGTGTTTGTTGAGGAAATTAGAAATTCTGCACACCTCCATTTTCGTCAGGACCGACACACACCAGGGCTACACTAGCATCGGGAGCGTAATTGAGAGCCGGCCGCGTGCGCTCGGTAATAGGCCGCTCCATAACTGTCCGTTTAGCTTTCCGCTGCCCTAATGACACCGATCTGGACTCCTCCCACCATCCTCGTTAATTCCAATCAGCGTTCCGTGGGATGGAGGCGATCCATCACTTTTAGGAGGGGAAAGAGTGAGAGAGAGAATGAGAGAAGCAGATTGTCTCTGGTTCTTGCTGAGATATAATTTATAATGTTCAGTGGTGCGGGAGAGGTGCATGCTGGGACAGATGTTAGGAGGATTGCTAGTCGTCGCTTTGCTCTGTTTTCTTTTTTCCTGTGAGCGAGGCTTTCTTTTTTAACCGGGAAAAGAGAATAGACGGCTCGCTGTGGCTTTTATCATCTGAACTTAAGTCCATACAGACCGCCAGGACTATCTCTAATGACATCATATAACAAAACAACAACAACAACAAAAGAACAGTATCTCAGAGCTAAAACAAGCTTCTCTTATATTATAATGCTCTCCCGTCTCATCCAGAAATATTTTTTATTTTGTATTTTTATTTGTTTGAAATCCGACGCATTCTGGATTTAGAAGTATGAGAATCTAGCTAGTTTGGTTAAAATGATCCATACGTGCGAATATTTGCGTGTTGTTGAAGTAGCAAAGATTTTCTCAGATGTTCTCGTAGTGATCTCCTAAACCGTATATATATTTCTCTAATTGCCACATTTGTTGTATAAATGTATCATTCGTTTTGTTCCACTGTCTTCCAAACACAACTATTTCCAACCCTTCTTCATATATTTACCCAAAACAAACAACAATATATTTGTTCTATATTTAAATGAAGATAAACATCACTACATATTCTGGCCAACAGAATCTCAGCTCACAGTGTTATGATTTTTTTTCTCCACCTCTGCCTGGAGGATCAGCACATAGTTTAGACACATGAACTTTAGAATCACAGACGAGAGACACCTCAGCTCGGTGTTGCCTTCAGGCTCTCCTTCACATCAGCGGAGCTCCAGACCATCACTGCTCAGGGCATCAATCTCTCCTCGATGAAAGACACGGCTATTTACACACACCAGTATCACCACGGCCTGCTTGGGTTGATGTTTATACTACAGCTGTGAGCCAGAGTAACTGCTTCTATATATAGGGACACTAAGAAGTGTGGTACAGTAGTGTCTTATTTATAGTACAGCTGTGAATAGGGCACTACAGCTGTGAGTAGGGTGCTAGTGTACTTGTATATACACTACAGCTGTGAGTAGGGCGCTAGTGTACTTGTATATACA
>JAQQZS010000005.1:28706765-28734907 GCA_030068045.1 Platyallabes tihoni
GCCATTTGGCTCCTTGGCAGCCAAAGGAGATAGATCTCCTATTAGGATAATTTGGTCTGGGTTTTCCAGGGTTAATTTCACTAATTCTCATGAGAAAGAAGTTTGGAATTCGTTTGTGTGGACATTGCGAATGTTCTACAACTCTATCTATAAAAAGGCATGACATGCTTTTTGTTATCCATCCGAATACAGTATATATAAAAGTTTACACACCCCTGTTAAAATAGGAAATTTTCAGGGGGAAAAAAAGAACCCAAGATCAACAGTTCAATATTACAGTTCTGAAACACACCAGGTTTTTTCCACCTCCACTATGATATACTGTAGCAACCAACAATAATCAGGTTATAGATTTTTTTTTAATGAAAAAAAGAAGTGCACATACAATTGTGAGTGCAATCTTGAGTCACATTCAAGACTCTTGCCCAAAAGTCTCTTGCCCAATCATTTGCCAATAAAGGTTTAATGGTTGAAATGAGAACAAGGTAGAACTGTTCTGAAGGTGAAGGTGGATTCTGAAAGTTCGGCACAATAAACTAACCAGCGTTTTTTACCAAAAGAGCGCAATACTCGTAGAGAAGCATGGTGGTGGCAGCATCAGTCCTTCTCTTAAACTGGGAATGGGGCTCTATTCAAGAATCATGGATTTTACATTTTTAAAATTGATTCTCTTTCCAGCATGATAACGAGCCAAAGTGCGAATCCAGATCAACAAAGGGGCCGGCTTCAGAAGGAGAAGATCAATGGCGCGGATCTAAATCTTGGTAAAAGCCTGTCGACAGATTTGGAGATCTCCTTATAATTTGATGTTAGGGTGTGATGGCTAAATGGTTAGCCCTGTCGCATCGTACATTCCCTCCTTGACTGGCGGTTTGAATTTCACCACTGGACCGTGGACTGTGTGCATGGAGTGAGTTCACGTTGCTCTCACCACACTCGGTGGGTTTCCTCTGGTTTTCCAAATCCAAAGATGTTCACTATAGACAGATTGGAGTTTCCAAATTCCTCCTGGTGCAGTGGGTGCACCATAAACTTCATAAAAACCTGCAAGTTTAACAGGACTGTGTAGACTTTTTGTTTTTATATCCGCTTTATTGTATTTGTTGGCAAATTGCTGTCATGCGAGAGGCTTAAAACCCCTTCAGGAAGTGATTTTATTTTTATTTAAGTAACCAACGTCTAGGTGTTAACAATAACTCCATGTGCCGCGTCTGGATTTCGTGAATTATTTTTCAATACCACAGCATGCGTCGTCATGATGTTTTCTGTTTTTTTTTTCTGAGCTGTTAACTGAAATTAGCCATGATTGAGCTTCGACAAGCAGCTTTCCCCTCTTTTCGTATGGTGTGTGTGTGTGTGTGTGTGTGTGAGTGTGTCAGTGTTTCGTGCTGTGTTCACAGGCTTTACAGAATAACTGTCTGTCTGATTGACGGGAGCTTTCGGGTTTCTGCTTGGCTCTGGCGCGGCTGACAGCGATGACGTTTCTTCTCTTACCTTGATCATTTTAACTTTGATCATTTGTTTTGGATGGCGGTTGCTTCTTGCTGAAGTGGGATTTCTACAAAGCTGGATTCACTGGCTGGGTGAATAACTTTAAATAAAATTTGAAAATTTGATGTAAGATTTGGTGGAAACACTGAACGTTGACAAGATACGACAGTACTGTACGTCTTCGTTACCAGCGACCTGTATGCCCGGAGGTGAGGAACCTAAACCGGGTCAGAAACAGAAGAGCTGTCACGTCGGTCATGATGTACGTCAAACGCAGCGCTGAGAATAGAAGATATGATTGTGTTTGGGGCCCCCGGTGCCACCCGGAGCACGAGGATGGTGTACAGGAGCGATTTCGAGTGTATTAGCGGCGCGACCTGCAGCAGGAGACGTGTTAATCGAGTGACAAATGTGCTTGGAGATGTTTGAGCTGACAGCAGGGGGAGCTCAATTTATCAATAGGTTGTGATATAAAACAATAAGAAAACTAACTTTATATGGTTAAATCATG
Source organism: Platyallabes tihoni (assembly GCA_030068045.1). Taxonomy (NCBI): domain Eukaryota; kingdom Metazoa; phylum Chordata; class Actinopteri; order Siluriformes; family Clariidae; genus Platyallabes; species Platyallabes tihoni. The sequence continues at coordinate 28,708,768 of JAQQZS010000005.1, forward strand.
CGATAACTCAACGGGTTTACGTCTTTATAGCACTACAGCGGCATTCGGGGCCTCCATAAATATCCCTAATAAAGGCAGAAACTGTTATAGAGGGTGCGGAGGACCAATTTAGAAGTCTGGGTAGAGATATTTATCCACCCCGTGTGCACACACACACACACACACACACACACACACACACACACACACACAGATATTGCCACTGCAGCACAACGCTGCAATAAACCCATATCAATTCAATTCAGTTCAATTTACAGTCTGCTCTATTGCCATGACTGCGTTTCTTTACAGTAGACCCAAAGTAATTACAAGGAAGTAACTAATAAAGAGCGGCAAAATAATGTACAAGGATTAAAAAAAGAAAAAGAAAAACTGTATTATCTCCATGATTGTTAAGTTTATAAAAAAAAAAAAAAAAAAATTTTTAAAAATAAAAAAACAGACATGCTGGCGGTTCGGTGGCTTAGTGGTGAGCACTGCTCCCTCACACCTCCACGGTTGGGGCCTGGAATCTCACTTTTGGTCTGTGTGCAAGTTCTCTCAGTGTTTTGTGGGATTCCTTCCACAGACCAAAGACATTTGGTGTAGACTGACTCCAAATTTATAATAAGACGTGTGTAAGTGTGTGCTTGTGCCGTGCGACGGGTTGATACCCCTTCCAATGTTGTACCCTGGAGTTCCCTGGGATCGTCTCCGGGATAAGCGGTAGAAACAATGGATGTATGTACAGTACAGAGATATCTGTCAAATGTTGTTCCAGAGGTCGTGTAACACAGACCACAAGGAAAAACAATAAGCAACATGTATATACATGTAGTAATGCGTTCCCTTGAGGCTGATGACGCAGGTGCATTAATTCATTTAAACGTTCCCGGGATGAACACCACCAACCTGAGAGATTTGGAGCCTTGCACCTCCAGGTCCTAGATTCGATTCCCGTGTCGGGTCTGTGTGTATGGAGTTGACATCTTCTCCATACGCATATGTTTACTCCGGGTTCTCTGGTTTACGCCCAAAGTCCAGAAACATGCAGATTAGGCCTAAATGGCGTTCCCAAATTGCACATAGTGTGTGCATGTTGACCGGAAGTCCTACCACGGCTGTAAAAATGGGAATAAATACAACGGTCACTTTGGCCTTCACGGTCCCTAGTTGGACTACAGAGGTTCCTAGATGGATGGAGGGACGGATGAAAAACTAAACTAAATGGTATATGAAACCAAAGGAAGAGTGAAATTAGTGGCACACAAGAAGCAAAACACAAGTCATGTAATGACAGGAGGTTGGTCTTAAGTCCACCTTCAGAGGATCAGTGAGGAGTTCCACATCAGCATCATCTAAACTCAAACACGGAACCAAAATGAGTTTGACGAAAAAAAGCAAACCCCACTGTCCTTACCAAACCTCAGATGTGTTGCTTGTTTTATGTGTATAATTAAATAAGACAGGATGAGAGCCATACTCAGGTCCTCTTTACACCACTCCTGCTGCATCTGCCACTACTCACGCACAAATGATTAATGATTTGTTTGTATTGCTGATTCTTGGCCTAGTTCGATATTCAATAATGTTTTGCTTCAACTGCAAGCTAAATGCCTTGCTTTTAATATTCCTCCAAATCAATTAAGAGAGATCGAGAGAGAGAGAGACAAAGAAATGCATAGCATTCTCAGTAGATGGTTATCATCATGACCTGAAAAAGCAAGACATCCTAATCAAGGAAAAACCCTCATAACCAAGGCCGAGTGTTATCTCAGGTCTAAAGCTGGCAGGGCATTTATAATGTGGCCATTTATAATGAGAGAAAGGAATTGGGGAGAACAAGGTGTGTGTGTGTGGACCTGCTGAGTTTGAAGAAGTGTGGGTGTGGCCCTCTTGTGTAAGACAAAGAAGCCAGGTGGACTAGAGTGGTGTAGATTTTGTTAGAGGTACAGTGGATGTAGTCTAGTATTAGTGGATGTGTAGGTTTGGACCTTCTGGGCGATGTGGAGAAGAGATGTGGATGAGGCCCTCTTGTGTCAGTGTGGTCTTTGTTGGTGGCGGAGATGGTGTGAACCTCCTGTTTTAGAGGAAACGTAGGCATGGTCTTCTTGTGTTAGAAGACGTGTGAATGTGGTCCTCTTGTCATGGAGGAGGTGTGGCTGTGGTCATCCTGTGATACAGGATGTGTGGGCGTGGTCTTCTTGAAGAGCCAAAGGCGTGGTTGTGGTCCTTTGGACAAGGAAGTATCATAGGTGTGGTCCACATATTTTAGAAGAGGTGTGGGTGTGGTCTTTTTGAGTTAGACGAGGCAAAGGTGCGGTCCTCTTGTCTTAGAAGAAGTGTTGTGGTCCTCATGTGTTAGAAGGGTGAAAGTTGGGATCCTCCTGTGCTGAAGAAGGCGTGGTCCTCAAGTGGTCCTTCGAGAGCAGTCTAAGGTGTGTTAGAAGTAGTGTGAGTGTGATCCTTTGGGTAAAAATAAAAAAAAAAGTCAAAAGTCTGGTCCTCATCTATTGCAGAGGTTGTGGGCGTGGTGGTTGGAGATAGGCGTTGTCCTGCTGTGTTAGAGAAAGGTGTAGGTGTGGTCCTCTTGTGGTAGAACAGTATAAGGTCTGGTCCTCCTGTGTAGGACGTGTAGGTGTGGGTGTGGTGTGGTCTTCCTGTGTTCCGGGTGATGTGGGTGTGGTTGATTTGTTATATGAGGTGTACAGCTGGCTGATTAACAAGCCCCAGGCGGCAGTGCAGACTCCAGCCACATTACACATGCTCATCTGATCTCCTCATTTTTTATTTAAGCCTGGCGCCATGCCCTCTATGTAGGGCACTTTATGAGAGTTTAAATTTTAAACACACTAAAATTGACTGGTGATATATATTCTGCTTCAACAGATGAATTCGCAGAGGTCTGCACGTAGGACCCTGACTCACACTAATGCCACGTCAGCACGGGATTTTCACCAGCTGAATTTGACACCCAGGGAAACCTCTCAAGACTCTTCTTACTCCTTACCAGGAGAAATGGACATGCCTATACGTCATGGGCTTTAAGCAACAACCATTTGTGACCTTCGCGTTGCACCATACCACTGAGTCAGTATTAGTGTTAGCGAGAATTCTGAGCCATTTCTAAAACCATTGTTCTGACCAGTCTCAAGCAAAGACTACAGTACATACTGTTCGCTAGTATTCGCTAGTTCGATTCCCGTGTGATGCTGTAACCTCTTGCAGACGGAGGTCTAGAGAGAGCTTATTGGCCGAGCTCTCTCTGAGGGGAGGGATGAGAGGTACTTAGTGCTCCCACATTGATCATGGCTCTACAGCCAATCAGGGGCATCTGTGAGCTCACGCGGGCGGAAGGAGCGGATAGCACTGTCCTCTGAGTGTGTTACACCGCCCCCAACGGTGCGTGAGTGAGCAGTTCAAAAAGATGCGGTCGGCTGGCATCACATGGTTCGGAGGAAACAGAGTGGCAGTAGTACCCTTAATGTGGGAGCCCCCTAGTGACGGGGAGGAACTGATGGACATAAGCCTCTAATGAATCCTCGATTTAAAAACAACACTGTAAAATCCGGCGCTAACCCTATCTCCCCGGGGACGTGACCCCTGTTGATTTTGTGCAATACAAGTCTATGAAGCAAACTCGAGCCCTTGATCACTAAAAGTCATTCACACTCGATCAAGGCTTCGGCGACAGCACCAATCGTCAGCATGTGCACAGCTGCAAAGGCACAGCTGAGATATGGCACGTCATACTGTACGTGACATCCAGTATGGTGACGGTCACGGACGCAGTGGGTTTGTAAGTAAATATCTACTCCAACAAAACTAATTATAGGAATAAAGTGGTCAATTATTTTGTTTTTGTTTCAGACTGAGGTTTTACTTCTGAGCGGCAGCTGGTGTTGACTCTGCGCCAGTCCTTCCTTCTTTTCGAACGACTGCTCACTCAAGTGGTGCTTATTCACTGTTCAAACCCGTATGGAGAACCGAAGCATCTCTTTTCTTAACAACAACAAAAAAAAGCCATATATGGCGTTCTTGCATGAAAATTATTTGGCTTCGAATGATAAAGTCGTAAGTTTCGGTATTTAACTCTTTTTACGGATCTTCAGTCGCCCTGAATAACTTTGATTCAAATCTTTATAATTAAAATGTGATCTCTGATGAAGTCCAAGATTTATTTAAAGAGATCATCAAGAGTTTAAACTTCTTTAACTGATGTGTTGGTCAAGTTTTACTTTATTATAGATTTATGTACCGTATTACACACAATGCTGTTTGACTTCCTTCTGGATCTGTGCAACTAAATCGATTCAATCTTTTGTGAGTCAGTTATGAATAAATTCACTCTTTTAAAATTATTTATATTAGATTCTGAAAATATGAGCTGTACTGTATTAAACCTTTCACAAAGTACTTGAAAAATACTTTTATGAGCTTATTGGTTCTTCTTCTTTTGAGCTTATGAGTGGTTTGTGCATTACCGCCACCTGCTGGACTGGAGACTGGAAAAGTGTGGAGAAGAAGAAGATTCACCATTGCCTTGTACTGTACAAGACTTGTCATTTAAACAATCAACAACACACCATTTATTACACACCATTTACTAAACACTTTAAGTTGTTTTTAATACATGAAAACCTGTAAGAATTTTAGCTGTTTGAGACAAATCTAACAATAAACATTAGCGCGATGTGAATCAAATCGAATCAAGAATCACGATGCCCAAAAACTGAATCAGATCAACGCTATTCCTTTGATTCACCGCTCCATTACCTACTGACTGTGGCAGGAATAATAATGATGGGAATTTGTCTCTTGCATCATCGCTTCCTAATAGCGATGGGTCATTCATGAACAATTTGTTCTTTTTGAACGAGTCTTTAATGTGACTCTGAAGAACGAGTCGTCTCGCAGAGTGATTCGTTCATTTTCTACTGGACGCGCAGGCACAAAGCATCACAAAACCTCCGTATGTTATGTACAGGAAACAGAATTGAGAAGTTACCTTTGAGTCTTTTGGTCCGAATCATTCGTTCTTTTGTCACGTGACTCCCATAGACGCTATGCGGTGCAATAGATTCAAAAGAACGAACGACTCGGACCAGAAGATATAAGAGGTGAGCTGCTCATTCTGTTTATTATATGTCCTTAGCTGCATTGTAATATTTTCATTCCTGGAACTATAGCCAAAATTTGTGTATGTAGACGTGCTGAAGGTCTGTTTATTGAAAATCTAACATTTTATCTTATTTCTGTTCAAAAGATCTAAATGACTTGAATTAATCAAATAAAGATTCTTTTATGAACGAGATTCAAAATGATCCAAAATTCCCATCACTACTTCCTAAAGACAACATTCCAATAGTAGATTTTTTTTTGCTCATGACCGGTTTTGAACATCGTGATGGTTAAAGTTCATAATTACTTTTATTTGACGCTAATGTGGAAACCGCACATTGATTCATATTTGCTTTATTAGTTCCAGGTTATTAGGTCCAGAGCAAGGAGGAGGCCTCGCTTTAGCTATTTTAGCAGCTGTTGATATCACAAAATCCCAGAGCTGCCGATGCTGAATTGTGACGTCAGCGAGCACCCTACACATGCACAGAGGGAAAAGTCACATGAATTCTGATCTGCCCATTCTAATTCAAGTGTAATTACCATATATCAGATATATTTGAAATATACCCACATGTTAATGAGGTCCGTCACCTCGCTATCGCAACAATTTTTAGCAGGAAATTATGACGAGGTGAAAGTCGCATGGATACCGTTTTGTCCATTCAGACTGAAGTCCATTAGATTTTATGTGTATAGCGCTTTTAGCAGCGGTCACTGCCGCAAAGCAGCTTTACAGAACTAAAAACTTATGGAAATAAATTAAAACATACTGAAAAAAATATATAGATTATAACGTCCCTGATGACGAAGCTGAGGGCGACACGTTCGCCAAAACCCGCACCTCTATCTGAGCTAAGAGCACATATGGACAGAAGTGGCGCAAATTCGACAATCTGAATCTGATTTGAGTCACCGATGGGCATTAATTCTGCTTTTTCCTGTTGTGTGACATCAGCACGGCGCTGTTCAACAAATCAGCTCACTATATCCCTCACACGTTACTGTAAATGCATTTACCGCCATTCGGAGTGGAGGATTTACTTTAATTACTCACTCCGCTTTCATCTTCACTATCGATAAAACATCACAGAAACTGCAGCGACGGACTCAAACAGGCTTCATAATATCTGTGAGAAATGTTTTCGCTTTGAAAATGGATTCGGGAGACTGCGGGGCATCTCTGAGACTCGGCTCTTTCTTCCTCTCTTCCCCTCCTTCTGTCGCTCTGTTCTTCAGTGTAACATAAAGGTCTGGATATTTGTGCTGCCACTCAGACGGCCACTCAGCCGGGGCGTCTGAAGCGGCGATGCTGCTGCTGCTGCTGCTCAGTAAATCACTCTATACTGCTCTCTTCCTTCTCTCTCTTTTTTATTCTTTCTTTCTATTTCACTTCTTTGTTAAAACAAAGCACTAGTGATTAAAGGTCAGGCTTGGCGCCGGTCTCCCGGGACAGGCCGCGCGTCTGACTTCAGCTTCCCGAGCGTCTGTAATTGATAGGAATGATTGCTGCTCGTGTCTTTAACGACAAAACGAACGTCGCGGGTGGGACGGGAGGAGGTGTGGTGTAAGGGGGTAGAGAGGGAAGTAGACACGAGGGACAGAGAGAGAGAGAGAGAGAGAGAGAGAGAGAGAGAGAGAATCCACAAGGGCAAGGAGATTTAATGCAAGGGGAAGGAAACAATGGCTGGAATTATGATGAGGAAGAACATCCAGTGGTGAGTAAATTAATTAACGGGCGAGCCGGTTGAAGGACGGCAGGACACACACACACACACACACACACACACACACACACACTCACACACACTCACACACACTCATACATACTCATACACACTCATACACTCCTCACTCGTGACCTTGCTCTGTCCCTTTTCATTCTATACAGAGAAAACGAGACAGGAATTGTTACAGCCACGATAGAATGAATGAATGACTATCGAGCATCGTACTTTATCTCTTAATCACTTCAGGATGTTAAATTCGTTCGTGACGTCTTTTGTCTCTTCCAAGAGAAATGTTCGAGGACGGCTGGGGTGACTAACACGAGCACTCTGTACAGCAACAAAACATCTCACAGGTGGATGAGCTACAACGACACGAGGTGGCATCTGATTCCAGTATTTGTACAGTGCTGTGCAAAAGTATTGACACCCCCCCCCTTCATTTCTTCATATTATATTAAAGTAAATAATGTAGATTAAATTAAACAAACAGGAACAAATTATTTCTTAATAATTTCTTATTCATTTCTAAGATACAATGGACTGGAATCCCCAGTGATCACCCGATACGATATTATAACGACGCCCAGATACACATTCCATTTGTATTGTGATTCTGAAAGTGTCACAATTTAATAAATATCACAATTCAATATATTTTTTTCTGATTTTGTTACAGTTCTAAACAAACTGTAAAAGCAGATGATAAACTCCTACTACACAGGATGATGTGCTGCCTGCCGGTGTGTGAATATATTAGAGTGTCACAGTGCCATGGAAAAGTATTTGACCCCCTCCAAATTTTTTTGCCATATTTGTCAAACTTAAATGATTTAACAAACAATCAGTGTACTCCCTGGATGATATTATAACGATACCTCGGTGCTGATTGGAATAAAATTGCAATTATATTATTGTATATTACATTTTTCCCCGATTTTGTCACAATCTTTAAAAAAAAGTTTAATAAGTAATTAAATGTAGCCTGTTCCATATAACATTAGTTTCCTCACTTAAAAACCAAGCGCAGCAAACAATACAAACAATACAAACTATCTTTAAATACACGAGTTTAACATTTAACTTCAAATTAAATTAAACTTCAATTTAGCCACATTGTTACTGAGCAGCGCGTATTTCTGTCATCACCATAATTTATTATTTCTAAACAAACTTAACAAATAATTCACTCCTACCACATGAAATGAACGTGTAAATAGTTCAGAGTACGCCCCCTGTCGGACTATAAGCGAAATGATGATGTTTTACCGCCTCAAACGCCTCCAAAGTCTCAACTTGACTTTGTTTGGATAAAAGGAAGATCGGAGGTTTTTAATGTCCATGATTTTTTTTATTATGTGCTTCTGTTGCGCCATTCAGAAGCTTCTGCACTCGGTACAGACTCGTTTAGATCTGATCACCGGTCACGGACAATCAAACTGAAAATCTCTTTTATGATACATGAATAGTCGATACATGAATCATCACACAAAAGAACCACGATTCATAATTAAAAAAAAAAAAAACTCTACTAATAACTCTGTTTTGCCACCCTGGATGAAACAACTGCAATCAAGCGTTTGTGATAACAATCTTCCAGATGCTGAGGAGGAATTTTGGCCCACTCTTCTTTGCAGAATTGTTTTCATTAGGTTTAGGGGGGCAATTAGTTTTTCACGTAGGCCCATGCTTTTTTTTTTCTCTTAATAAATGAAATTATCATTTGAAAACTGTATTTTGTATCTACTCTGGTTATCTTTGTGTAATATTTAAATTAGTTTGATGATCTCATTCATTTAAGTGGGACAAATATGCAAAAAGACAAAACATTGGACAAAACATTTTTACGCTTGAGTGACTCGTAGGTGACTGAGTGGTGTAACAAAGCAAAAACATTCCTCTGAAACTGGACTGAACATGCGGAGAACCCGCTATGGCATGGTGATGCCCTCAGGCAACAAACCACTACTTCGGCCCCCACGTCGCCCCTTCGAATTCTTTAAGTAAAACATGACGCTTAAAGCCTGCTGATGAGTCTGTGACCAATGAAATTTAAAGTGGGTGTGGGTTTGACCTTTTGTCTGGGGTTAAACTGTCCTTTTTGGGACCATAGCCGGCTTGGACACACTGTTAGCAGAAAGTGAAAAATATTTCACTTTTTAACTTGTTTAAATAATAAAATAAAAAAAACTTCTATAAAAATATCTGTGATGTGCATAAACATGTTTGATTGAGTAAAGATGCTTCCCCCCCCCTTTCTTTATTTATTAAAATTGTAGTTTTTCTTATTTGTTGCCTCAGGGCAATATTATGCAGTCAGACCACTTTTGTTTGAACAATAACATGCATGGATGTAAATGTGTAGAGATGCTATGTTCATACATTATATATACTGTACATTATGGACATACAGTATACGTACTATGTGTCATAGGTGTTCACCCCTGATTTTAAAAGTAGGCTTCTTCTTCAACAACTTTTTTTTCATACTGTGAACGTGTCACAGGCGTTGAATCCAATGGAACAGTGGGCGGCATCGTCTACGGCGAAAATGTGAATCCATGGTGGTCGTTGATTGTGTGTTTGCACAGACAGTTCCATCACAGGCGAGGAGAAAATGCTGGCCATGGTTGGAGAAACCACCTTGCATGCTGTAAAGTGGTAACATCTTTGGTATAATGGTTCATTCTTCCCAGTAATTACGTTGGAGCACACCCTGTCCCCGAGGATGATAGGTGGGAAATCATCAACGTCCCCTGTCCTATTGTGGTAAGAACGTACAATAAACATATGGGTGTGGTGGATCTGCTGGACAAAGAAGTGGTACCACTGGCTGATGTTCCACTTTATCGACATGACCATCGCTACTGCTTGGCTGCTCTACAAGAGAGATTGCAGCAGCATTGGGACGCAAAAAACGAAGGAATAGACGAGGCTTTATACTTTCAAGTGTTATATCGCAGAAAGCTTGTGCACAAGTGTCTGGCAAGAGAGGTTGTCGCCGTTCCACAACTGCTGGTGGGTATAAATAAAAGGGGAGTACACCTACAAGTGGCAAAAAATGTGACATAAACCACTGTTTTAATATGACGGAAATATGTTACAGCTTGACGCTGTAGGACTTCGTCACCTCACCAGAAGTAAGCGGGCTTTGACCCCAAACCCTGCCACTGATCTAACCCCTGCAGTACACTCCACTGTTACAGCTCTGATGCATTACGGCACATAGCCCCAAGAGTGAATAAAGACCCTTCTTACACTGGGAGCCAGTGAGAGCCACAGGAAGCCGATGAATATTTGAGAGAGAGAGAGAGAGAGAGAGAGAGAGAGAGAGCTTTCTCAGAGAGTTCCACATGTTCCTCTCAGCTTGCATCTTCCTCACACACACACATGCTTTCAAGGCATGCTCTTACACACCGTGAGGATTTGCAGAGCTTCACACATCCTCTAAAGCACTCGCAGACTCACACACACACACACACACACACACACACACACACACACACACACACACACACTATCCCACGGAGAGAGAGCGACGAAGCAGAGAGAACTATAAGGTAGGAATGATAACAAAAGATTGACAGAAAGTGGGAAAAGAAAAGGAAAGAGAGCGTGAAGCATGAAGGGCAAACGTGTCTCTGAAAGAGAGAGAGAGAGAGAAGTGATGGTAGAGAGGTGTGTAGGTGTGCACACACTCACACACACACAAACCAAGTTGAAGGGAGAACGGAAAGGGGAAAGTGAAAGAAAAGAGGAGAGAAACAGTGACAGAGAGAGAGAGAGAGAGAGAGAGAGAGAGAGAGAGAGAGGGAACGCTGGAGAAGTGACAAGGTGAGAAGCGGTGATCTACAGCATCACATCAGATTCCTGCCCTTCCTTCCCGCTCACACACTGTCAGACCAATCAATGCGGACGTTCTTCCTGATTGATACCAACCTTTCCTTCGTGTGTGTGTGTGTGTGTGTGCATTGCAGAATGCTAACCCGCTCCGTGAGCTCCGGTTGCATTCAGAACGCTAACATTTAAGTGACATTTTCCGGTGACATAACATTGCGTTTTTGTCTTTAATATACGCACCCTTAGCGGATTCCAGGCCGCGCCGTCAGCGCCGGCGTCTCATTGTGTTCCGGCGTCATGGTGACCCACGACAATGGGCCGAGATCGAGCAATTAAACAGGCGGATACGACGCTCCTCTCTGCACACCGGGCCCCTGAGTTTTAGGATTTCGACGCGTGTTCTGATCTGAATGAGCTTTAGACCACATACAAGGAATTCTCTAATCTGATTGGTCACAGGTGCTTTCAGATTCTGTGACACCAGACATGATAATATCGGATCACATATGGATAGAAGGAGTCTCTACTATCAGTGTCTGTGTACTTATTTGTTTTTAATTTCAAGAGAAAAAATGGTGAGAAGTCATGACCGTTATATACTGCAGCCCCAACATGAAGTTTAGGTTGTCAAAGCTGTTGTGATAATGTTAATTTGGCAATACTGTTAGTGTTGTAGAGGATGTAACTACCGCGTCAAACTGACGTTGGTCCAGTATAGACCACGCTAAACAATGCATTTGATTGAACTCCCATCACCTGTACCCTAAACGTCGTCCTGTGTAGCTGACACTCCCTTAATTATGCATAATTTTATGGCTTAATATAATTTCCGCTGGTGAGTTTTCATGAATGTACAGTTGTCATGGATTGGAAATTGAGCTATGGAGACCAAAACAGATTTTTATGCCAAAAATCTATTTTTCTCCCTAATTTTAGTCGTATCCAATTCCCACCTGTCATTCCCTACCAACCAGGGATGCTTCCTACTAGGGCTGAAACGATTCCTTCGAGTAACTCGAGTAATTCGATTACAAAAAATGATCGAGGCAAAATCTTCTGCCTCAAAGCTTCTTTTAATTAATTTTAAAAGCTTGTGTTATGTTTCTGCACAATTATTTGTTGACGGCGCGCTTTTGACACAGTGCGCTTCCGGATGCCGCCAGTAAACACCAACGAAGAAGAAGCGCTTACGTCACCCACAAAGCGGAAGGAGACGCAAACAGTTAGCTGTGTATTGATTTGTGGGAGCGTTTTGTTGCAGCTGCAAAATGGAACGGAGCGATAAAATTATCAGCGAACCAAGAGAAGAAGAAACCAGAAAGAGAAAACGACAGAAATTGTCTGTAAAGGCTTATATGTTGTGCCTGAGCTGTAGATTTTGAAACGTTTAGTTCTGAAAGTTTAGTTGCACAACTTAGTGTTTCTGTATAATTATTTATTTCAATGTGTGCCTTAGTTTTTTTGATACTTAAAGTCATTTGAAATACCTTTTTTTAGTTTTTGCATCTGAGAAAAGGCTTTAAAATAAGAATGTATGGCACTGTAATGCACTTAATTCATCTCAGTCAACTTTAATACCCCTAATCTCACCTACGCGGTTTCGCGGGGTGGCCGGGAGTACGATTCATCATGATTCACCGCGGGTTTTGTCGCTGCGATTACGTTTCCATCTTTCCGTGCGGAAAAAAAAAGTAATATTTTTAACGTTACATTTTTTTGTCCGGTCCTCGTGGAAGCTTGAGGACATTGTAGAACTTCACGGAACGTCGGTGGGCAACCGCGGCGGCTCACGGTCCCGAACACCGCATCTCACCGCGAGTCAAACCGCATAGGTGAGATAGGGGTATAAGCTCTTCCTTGTATTGTGAATAATGACAATGTTTATTTTTGATAAAATCCTGTATGCATTTAAAAAATAAAAGTTGATTTTTCTAAAAAGAAAACCAATTAATCTTTGTTTCTCTTATATATTTTACATTGCTGTTTAATTAAGCAAAAGTACAGTTTATCCGATTACTCGATTAATCGATTAACTTTTTGGTAGAATACTCGATTACTAAAATATTCGATAGATACTTCCTACTATCACATGCTTCCTCCGAGTCACGTGATGCCACCAACTCCATCTTCTCGAACTGCTTGCTTACGCACAATTGGGAGCGGCGTAACACTTTACAGCTGCACCACTCGGGGGCCCCAAGTTGAACGTTTTAACATGGGAGCCTATGGGGATTGGCTAACCTATGGAGCCACCGGTGGTCATTTGAGGAACTGCACGTTTTGACACTCACGCACTTCCGTTTATAATTCTCATCTGTGTAAGAGCCGAATGTGAAGCGGAAGTGCAGCCTAAAGCAAAGCCTGCAGCCTTTCCCACCCACACACACACTCACACACACTTTAACACATCATATAAACCTTATCCTTCTCTAATGTCATATCTACGATCAGGTCAAGACCAGGCTCCATACTGGACAACACGTGACCGTGTACGGGTCTCATCACAACTTTTCAGTCGCTCTGGGTGACTCGCAGCGTCCGTGGAGGAGTCTGTTCCTTTGTTTTCCGTCTCTCTAATTGGATTAAGCTTGCAAATATTAGAGCAGATATAAGCATGTGTTCCGCAACAAACTCTCTCTCTCTCTCTCTCGCACTCTTTCCCATCATGCACTGAATCACGCTTGCAAACAGACCACTGCTGTTTACGCAAAACACTTACAGAAGACCCTCAACTGGCATCCCATCATTCGCCATTGATTACTGCTAGTGTTTGTGTGTGTGTGTGTGTGTGTGTGTGTGTGTGTGTTTAGAGAGTCGGAGAGTGTTTCAGAAGGCTGTGCTGATATTAGCCGGTGAGGTCATGCACACCAAAATGCACCATGGTTCTGACTTCGAGTTGCAAACCTTTTTATTTTAAATGCTGAGGGTGCACACACACACACACACACACACACACACACACAGTACAAAATCAGAAAAACAGATTTAGATAGATATATATATATGACAAAAAAAGGAGAACCAGCTGTGGCGCATACGTATCAGACATTTAAATCCGTCCCATGTGGCTGCTGCTGCATACCTGATCAAACACAATCTCTCTCTCTCTCTCTCTCTCTCTCTCTCTCGGTGTTGAAAGGCTTCATTAGTAGGGCAGAATCGAGCCATCAGCAGCAGTTTTCTCGCTCTTCCTAAGCCGTGCTAAGCTCGGCTCCGAGAGTCACAGCTAATGGAAAGCTGACCTTCAGCGGGGCAAGAGCGCTAAGAGAGAGAGTATGTGTGTGTGTGTGTTGTGTGTGTGTGTGGGAACGAAGGGAACGAAGAAGGAAAGCCTTCACGGCCAAAAGCGGAGTTTTGGAGTACAGACTTCTGTTCCAGCTGGTTTTAGAGCTCAACTTTTAAAGGCTTCTGGGTAACACTGGAGGTTTGCACGAGGGAGACGCATCGAGGGCACGAAGAGGGCAAAGGAAGGAAGACAGAGACAGAGAAAGAGAGAGAGAGAGAGTGAAAAAGAATAAACACAGTGTTAACTCAAGAATTCAACTCTACCTTCTTTGTCTATCGTCTCTTATTTGCACTTAATACACGCATTAATTGTTATGATTTTGATTGAATTTGATTTGAAGCACACAATGACATTCAGGAAAAAAAAACTCTGAAAAAAAGTTATATAAGAGGAAAAACATAATTGCTAGATGCTAACTGCACCTTGTCGCTAATTATTCTCCTTTAACGCTCGTGTCGTTTTTTATTCCAGGACTTAAACACTGCTTTTCATTTGCAGGTGTTTTCAACATTTAATGTCTTGATTCATTTAAATAAAACTGAATAAACCGAATGTACGATAAAATCCAAACGCATTCTGTGGCTTTCCTCAGATTTAGCGGCTAGCGAAACGGGAAAAGTTGCTAGCAAGTGTTGACCTTGTTTGAGCATAAACAACATTTATAAAGCATGCAACGTTAAAGCATCCGCGTCTGACTCTGATCTGATCTGTTCCTCTTCGCCGTGCTAAAGTGGGTGTTAAGCGTGCGTTGCTGAAGCAGGCACATCGAAAGGTTATTCTCGTTAGCTAGATTAAAGCTTTAAATGCACTGTCATGAGCGGAATCGATGAGCCACTTCATGGCCGTGCCTTATTGATCGATCTCATCAAGAGGTCGCGCACCGCGTCCACAGGGCATTGGCGTATAAACATTAGCTTTGTGCCATACTGCATCACACGTCCATGGTAAGACTGAGGGGGGGAAACCTACGATACTGTTAGAGCGTTAGACTCAATCACTGCTACTATGAAACTCTACAGAATGGGATATTATTATTGGTGTCTGCATGGATGTAGATTTCTATATTTCTATAAGTGGACATCCGGGTAGATGTGCGCTGAAATATCGTCTCTTAGCCGCAGTAAAACATTTTAGCATGCTCGATAACATTTCTACATTTCTGAAAGAGACACTGAAGGAGTTCCTGGGAGGCCGGGGTTTCAGATGAGAATCACACAGGCAGTCCGATCATGGCTCCGGCGTACTGACAGAACTTGAACACTCCTTGTACTGTATATCTGACTGTAAGATTCACATCCGTCAGCAGCCTGCGTATGTAATGCCATCACTTTGTGGCTTTTCCTTTTCTCTTTTTCTCATTTACTGAGGTTTAGTCTGAGGTTTAACCTCGGTCCTTTGCAGCTTTTCTGCTCACTAAAACCAGATACTGTCACATCCGACCCTTAGTCACACACTCCATTCACAGGTTATGGTAGCACTCGGGCATCAGGATCGGAGTAACCGCTGGTATTATATATAACAAGCCGATGTGATTTAATCGGCCGCATTGCAAACTGCAAACTTCACACTGAGGTCATCACTGTACCACGCCGCTGTCGACAGTCTCTGGACTCGTGGCGGTGCTCGGACAGTTAGGTTTGGGACCCGAAAGCAGAACCACGCTGCTGATAATGCTGGTGTGTCCTGTCAGCTCTCAGCACCGAGCAGGCAGCGTGAAATGAAGCCAATGATGAACAGGAGTTATGATAAGAAGCGAGCATCATTTCATTGAGCTCACTGAAAAGCTTCGCAGGTTTATGGGCTGGAAATGAGCTGAGACAGCTCCTGTTTCTGCCTTTCAGGCCGCTTTGCATTTTCTGGAGCTTCATGAGCATCACGAGTGAACGACGCACTTTCGGATACAGACGGGGGGTGGGGGGGGGGCGGGGCTGCACACAAGGAGAGAAAGCATTTCCAATATTAATTCTGCACGTGTAAAGAACGTATCATCTGTTGATGATACACCATGGTGCTGAATTCCTTAAACTGAAATAAGAACTTAAGTCAAGGTCTTAAAGACAATGCACAATTAAAAAAAAGTGTAATTATTGATATGTAAATAATCCTTATGTATATTAAGCATTTTTAGAAGGAGTCTCCAGTGTCAGAATGGACGTTCATCATCATTTAAATGGTTAAAATTAGGTTTGAAAACAAACTTTCTGATGTGTTCATGTATTTTCCATGACTTTTCCAGGATTTCCCTGACTGTCCGGACCCCTTTATAAACCGCACACATTACACAGTAGATTTTGTTTTTCATCATGGTAGTTAAAGGGATATCATTCCTATCTTTACATACTGTACGCTATGACCCTGCTACTGCCCAACCCTAATACAGGTAGTCCCTGACTTACAAATGAGTTCCGTTAAGGGAGCACGTTTGTATGTCTGATTTGTTCTCAAGTCTGACAAAGTGAGTCTTATGCGCCTTTGACACGAATATACAGTATAAATCATACCAATCCACTTGACTAAATCTCTGGCCGCTTTCCCCACACTGCCATCATGTGGCCAAAAACTGTAACCGCGCCTAAGGAAATGAATCTCACAGTAAAACATACCAGTGTTGTGTCTGCACCTTTAAATCGCGAGGGAAATCCAGGACACCATTTAGTCTCAGAGCTGTTTTCCACTGTATTGGACTGTGAACTGTGTTTTGTTGAGGATTTTCCAAAATTAGGTTATTCACCATCAGGACAGCTTTACAGGACAGACATTTTCTAGCATTTCTCCCGCACCCCCACACACACACATAATTATACACAATACATTGACATTTTATACATTCACTTGTTGTTGTTGTTCTTTCGGCTGCTCACGCCAAGGGGTCGCCACAGCAGACCATTTAGTCCGCACGTACAAGCTTGGCACAGGTTTTACGCTGGATGCCCTGCCTGACGCAACCCTCCCATTTATCCAGGCTTGGGACCGGCATTGCATCCAGTGGCTGGTGTTTGGACAGTGGCTGGGAATCGGACCCGGGCCTTCCGCATAGCAGGCGAAACACCTACCACTGAGCCACCAGTGCCCATTTATACATCCACTTACACACATTGTGAGCCACCTCCGTGATTGAACCGGAAGTAAAACCTCGGAAATTCGTAACTCGGGGACTACCTGTACAGAGTGTATTCAGCTTCTATGTGACACTGTTTCACACATCAGTACCTAGTAATGGCTGGTGACAGATCCAAAATCTAATACAAATGTATGGGGCAAAAGTATGTGGACACCACTCCTAATTATTCATTTCGGGTGAGTCACTTACCCAGGAGAAGCATAAACTCATGCGTTGACAAATATAAAAATCTCAGCCTTAGATCACATATTGAAGTGTTCGGGGACGGTCCTAGGACGCCACCAGTCAGTTCTTCCCTGCGAACTGTGAACAGGAAATATATCTAAAAGCAACAATGTCTTAGGGACGAAGCGGTACACAGGCTTCTTGATGGATGAATCTGGGTTTGCAAGATACCAAGAGAGAGCTCCGCGACACGGTCTGAGGTAGAAAGACCTCGGCTCCTGCCTCGCTTCTTCAGAGCGTTCTGTCTGCTTATCTTGCTGGTAAAAGTAATCCACCTTAAACATCTGAACATAGCAATAAAAAACCCATTCCATTGTAAAAGTGCCTGTCTGCGTCTTCACTACATGAAATGAGCAGATCTGATCTGTGCTGAGAGTTGAGGTGGCTGATCCGAATACATCCAGAAGACGTAATTGCATCCTGTCAAACGTTCTGCTTTTAACTGCAGAGCTGTAATCAAAGCGAAGGCGGCTGCCTACCGATGATTGACAGCCCTGTATCTATAATTCCACAACCTGGTCTCGGCCTAGCCATTTTTAATCGCTTAAGTATATTGTTAGTTTTAAAATCGGACATAACGTGTGTGTGTGTGTGTATATATATATATATATATATATATATATATATATATAGCATCTCAGTACCTTGGAATTTTTAAATTTTTTTACTGAGCGGATATGTTTTTAGAGAATACATTTGTGTAGGGAAAAGGAAGACATTTACTTTGCACGCTGCCCGGCCAAAAATAAATAAATAAATAAATAAATAAAAATCACACACCCTAATACAGTGGTACCTCGGCATATGAACGCCTTGCATCTCGAATTTTCGCATTACAGTAAGAGCTGAAATTTTGCAAGAAATTGGCCTCGTCATTTGAAGCATTTTCAGAATACGAGCGACAGAACCGAGCCGAACATTGGCTAAATTGTGCTTCTGTCTGGGAGCCATTCAAAACTTGTTTTCATCAGTGGAAAGCCAAGCCGAGCGAGTTTACAAGTTGTTTTTGTAGTGTTTTTTTTGTGTAACACATTTTGTGTAAGATCTGGTGAAGACGCAGCACCGCGAGGTCCCAAGAATGTTATCAAGGACGGTAGCAAGAAGAAAACGGAGCCGCTTTCAGATTGGTTTGTAAAGCAGCCGGTGCCGAGAGGAATCATAAATTAAGATTAAGTGAGGTTTATTGTCTATTTATTTTATATTTTGCTTCATTTACATGAGTTATTCATTTAAATGTTTGAATTGTTTTTAAATGCAAAAAAGATGATTATAGTGTTGGATATCTGTAATATTTTTGGGTGGCTGGAACGGATTACCTGTATTTACATTATTTCCTTTGGGACAATGTGTTTCACAATACGACATTTCGCCTGGAGAACTCGCCTCTGGAACGGATTAAATTCCTATGTCGTGGTACCTCTGTATTTTTTTGGACCGCCTTTTCCATTGATTACGGTCATGACATCACTTCGATAGACTTTGATATGTCACAAGATTTATTTCTGTCCAGAATCAGATCGTGTATTGATGATCTGAGAGTTTAAAGCCTCCTCCAGCACGTCCTAAAGATTCTCAGTGGGGTTATGGACTGGACTCTGTGGTGGTCTATGTCTTGTCCTCCCTGAACCACTCTTTCACAGGTCGAGCCTGATGAATCCCGGCATCGTCATCTTGGTCGTCTGGTGCATTCAGGTCGTCAGCTGACATAATTTTTTGTGCTCAAAATGTTGTTGAATCTACACTTGATCAGCAGAAGCAACTCCAGATCATAACACTGCCCCCTACAGGCTTGTACGGTGGACACTAGGCATGATGGGTACTTCGCTTCATCTGCTTCACCTGGATGGATGCATGTATTTTCACGTTATGGTCCAGTTCAGTTTTCTCAACTACCGTCTGATCCACGTCACGTTCCGATTCTCAAACGATGCTCTGTTAAAAGAGACGGACACTTCCTGTCTCCATCAGTGTTAGAGTCGTGTATGGACCTTTCACTCCTCACTCCTTCTGTCTTCATTCAGTTCAGTAAGTAAAGACACGTGCACGTGTTCGGCGCGCGGCCTGCTGAGTTGTTCTTCACTCCGCTGAGCAGCTCGCAGCGTTTCTCACTTCGCAGACTCCTTGTGCTTGCTCATCTTTCGCTCTCCTCTCTGTATGACTTCTCTCTCTCTCTCTCTCTCTCTCTCTCTCTCAGTCTTCAAAGGGAGTTAGCCATTCAGCCTTATTAAGGTAATTGAGATAGAAGCTTGCGAGACTTAAAGATTGGAAAGGAGCCACCCTTTCAAACGAGCGCTTAATTACCTCGTTGAGTGTACCACCACCGCGTGTTTGTGTGTGTGTGTGTGTGTGTGTGTGTGTGTGTGTGTCATATCCAACAGTGTACAAACCCGTCTCATATGCAAATTCATCGACTCTTTTTTGTTTAACGTACAAAAGTGCTGATCCCGTATTCCAACTGTAAATGTTTTTCAAGCTAGCTAGATCATGAACGTCCGCTTTACTTCCTTTAATTAGTCACGTAATGCTAGGATACTAAATTAATCTAGCGTTAAGTCTGTTTTGAAGTTAGCAAGCAAACCTGCATTATCAGATTCCATATTGTCGGTTTTTTTATTCCTTTTCCTTTTTGTTGTTAGCGAGTCGACTGTGTTACTGTTCACGTCTGTGTGCATAATTAAATGTGTTGTTTTACAAATATTTCATATACGTTATCTGAACGAAGTCGTCGTGTTCGCTCAGATCCCAGGGTCTCGATCTGACGTATGAACGCGGGAGAAAATAAAAAAGAAATATTTGATAAATGCTGATCGTGCAAGAAAAAGGAAAACGTGCCAGCTCAGCGGTTTATAGACGCCGCTTACCTGAGGCAAGCGACAACACACACACACAGACACAGAGTAATGGGTGTGGAGGATAATAGGTGTGGTTTAGCAAGAGCTCTAGGTCAAGTCTCTACCTTATTGAGGTTTGAGTCACGGTGAGACTTCGCTAACTCATCCATAATTTATAGCTTTAATATATATACGCTCAGAAATCAACACGCTCGCCCAAACTTACACGAAAACAGTATGTTGTGTTCATGCTCTCGATTACAAACAGTATTTCTTCTGGCTAAGGGAACGTGGGGGGGTTTGTTATGGATTAGTGGTGAGACTGCATGTGTGTGTGTGTGTGTGTGTGTGTGTGTGTGTGTGTGTGTGTTTGTGTTTCTCATAAAAGTAATGCACTACAAGCCAGCGGGGCAAGGTAACTCCTTTCATCCTCATCCCTCGCTAATCTGATATTGAGACAGAAGGACAGAGAGTCGTCCCCGTTCGTGTCACCAGATTTGTCCTGTCCTTCTCTCTATCTTCCTTTTTGGGAGTCTGTCTGTCTGTCACTTGTTCTCTCATATCCGTTCTGCTCGTTAGGACATCAGGACAAACACTGTAATGAGCTCTCGGACTAATGATAAGGAAAGGAAGACAAAAAAAACTTTGGAGGAGAAGTTGCAGGACGACCTGGAAGCAGAAGATTCTGAGAACATCGTACCCGTGGTTAAGGACATGGGGCGGGGGGGGAAGGGGGGGGGGCATCACATCGAGCCTTCGAAACGAAACATGGATAGAGTGAAGTCCCGGCTCATGGTCTAGCCCTCTTGGATCCCATTTAACACGTACGGATAGTTTTGAACTTTCAGGTCTATCGGAGGGACCCTCGTAGCCTTGGCCAAAATCAAACCGCAATCATGCGACAAACTAATTATTTGATATGGAAGACATCTGAGAGCTCTACTTCCGAAAAACAACTTCTCAACAAAATAGCTTCCATCCAGTCATTATCTATACCACTTATGTAGGGTTTTGGGAAGCCTGGAACTTATCCCAGGGAGATTAGACCACATGGTGGGGGTTCACTCTGTATGAGGTACCACCCTGTTCCAGAACACAAACACACACCTACACTTACTTGGAAACGCCAGTTGAGTTCACTCACAGTGTCTTTGGACTGTAAGAGGAACCTCGAGTACTCAAGAAACCCCCGAAAGGCAAAAAAAACTTGAAAACTTCACACGCTCAAAGTTAATAACTTCCTGAGTTACATCATATTGAGTGACATCACATTAAGTGACATCATAGTGTGATGCTTTTCTTCCAGCATCCAAGGCTTTTTGGGGGTCTTAACATGAAACAGGTCTTTCTTTTTGATTGTGTAAAGCTGCTTTGAGGCAATGACAATTGCTAAAAGCGCTATACAAATAAAATTGAATTGAATTGAACATGCTCGAAAACCACACAGGTCTTCTTTAGTGACGTCATACTGGCTGACATCAAATTGAGTGACATCATAGTGCGATGCTTTTTGTTTCCATCATCCGGAGCTTTTTGAAGGGTTTAACATGTTCGACAAGTACACGGGTTGAGTGGTACACCCGAGGCGATGATGGTGCAGGTGCTTGGGCCCGCTCATCGTTGCTTTGCAACTAAATTTTCACTTCTTTGACTCAGTGTTTGTAGGACACCGGTCACTCCAACATCACTCTTGTAGAATTCACTCACATTCAATTCTGAGTCTCATATCTAAAGACTCTAATCTTGTCAAACAGAGCCTTTGCTCACTCAGGTGTACTGTACGCTGGAATCCTGCAGACGAGTGAAGCTCGAGTCACAGACATGGTTTGAGAATGTTGTGTCTTTGGGACTAACATTTGCGTGTAGGGTGTGTTTGGACTTATACATTCCCACCTCGGGGTCTGTGTGCATGGAGTTTGCATGTTCCTCTGAGTAAATACATACAATGGCCACCATTGCTCCCTAGTTGGACTACAAAGGTTCCTAGATGGATGGATGGATGTACTCTTATATCATTATCATTAACTGAGAGGCTTTGTGTAACAAATTAAAAACAACTTCATGTATTGGACCGTGTGTGTGTGTGTGTGTGTGTGTGTGTGTGTGTGTGTTTTTGTTCCTGGCTGTGTACCATCTGTTTGTGCATTACGGTATTTGTCCGTGCCTGTGTGTGTTTGCTGTAAAGCCATCAAGCTGCCACGTAACTCCAAGGCACTTTGTGCAGCACATTAATCACAGACAACATTGACTGCTTCCCCGATCCAAACACGCTGACCTTCAGCTTACACGGAAGACATTAGTGCCGTCTATCTGCTTAAAATATGGAGGGGAGGAAAAAGGCAGAAAGAAGGAGGGAGGCAGCGAGAGGAGCTTTCAAGGTAATGAAATCTTGCCATAATTTAGAGTTAAGACTGCTGGGGACAGGCCCTGGCCGAAGTCTGTCTAAAAAAAAAAAAAAGAAAAGAAGAAAAAAAAAAAGAGTAGAGTCAGGACAAATTAAATTGGATTTCTTTCTTTCTTTTTTTTTTTTTTTTACTTGCTTTCTTTTAAATTAGGCTTAAGTGCATGCGTCGAGCACTTCTTCATTCTCGTTTTTTCTTTCTCTCTTCCCACGAAAGCAAGATAACAGCATTACAGTGCAGAATGAATGGAATCATTTCCAAACCAATTAACCTCTGACAGAATGCATGAGAGGACGGGAACGAGAACGCTAGAGAGGGAGAGAGAGAGATAGAGAGAGAGAGAGAGAGAGGGCTAATAATGTGAGAGAAAATGAGAATCTTTCCACAGGCTAAGTGTGTGAGTGACATGGGGTCCAGATAGTGATAAAGAGGACACAGCCCCGAGGCTACAGGAAGCGGAGAAAGAAAGAGAGAACCACATAGGGAGACCTTATCCATCAATCTCTCTCTCTCTCTCTCTCTCTCTCATTGCCTATTCCGGAATGAAGCTCGTGCCCAGCTGCCACTGCTCCATTTAGTTAATTAAAGGTTCCATTTAAAGCCGTAGCCTGCTGGCAGTGTGCGTGCCAATCAATAGCGTTTTGATACAGCACATACCGCACGTTGTACCCCTACACGCACCGTACTGGACCTTAACACAACTATTTTCCAGCACAACAACCTAAACATTCCCTCCTCACACTTTTTACCCCAAAACCCTTTAAAGACATTTTGCCTTTTGGCGAATTGCCGCAAATATGTTTAAACGACATCGTACGACCTAGATACATACGCACACACACTGAAACGTCCCGATGTGGTTGTACTACATTTAAACACTTTGAGAACGATGCTTGACCAATCACACGAGAGGACCAGAACAAACTCATATAAAATAAACTTTATACAATAGTTAGTTCTGACCGAGAAATCTGATGGGACGACAGGAACAGAATTGCATAGAGCTTTTCCAGTGGTTAATGACACTAACTGTGTGTCTCAGCGGGGGTGAGAGTAGGTGTGTACGGTCCGCAGTACTGAGGAGAGAGCAGCTGTCTGACAAAACCCACGTTCACACCCAGTCACAGAAGCACTTTCAGTAAGAACACACATCTGATAACGTTATGTCGTCTTAAACAACACGCCGTCTCTGAATCCCTATTCCTCTCTAACCCCTGATCTATTTGGGATTCGACCCCAGAACCTGGAGCTTAACTGAGCGGATATTCTAACGTGTAATAAGTGGAAATATAAAGTAAATCTGGTGAGGATCTCAGGACTGTCCACCACCTCCATGGTTTATTCTCCTCGACTTTTGGCTACAGAGTACCGCTAGGAGTTTAACACCACTCCCACCTCCTGTTCATTACACTAACTGTCAGTCACCGACTCCCCCAGGCGTGGAAGGACATGTGGGCGGAGCAAAATGACTGATTAAATAAAGAAACAAATCATAATCTGTTGATAATAAATGTTGTTTGTGGAACTGTTGTATAAAAGCGATATCACACTCGAGGTCATGCTGTTGTACCAAATCAATACTCGTGACCGCATCACAGCTGTGCTGATATTCAGTACAACATCACGACCTCGAGCATGATAAGGTTTAATTATTAGTTTGATACCGATGCTTTAATAAACACAACAAACAAACAAAAGATGGCGGACCGATGTACCATGGCTGAAGAACCCTTCTCACTACACATCACAATCCTGAACACAAAGTAAACACCCCCCACATCCATTGTGCACTCAGTACCTCTCTTCTCTCCAATGATTGATTACCGAAAGCTCGTGTGTCGTGTGTTGCACATGGAGAGAAACATCACAACGACTGGACTCACTTTCCAAGACTATCGTTCTATCTTAATTTAAGCGGCTCACGCCTTGCGTTTGCCCTCGGTTTTTATTCCGCAAAAAAAAAAAAATAACGTAAAAAAAAAGACAAAGACGAGAGATGAAGATTCATCGGCTTTAGCCTGGCAGCAGTGTGTCATCATTTGAACGGCGGTGCGCATTAACCACGAGGCCATGCTGGAACCATTACTGCTCATTAGGCTGGACGGGACCGGCGGTGAACCTGCATTAGCCGATCGATACCTCGCGTCTCGACTAATAGGCCGCGGGTTGAATTAACAAAAGGATTGCAGTAAAACCTTTTTATTTTTTTTAGTGCTGTTTTTTTTTCCTTCTCTTTTTTTCTTGTGCTTGGAACCCGGGAGACGGGATGAGGACGAGAAGCGGCCATCGCTCACGGATGTAGGTCCATCTCCCTGCAGGACGGCGCGTGGCCGCACCACATGGTGCATTGTGTGCGTGTGTGATATTTCCAGCCCAATTTCCAGCGCTGCTCCTGTCCTCGCCGCGCCCTAGAGAGCGGGCTCCCATCACACCCCGTTTTTCTCTTTCTTCTTCTTGTCTCACCGGCTTTATCTCTGCCCCAGGAGAGGAAGTGCGCTCTCGCACGATCCATTTTTCCCCCGTCTGTGAGATACGACGTGTGCGGCTCTGCCTGTGTTCTCGGTGCCCTGCATCTGCACCGCTGTCTTAATGAAGCGTTAACCTTTAGCTGGGTCAAACATCAGGCTGCACCACACACACACACACACAGCTGGATGTGGAGCACAGCGGCGCCTCCCAGAGGAGCCTAATACAAAATATAAGCTGTTTGGAAAGCGATTTCCCATTGATACAGGACTTAAAGGGTTAACGCTCCGTGTGTTTGGGTGGGAGAGGAGCGCGTCAGGGTCGGGGTCGGTGCCAGTATTAAAAGCAAGGCGTCTAAAGCTGGAGAAGAGGCAATTGAAACACACACAAAAAAAAGAAAAGCAGGCACATGGCTAAGGAAAATCACTTTCCTTGAGTGCTGTGTCTGCAGTGGCCTGCACTTAGGAGTAACACACACACACACACACACACACACACACACACACACACACACACAAAACTACACATACATACATAATCCCAGGGCTCTTTGTATCACCGCCGCCACATTCCTCCCTCCTGCTCCTGGAATAATTCAATCTGGTAGACATGATGGATGCGTGTCTCTGCGGAGCGCTCATACTCTTCATTTCCTAAAGCACTTGATCAGATTAATTGATCGCCGCCCATCGTCCCCGCGGACCCTCGGATCCATCCATCCATCCATCCATCCATGCGCCCTCCCGCCCGACCGTCCTGAAGCGGCCTACGGGGAGAGGTTCAAGGCTGAGAATTAGGTTTGCATCGACAGACTTATGAAATGCGCCTTCGATTTAATTCAGTGGCACAAAAGCAAAGTCGGAGAGGAGAGGTCAAGAGGTCAAACAATCGAAGGGGGGAAGAAAAAAAAAAAAGTCAAAGAGACGAGCCGGAGCTGCAGAGGAGCGCGGGCCGGGACTCCGACACCAAACGGCCGCTCGTTCAAATCTAGAATAATCGCATGAAAATGTCTTCTCTCCTTAAAGTAGGATTTCTTGTGTTGGACCAGAAATGAAGCATCAGGCGAATTTCCATTCCTTTTTTGTTATTTATTTTTTTGCTTCACACTTTCGGATTCCCCCCCCGGTGAGGAAATTGCCCCC
>JAQQZS010000005.1:28738484-28748513 GCA_030068045.1 Platyallabes tihoni
GCCCCACACACACACACCCACACACACACACACACGGTGTGATCTCTGAAGCTCATTTGCAACGTGAACAGTGAAAGCAGAAGAGCGAGCGCTGAAGGGAACGCGTCCAGGTAGCGGAGGCAGCAGCGGCGGCGCCGGCGGCGGTGAGATCAGTGAGCAGAACGTCTGCATTCGATGTGACAGCAACAATTTCATGCAACGCTTACTGTCTGCTGCGAGCAGTTCCCATAAAAGCGCGAGGAAACGAAGGAAAGAAGAAGAACTGCATTATTTTTTTTAAAGTGCAGGTGGATTCATTGGAGAGAAAAAAAAAAACGAATTGCTTTTAATTATTAATTCTGAGGCTTTCAGGATGTCTTCACCTTCACAAAAGATTCCTCTCTCTCTCCCTCTCTCTGAACTACCGAAAAGGAAGAAGCTGCGACAGACAGACAGACAGACAGACAGACAGCCCACTGATGTTCTCGCAGTGCTTTTGTTTTCTTTCAAACGGAACGTTCCAGTACATTCGTCCCCGCAGCTATCGGCTCGGTTACCATTCGGGTGCTGAATGATCATGAATATCAGCTATAGGTTTAATAAAATCTATACAGCCTGACATTCCCTTCCCGTCTTTTATCAGACGCTGTAACCGAGCGTGTCGGCTTTGCGCGATCGGGACTCGAACACACAACCTTCTGATTGGTTTTCCAGAGCCTTAAATTCCGTGCCTCGAGTCAACAGTGAACTCCTTCGCTTGCGGCCTGACGCACGACCTACTGTAGGTTACCTGCCACGAGTTGACAGGTACTACAGCCGCATCATCCTGGTCAGGGTTCGATGGCGAGGATCGTTTGCGTTTTAGCAAATTTGTAATACATTTTTCATTCTGATGGGAAAAAAGGTTTTAACGGGTGTTTATAAAGGCTTCGGTTATAAAAAAAACACTGTTAAAGTTGCTGATTAGATCCTTTTGAAAAACAAAATACAGAATGAAAAAAACTAAACTTAGACATTTGTAGCTACCATGTGCTACAGATTTGTTTATATATATATTTGTTTGTTTGTTTGGTTGATTTTAACAAATGTGATTTTAATTGGTGACACACCGATATATTGGCGGTACTGTACATGGGTATTCGTCAGTTTCTGCCTTCTTGACTGGCATCAGCCTATCGGCAAATACGATTCCGTCCCACAATGTCAGTGTTTGAAGAATATGGAGTTTGTCAAGTCATGTTCCAGTGACATTTCAAGTTCCTACAAGAGCAATTTATTTTTTCTAATTGCTAATTTATTTACATTTAATCACATTCATGTATGTTTTTTTGGGGCCTGTGTAAGTACTGAAAAATTCTTCTGTACTTTAGACACTTTATAGGACATTTTTTTGGAGGGTTTTTAAAACATTATTTTCCAAAATATTCTTCTCCTTATGGGAGAAGGTTAAATTGTAGATCAATTCATATGCAAATTTACATGATAGAATTAGAGTTCATTTAACTCTAATAAACTCTAATAAATTCCAGTTAATTTTTTTATAATGCCCATATCTTAGTTTTCCAGGCACAAAAATGACCAACAGATAACAACAGAAAACATACAAACAAACAAACAAACAAACAAACAAACAAACAAATGATCATTAGGCCCATTATATCAGGCCAGAGTATCACGATCATTGAATCCGTAAATGAAGAAGGAATTTTAGGTTGTTGAAACAATGTGGTGATGTGTGTGTGTGTGTGTGTGTGTGTGTGTGTGTGTGTGTGTGTGTGTGTGTGTAGTTTGTGTAGTGTGTGTGTGTAGTGTCTACTGTATGTGTGTAGTGTATATAGTGTGTGTGTAGGATGTGTAGCGTGTGTAGTATGTGTATGTGTGTGTGAAGTATATGTGTGTACAGTAGGCCGTATAGTGTGTGTGTGTAGTGTCTATGTGTGTAGTGTGTATAGTGATACACACACTGTGTGAGGGAAGCTGTTGTTTCCGCCCCAATCTACGATCTGAATTCTGAACCGTGTTAAACGCGTAAGGAAGCGTGTGTGTGTGGTCTGGTGTTGTGTGAATGTACGTTGTTAATTACGTTGTTTTGAGGTTGTATTTGCAACGTTGTCTTTGGGACGTTCCTTCGACGTGATCTCAATGTCATTTTATCAAAGTCTTCTAACTTTCAAATGCAGCGTTATCCTGATGACGTCCCAACATGAAACATCTTCACAACATCTTCACAACTTTATTGGAACCCATCATCTTTGCTACTAGATCAACTTGCTTGCAGCTTAGTATCACCTTAAAAATCCTAAACCGTCATGTGCTCGTAGCAAAATGCTCAACCCGAGATGGACAGCAACGCCTTCGAGATGTCCTTCATCCCTTAATTTTTAAAAACATTATAACTTAAATTGTTAAAGGCTAGCTACGGTAGCGTTTCTTGTGTGCCGGCACATTTTCCGTGTCTGAGACAGCACAGTACCTTCCAGGCGATGCGGTTGCCCTTGGTGTCGTGCTCCAGCGCGATGGGGAAATCTCCACGTTCGTAGAACTTCCGAAAGGATGTGGGTCTGGCTGGCCGCTCTCTGAAGGCTCCGGCTGAAGGAGGACCCACCACCTGAGGAGACGGGGAGCAGAACGATTACGTCCATCATATTATATCATCGCTTTTGAAGGAAAACTTGAATAATAAATAAACCAGGCAGTGTTAAATCAAAGTACAAATAACACTTTTGACATAAAAGTAAATGATATGTAGATCGAGTTTTTAAACCCTCAGCGTGAACATGCGTGAACCAGATGGTGTTTGCGACTCTGCACTATTATAATATTAACACAGAGTTACCGACTGATAGAATTTGCTTTTTAGCCATCGCCGCCTATGATATAACACGCGTTGTGGCCCGGACACCAACTTGAGTGTGTGTAAGTTTGTGCTCAGACTCGGACTCCATCATGGGAAAGGAGATGGACGCATTACACTTAACCCACTACACTGTAGAGCTGCAGGGCACGAGTCCTCCTGACTACCTGTGTAGGAGCTCCAAAGGCAATATCCACAGTCATTACTGACAACGTGATGCTATCACTGCTGAAGGAGTCTACTCAGGCTGTCAGAACACACACTTACACACTCACACACACACACACACTCACACACTCATAGTGTGTTCTACGCCGACAGGCTTGAGTAGCCCAAGGCATTGCTGCAAGCTTTGCTATTGTAGTGCGGAATGCGTTATACACACACACACACACACACTCACACACATACACACACACACATATACTGTATGCATGCACACACACTCAGTGCTGTTTCCTATCCAACAGTATGGACTGGACCTCACATGCATGGTCAGGGTACTCGCGCTATTTTCGAGTGATGTACTTTGACCCGGACTCAGAAATCTGTTGTGCAAATTTTTGTACTAAACTGTGTGTTAGATGTCGTCATGGTATCCAGGGTGCTCATGGCTTTATTCCTCAAGTATGCCACCTGATCACTTAAGGTGATGCTACAGAAGCTGCTTAATAAGATGTTAATTATGTTCTAATTTTGCACCGATAACAAAACTAATTCCTGAAGATTCCAATATTGGATTAAGCGTTGCTTGTTGCTAGGCGACAGTAAGTCTTATGATGCATTTTATAAGACGGAATATTGCTATAAGGCGAATGTTAAAGCAGAGTGATCCAAACAGTACAACGTTCCAGTGTTTTCGTACTCAATATCAGCACTCGTGGAAACCTATTCAATTAAAATTTGTGGCCTGAAATAATTTCTTACATTTATTTAAGAAATAATTTTTAAAAATTCCTGTCCTTTTCCTCCTAATGTGATTCCCTTCGCGGACACGTTGCTCAGCGCTGAACTTCTCTACAGGGGCGTGTCATTTACATAGACACCGAAACAGCAGGTTCGGAAGGGGAGTGAAACAGAGGGAGTCTGAGACGGGAAGAAATCTGAGCTTATTATCTGAGAGATATTCCAGACTTTTCACACTTTGGAGAACGACATGCGTTAGCTTGATGAAGAAAGAGAATAATATTATACCTTTAAAAAGAAGATAAAATCTACGCCTCCTGACACAGTTACCATCCTGAAGGTGATTTTCTTCTCCTCTAAGAGCCTCTCAAGTGTTTTAATTTCTGTTAAACTACAGCACACATTAACCTGACTTAATGGATGATGGGTGTTCAAGTCAAAGCGGGACTTTTGATGTTGTAGAAACTCCCTTTATGTCTCTATATCCCAGTGTTTCACTGGTGCTTGGACACCATCAAGGAAGACAGACTCTGCCTGTTTTACGTGTGAAACTCTGGCCTTCCGGGAACTCCCAGGAACACCAGGTAGTGGTGAGGTGAGGGATGATTGTGTGTTCGGTTCCCACAGACAGATTTGTCTCTTTTTTTATGCAAGTTGACTTGAACAAGTTGTATTTAACTAAATGGTCAGTTTCTATTCTCAGGTATGTTTAAACAGTGGCTAGAAACACAGATCGTTCGCTTTCTCTGACACTGGAGACTCCTTCCATAAATGACGAATAAATGTTTCCTCCCAGGAGACGTTATAGACGTGTATTTCACGTAGAAGTTCAGTTCAACGGACTAGACACAACCACCAGGTTAGCACGAGCGCTTTAACACAAACACTTCTCGAAGCTGCTGTTCTTGAAATCGAATTCGCATCGTCTGATTAATCGGCTCCGTGATTGCGATAACGAGCGCATTAACCTGGAACCTGAGTCTCCTGGAGTCTCTGTCCTGGTGTTCTAGGAACCTCTCAGCTGTACGTCTGACTGAGAGCCGCTGATGGATGCTCACTGATGCCGGCTGAGGTGGTCCGCATTTCCATTTGTAACCTCGTTTTGCGCTTCCTTTCCAAACCGACCCTCTTTCTATCATTCCATCTCTCGCTCGCTCTCGCTTTAAAATTCATTTCATGCCTGCCGCTGGAGTGGATGAGCTGCAGGACGCATTACCTGTTTGTTGAAGCACAGAAGTGGCAAAACCTTTCTCTTTCACTCACTCATTCTCTCTCTCTCTCTCTCTCTCTATTTCTACCTTCCTTCTCTTTTCCTCTCTTTCTCTCTCTCCCATCCCTGCCTGTGTTTTAACCTTTCTAACTAACTGTCAAGCTCCATATCGCTGTTATATTTGCAGCTGAGTGATTATCAAAATGTTTAGTCACTGCATATGTGTGTGTGTGTGTGTGTGTGTGTGGTGCTGGTGACTCACCCTGGTTATCGGCTCAGGCTGCTCTGATAAGGTCAGGCTGAGCATCGCCACAAGCAACCCAATTACCTCTCTTTATTCATAGGGCATTCACACACAGATGCAGGCGCACACACACTTACACACACTCACACACACTCACACACACTCACACAAGGCAGGTTGTTTGCCCTAAGGATTTACTCAGGGCCTACCCGTCAAAACAGAGCAAGCCAAGTGTCAGCATGTGAATTTCAGGTATTCTCACACACACACACACACACACACACACACACACACATAGTGCGTAAGCACTGCCGCTAGCTCCGTCTTTAATCGCGAAGCCGATTCTGGTTTAATAAATCAGAACAGGGACGAGTTAGCGTAGAGTAAAACGGAGTTCCACCTTCGTTAATGAAGCCCTGGGTAAAATCCGGAACCCTTCGATGATCCCTCACACTTTGTGTTGTTGTTGTTCTTTTTTCCCCAGATGAGGCCGAAGCAATTCCGCTTCATTCAACAAGACAACAAAAGCATGAGTTTTCACACACAGTCTTGATTGACTGCTTTTAACGACTTTAGGAAATCCATAGTGATGCGCCGGCTCCGCGCCTGGCCCCTCCCCCTCGCTAGTCAGCCTTCACTTTACTGATATTGGTCCGTACCCGAGAAGACCTGCGCACCTACACGTTCCAATACACTAGGTGGCAGTATGGAGCTATTCAGTTTGTAGAGCTGCCTATGAACACTGAACGAAAAAGAGAACAATGATGTCACCATTCTGATTCGAACCGCGTTCTAGTTCACTTGAAAAGAAAAAGCTCGATTCGGCCACGAAAGCCGCAAACGCGAAAGTGATGAAGCAGGAAGACAGAACGCTGTTAACAACAACTCTGAAATATCAACAACACAAGGCATGACACAACCCTCGACTTTCTTGTCATTTTCGTCTTTTTTTTGTGTTTAGCAGCAGATTTAGCACCTTACAAACTAGGTGATAGACTACCTACTGCCATCTAGTGTATGGGAGTGTGTAAATAACAGGACGCCGATCCACGCTCAGGCACGATGCGGAGTGTTCACAACAATCAAACGTTCCAGATTCTACAAATTAAAAACAGCAAAAGCAGTTTGTTCCATTACTGGTTTTATTATTACGTTATTGTATGTCGTTATGTTTCTCATGTCGCAAGTCGAACATATAAAAATAAGAAAGGTCTTTTTTTGCGGAGTTTTAAGATTTGAATGCAAGGCCTAAGTTTTAGATTTGAAGGAAAGAGCTCAGGCCCTCAAAGAGAACCAGAGCTTGTCACTGTGTTTAACACCACTGTGCATGAAATTGCTAAAAGTTTTATAGTTCGACTTCAAAAAAAGAAAGAAAAGAAAAGGTAATGGACAGAAATGTTTGAACTCTGACGTGCCACCTAGTGGATGTTGCACTCAGTCGTGAGTAAATCCTGAGTCACGTCACGTGTAGAGATCAAACCCAGGTATCACATGTATACTGTTCTACTGTCCAAGTCAAACCAGGACTTGATGAAGTGATGACATTTCTGGTGAATGAAGGCGTGAAACAGATGATTGACATTTACAGGAGACTTAAACCGCTGTACGGTGATGAGACTCTTAACACTTGAACGGTGCGAACCTTTTAAAGAAACCCGTACGTCCATGAATGACGATCCCGGCTGGAGGTGCAGCCGTTCCCGTAAACATTCAGTGCCTGATCTTAGGAATGAAGAGTCTGTGTGAACTGTATACACACGCGTTCGCCACCGCGTTACAGGAACTCGGCTGGGAGTTATCGCCACGCCCCCTGTACGGTCCTGATCTCGCTCCGAGCCATTTCAACATGTTTGAGAAAAGCCGTTAAAGGAGTTCCTGGGCGGCCAGCGTTTCAAAAGACTTTCTACCTTGATGGTGTCGAAACACTAGTGAAACACTGAGATAAGTGCATTAGTGTAGCAGGAGATTATATAGAGAAATAAAGGAAGTTTTTACTCTCAGAACTGTGTTCTGTTATTCTGTACTGTTATTAAAAGTCCCGGTTTGACTTGAATGCCCTTATGGACATATGGAGTAAATGGACAAAATACTAATAATATATTATATATTATTTTATATAAATAATATATAATATATTATTAGTATTTTGTCCATATACTCCATATGTCCATTAAAAAAATTATATATATATATATATATATATATATATAAAATAATTTTTTTATATATTAATATATATGTTTTTATATGTTAATATATATGTAAATAAATATGTTAATTTTTTTTAATTTATATATATATATATATATATATATATATATATTTAGATTTTATTTACATTTTTTAAGTTATTTAAATTATTTATTATTGTTTTTATTGATTATTTTTATTCATTTCATTTTTATTTTATATATATTTTATTTGATTTTGATATTTCTTTTTAATTATTTATTATTGTTTTTATTATTTTTAAATGTAATTTTTATTTATTTAACTTTTATTTAATACACATTTTATTTGATTTTGATAAAAAATATTATTTATTATTGTTTTTATTAATTTATTTTTATTAATTCTATTTTTATTTAACACATTTTATTTGATTTAGATAAAAAATATTATTTATTATTGTTTTTATTATTTTTAAATAAAATTTTTATTTAATATACATTTTATTTGATTTTGAAATAATTTTTTATTATTTATTATTGTTTTTATTTTTATTTTTTTATTTTATTTAATATCCATTTTATTTGATTTTGCTATTTATTTATTTATTTATTTTTATTATTATTGTTTTTATTATTAAATATTTTTTATTTATTACATTTCTATTTAAAATACATTGTATTAATATATCATATTCTATATTTTATTATATTATATATTTATGTACCTGGTGGACTGGTGTAGTACTGAATAAATCTGGAGTTTACAGCCACAAAATTTACAAAAATGACACACACACACACACACACACACACACACACAAACACACACACACACCCTGAACGGTGAAGAGTGGTTTTGCTTTTGACAACAGTGTTGCAATCAAATCTGTTCAGAAGGAGGTGGGATGTAAATCTTGTTGCTTCCTCATCCACACACACACACACACACACACACACACACAAACACCAGGAGGGAAATTACAGGCAAAAAGGTCAAATGTGTGAGCTCGTGCAGGGATAATGCTTTAAATCAGAGAGTTGCTCTGGATTAGAAACAGAGTGAACCCACGCTAAATCAAATTCTCCCATTCTCTTTCTGACACCTCATTCTCCTCTCCTCTAAGACCCTTAAAAGTGTGTGTGTGTGTGTGTGTGTGTGTGTGTGTGTGTGTGAGTGTTACAAGAGCAGCAGGGGAGGAAGTAAATGCAGACAGGAGAGCTGAGCACGCTGAGAACAGACAAACCTTCTGATTTATAAACACTGAACCAGGCAGGGACACACATACAGTACGTATGCGCATGTGTGTGTGTGTGTGTGTGTGTGTGCAGCGTGTGGCGTGTGTGAGTGTGTGAGAAAGAAAAAACGTGTCATCTGTTTCTCACAGAGGTTGTCCTGATTTTCACCCACTCGAAAGTGCGTCTTCTGTGCTGCACTGCTGCGCAAACACAATGACAAAACAGGTGGCACAGTACTCTCGCGTCTCATTCCCTCATACACACACACACACACACACACACACACACACACTGCAACAATGCTCTGCTCTGTGAATGATTCTCCCAGAGAGTGAAGCGGCAGGAGACACTAAGTTAAGAGGAGAACAGGAGAGGGCCGGGTGGGAAGCTCCGCCCCCCTCGCCCTGCTGCTCTTATCCCGCCCCCTCGCCGGAGCTTCCCCCCCCAACGGTCCGGAGCATACGGAATGCTGCGGCGTGCCTCATCGCTACACAACACGACGCTCCGTCTATGTTTCGCGCTCTACGCAGCGTTCTCCGTCTGACTTCTCGCCTCGTGTCAGTCAGTCGTATCCCACCACGCTCGTCGCTAGCACGCATCCCTACCAGCTGCCGCGGTTTCGCTAATGAAGTACGATCACACTGGCATCAAAGGTGTGGATTAATTCACTGTAACAGTCAGCTCTGACGTTAGCGCTGAGGGTAATTCACATCTCGCGCTCGTCTGATTGTCTGTGTAGCGTTTGTTTGGAAGGAGTCTCCAGTTTCAGTTACAGCTTTACGCCACAAGATGGCATGCTTTGTGATTCAAGTGGAACAAGTTGGGTTTTCTTTTATTTTATGGCCTCAAAAATTGGAGCAAAATAAAAATGCTTGTGAGGTTGTACTTAGGGACTAAACTTAGGGACAGGAATCACTGATGTGATATTATGATGAGGCCGACTGTAGGTGTCGATCCGATTTAAAAATTGTCCTGATTATTCCGAATAATTTCCTACTACATTGGATTTTGTCGCTCATCATCTATAATGCTTTATCCTGTGTACAGGGGGCCTGGAGCCTACACCAGAAGACTTAGGGCACAAGTCGGGGTACACCAGTCCATCGCAGGTCACGTCATTTAGCTTAATCTGCATGTCGTTGGACTGTTGGAGGAAACCGGAGAACCCGGAGGAAACCCACCAAGCATGAGGAGAAAATCACACACACACCCCGAGGTCGAGAATCGAACCTGGACCCTGGAGGTGCGAGGCGACAGTGCTAACCACTACGCCATTGTGCCGCCCGTGCTGGGCCACGCCCCGCTGAACCGTTCAAGCCGAGGATGGCGCTCTATACTAAATTAGAAAACTAAAAACTAAATTAGAAGTTTTTCGAATTACGTATAAAGATAGTATGTGCAGCTACAGACAGGCTCTAAAAACTGCTAG
>JAQQZS010000005.1:28776714-28790282 GCA_030068045.1 Platyallabes tihoni
GGGAGTCTGGCGGGTGTTCAGATGCTTGTCAGAAGCAGACTGTCATCCTGCATGCTTTAGAGCAGTGATGCACCCTTCTGTCTGCTCCGTGCTGTAATAATGCTCCAGACACCACATGGCTCAGAAGATAATCTAATCTCTGGACCAATCCTTGTGTGACTGGGTGAAAATGGCAGCCCTGGCGTATTCCTCTGCCATCTCATTTCTGTTATTGGGTTGGGGGAATTGTACATCTCTCAAACACAGGTTTAATTGAGTAATGCTGCTGTTTGTGGTGCATTAATGTATAAACATAGCTTAAGTATAAGCTTCATGTGGTCTTTTTTTATTGTTAGGCCATCCTTATCAAGTGAGGGTTGGCCAAGGTTTGAACGGTCAGCTTTACGTTCACACTTTTACCATCATCCAGGGATCCCAAACACCCCGCAACACTTAGAAAAGCATCGGGTCTTGCCCCAATCCCCAACAGTAGCAACCTGGCACAAGTGGAGCTCAAACCCCTGACCATAATATCAGCAACCCAGAGCCTCAACCACCTGAGCCACCACTGCCCCATGTGACCTTTTGGGAATGTATTATTTTATTAAGTTTCCGTAGTAACCTGTAATGTATTATTGTAAGCTACTTACTTATATTTTCACTTGTTGCTAAAATCTACTCTAGAGGTTAGTAGGATGTAAAGATACGGTATATTAACCCATCATGAAGGTTTTGGAGAGACTAGTCCCATACCATACCTCAAGTCGGCTCTTTTCTGGATCCCCAGGTAGGCGTAAAGGATGCTGTCATGTATCTCCTGCAACGGTTTCAATTACAAAATCACTTCAGCGAGAATAACTTTTCTTTGATTTCTCAAGCAGATTTTACACCATCCGTCCTCTCCTGCTGAGAAAGAAAATGGAACGGATGGATGCAGGTGGCCATGTCCATGAACTCCTGAGTCATTGACTGGGACCTGTCAGACCTGCCTATCTGAGCGCGCTCCTCACAACACTTCAAAACACTCTAACTCTGAACACTTTTAGTACAGATCAGGTCTTTTTTGATGATTCAGTGGTGGTTGGGTGCATCACTGTTGGACAAGAAGAGGAATACAGAGACCTGGCCAACAGATTTGTGGAGAACCAACTGCTTCTCAATGTGTCCAAGACTAACAAGAAGGTGATGGGCTTAAGGAGGAGGAGCATCGCAGCCAGCACCATTACCATGGTGGACTGGAAGGACAACACAGGGGCTGTGTATAGGAAAGGGATGAGAAGACTCAAGGCTTTAGCCAGGACTGCCTTGGAGGTGGCAATTAAAAAAAAAACTCAACAACCTGATAAAGAAGCCAGGCTTATTCTTGAAGTCTGGAGGTTCTTGAGATGGATGGTGGTGGAAAAGAAGACACTCAATAAACAACATTTCATCCATGATCTACTGGCTAAACAGCAGAGCACCTTACGTGGAAGCTTCTTTTATTATTTATTATTATTGCTGTAGAAAGAAGCAGTGAAGATGATCGACTGGACCAACAGTGATCATGCTGGACAGGAGATCATCACTATCCTGGGAAACTAGTTAAACTTTACCACCATCAGTATTCTGATCTATCTATCTATCTGTCTATCTATCTACCTATCTATCTATCTATCTATCTATCTATCTATCTATCTATCTATCATGGTAAACTGAGCGCAACATACAGTATGGGGGCTTTCAGAAGCCTCCTACCTTAGAATAATTTTATTTCCAAACCTATTAAAAATGTCATTTCTACTCTAATCAAATCTAAATAACAATTTTTGTTATGAACAACTGAATTTAATCACAACACTTAGTTTAAATTATGCTCACCATCCAGATTATACAGTCAGAACCTGGCATGTGTAATAATAATAATAATAATAATAATAATGCATGT
Organism: Platyallabes tihoni; assembly: GCA_030068045.1. Classification (NCBI taxonomy): domain Eukaryota; kingdom Metazoa; phylum Chordata; class Actinopteri; order Siluriformes; family Clariidae; genus Platyallabes; species Platyallabes tihoni. Next base: position 28,778,618 of record JAQQZS010000005.1, read on the forward strand.
GAAAATGAGAAGTACATTTTAGTCATTTTAGCATGTTAGCCTTGGAGCAACTTTCTACATGAAAGCGGGAAATACAGTACAGGGCCATTCTACACTGCTTAATTTAGCATTATTTACAGCATCCTGAAAGAGATTCAAGGTAGTATGTCTGAACGGTGTGGATTAGATTAGCATGAACCTGTTTTCATTACTGGAACTAACAATAAAAACCTTTTTCCTGGAGCATTTGAAGAGAATTCAGGAATTACACTCTGTATATCGTATACCTCAAGTTTCAAGTATCGGGAGTTTTGTCTCTTAGGATTTTAAAAGTAAAGTTGAATGGGTTTTTTTTTTTTTTAAGTTTTTGCAAGCTAGTCTTCAGGCATTTGTTTAATTTTTTTCTGAAAGTGTGTACGTATGTGTGTGTGTGTGTGTGTGTGTGTGTGTGTGTGTGTGTGTGTGTGTGTGTGTGTGAGTGTGTATTTATATTCCTTGTCTGGACATGATCGGTCATGTCTGGATTTTCCTCTGGGGATCGCTACTGTCCATCCCCTATTATTAACTCATAGCTGGAACTCATTTTTGCAGGCCACACACACACACACACACACACACACCTGCTTTCCATCGAGCTGAGCAAAAAAAAAAACCCACAGCGCAGTGTCCTCCTCTGCACCGAGGCGGTTTGTTTTAAGGGATTGAGGGATCCAAATGAATTTGCTAATTAATTTTAACGATGTTTGTTAACAGAAGAACTAGCCATTTGGTTCCAGCTCCTGATGCAAAGAGGGCAGATGTTGTAGAAATCAGGCTTAATCGTTAATTAGCGCGGCTAGCAGACTGCAGGCGCTCTATCATCTGCTCTTAAATGCCACCATCGACATGCTGTGTGTTCTGCCTGTACGACTGCCATGTTTTGCCTCTATGTATTTTAATTGGTTCGTGGATAAGGCTACTTTCTGAATACTATGACAAAAATATAAGTGATGTGTATTTTATAACTGGACTGGACCAGGGGGCACTAGGCGGGGTACTTTACACCCAGGATAGGGGGCCAATCCATCATAGGCACAATCACTCACACACTAAGAGTCATTTGGGAACGTTAATTAATTATCCTAATCTGCATGTCTTTGAACTGTTGGAGGAAACCGGGATACCCTGAGGAAACCCACCAAGCATGGGGAGATAATTTAAACCTTTTTTAAGCACTGAAAGGATAGAAGTTGATAGATTTGTCGCTAGAATCATTTTCTTTAATCATCCCTAAGATTGCCTGAAACCAGGGTTCCTGGTTCAATCCTGAGCTCAGGTTACCGTCCAGCTTTTATTTTGCATCTTCTTCACTGCAGGGGTTGCCTCCAAGTTCTCCGGTTTCCTCCAAACCCCCCATAAATTTTTTTTTTAATAAGAAGCATCTTCTTTAAAATTGTCCTTTCATGAGAAGCTTGAAAAAGGCATGAGTGTGAGGACTGCAAGATTTCAGAGAATTTTTCTTCTTCTTCACTGTTTTTTTATTTATGCAAATGTTGAACCGCGCACAGGGATAGATAGATCTCAATTTGTTCTGTATATTCTTTTATTCTTCATCATTCTTAAATGCATTTTGTCTTTGTTCTCGGTTAGCATCACAATGCAACATAACTTAAAAACCTCCATTCTCCATTCTGATAACGTCCTCAATTCAATTAAAAACACTTTATTTATCCCCAGGGGGCAATTTAAGGCACGCAGAGAAGTACAGAAAGACAGTAAACCACAAAGATTTCTGCATCAAGATGTTTAGAAGGAATGAGATGGCTTCAGTGCAAATAAAATAACATAAAAGTGTTGTAATGATGATAAATGGAATTGGTCTGTGCAAAACAATTAGTGCAAAACAACTGCAAGTAAACAACTGTATAAATAGCTAATGCAGTGAAAAACAAAAGACGAGAAAGAAGAAGAAGGTCACATAGATGGTGTTAAAAATTACTATGCATAGATTAATAAATTCAATTTAAAGTGACAATATTATTGTGCAGTATGTAAGCATTGGTATATAGCAGCAACTGGAAAAAAAAATTCGGGAAAATAATAAACCATTTTTGAACATAAATTAATTAATTTTATCTCTTGATATACAGTATACTACAGTTTGTCTGCTGCTCTTTCAAAGTACAATTTTCATACTTTTTAAATTGAGCTGTAGCTTACACACTCGATTTCCGTGATTGCGCCATTAACGCAGTCTGTTATTTTCTGTTTTGCTGTAGCCGTCCATATACCTGTCATATCTGGCTAAGACATGAAACCTGCAGATTCTGCGATTGCTGCGCGAAGGTCAAGCTGTAACCGAAGAGGGACGTTCCTCCAACATCGTCGAACAGTAACGAGAGAGGAAGTGTCGTCGAATAACTGGAGAAATTGCGGTGGTGGAAATTGTCTAGCAATCGGTGTGAAGCTGGAGAGAGGCACAAATGGCACTCGTGGTGTCAATAAGTGCACAATGAGGTGAGACGGGGCAGCTTTCACAGGCACTCAACAGCCATTACGGAGCTGTGTGGAACAAACCCATTTTTCTGCCAAAATACAGGCGGAAAGCTGTTTGGGTGGATGGATTGTCTCGTCTTGCTTGGCATAAGGTTGCCGCCTGAGGTGCACTACAAATATTTCATTTTATCCCTCAGTTTTTTTAAAAGCTTTTTTTTTTTTTAAAGATCGTGCCAGTGCACAGGTTCTTGTGTTCATGTTGCGGTTGCATATTTAACGCTAGACCTCCTCATGACCCTGGATGTCACTCATCATCACATTCTGACCAGCGGGCGTGGACAGACTGTTTAAAAAATTGGCATTGTAGATGTTTTATTGTAAATATAGGTTTTTAGTTGGAATGTTCATTCATTCATTCATTCATTCATCTGTGATCAGTTTCATCCCTCAATCTGCATCCTACCCTTAAAATATTGAGTGGGAAAAAATCTTAGATGGACCTTTTTACACACGTTGCGGCAATTTAGGGCAGCCAAAAGTTCCACTCCAGTCTATAATTACAATGAAAACTGAATTGTAACAAATTTACAGAGTATATTAAGTTAGAGGTGGAAATGCATGTCGGAAATATACTGTACATTAGCCGTCAGACCAAAAATAATAAACAGATGGCCTGAGTAACTGAAAAAGGAGAGAATAACTATAGTAATAAAAGTACATGAAGAAACAAATGACAAACTGCTTCTCTTTATCACTAACAGTCAGACAAACACTCAACATCCAAGTCAAACAAATCCACAAATCAATATAACACAATGGATCCAAAAATTATGACAAAGCAAATAGGAAAGAAATTCACAAAACAAGACAGAACAAAGTCAAACCACATGACATGACAAATCAAATAAATCCAAAAACAAGATGAACCCACCAACAACTCAAAAGGAAATCCATAAAAAAGGTAAAACAAAGTCAGGCAAATTTATAAAACAAGACAAACAAATCCACAAAACAAGTCAAAGAAATCTACAAAACAAGACAGCACCAGTCAAACAAAAACAACCAAGACAAACCAAATCGAGCAAATCCAAAAAAAAAAAAAAAGAAATCTACAAGAAAAAATAATAATAATAATTCAGAAATCAAGGGGGAAAAAAGACAAAACAAGTAAAAAGAAAATCCACAAAACAGGTCAAGACAAAGTCAAAAATAAAACAAATCAAATAAATCCAAAAACAAGATGAATCCACCAACAACTCAAACGGAAATCCACAAAAAAAGACAACACAAAGTCAAATAAATTCACAAAACAAGACAGTACCTGTCAAACAAGTACAAAAACAACCAAGACGAACCAAATTAAGCAAATCTAATAATAATAAGTCTGAAAGTTACAAAAAACAAAACAAATCCAGAAATCAAGATAACAAGACGTTAAACAAATCCATAAACCAAGTCAAGGAAATCTACAAATCGAACAAATCCACAAAACAAGACAAAATAAGTCGAACAAATGACACAAACAACATCGTGTTAGAAATATCATCACACAGACTGATGATAAGACAACCATGTGTTAAACATCAGACAGACAGTAAGCTGAACTCAGGCTAGAATCAGAGAGCCTGGAGCCATGAAGCAGAAACTCCACCCGCAGCACAGCGCCACCATGCTGGGAATCATTTAATGAAATGGATATTTGCTCTGTTTGAGCTCACAGATAAATCCACACATCGCTACAGGCCTCTTACCAGGTTTACGTAATGTAACAGTTACTTTGCCATAAAACATGAGCAGAGGAACAGGTACTGAGCCAGAGACAAGTAGCAGGTCTACAGTTCCAGAAAGTTTCAGCTTTCGATAAGAATCGGGTTTTCTGATTTGCACTGATGTTTGTGATTATTTAATATCAGTCTAGGCGAGGTGAGACACTTACAGTTTATGTATTTATAACAATGCCGTTCACACACAGTCATCAGTAAGTATCAGGTTAATATCAGAATAAGTCCATGGGCTCTGGTGCCCTCCTATTTATAAACAGTACATCAATGTCAAAGGAATTATAATAGATTTATTAGAAAGGATTCCATAAGCATTTAAAAAAAAAAAAATCACAAACACTAGGGGTGGCATGACGGCACAGCAGGAAGCTCGAACACCTCGCAGCTTAATGTTCACACAGGTTTCATCCAGGTCCCACGTAAATGGACTGGAAAAGTTATGAAGGATTATGTGTAAAGGTAGCAGCAGCCGAGTGAATTTTTCTCCAGATTCACCGTGGCCCTGACCATGATAAGGCAGTCAAGATGAATAAATGAAGTAATGAACCATGGACGCTAAACTACCCCATTTCTACCCACCCTACCTGCTAACAAAATCACTCTTTTTTGTCTTCAAACAGAGAATGTTTACAAGATGTATTTTTTTTTTATGTGGAGCCGAAAGAAGCAATTTAAAGTGGTTAGAAATAATCGACACAGTGCGCCCACAGGAAATTTTACAATGCCACATTTACCCTAGAAGTTTGATGGTACCTGTGGTACCTGTACCATATAGTGGCATGGAATTTTTGAAAGTAAAATGGTACTTATTTGCTGATTCAATACATGCATTACACTACCATGGTATATACTTTGATATAACGGTACTGTAGCATAGTAACTGGTTCTAGCATGTAGCGTAGTGTTGTACTAAGGAACCTGTCAAAAATTCAGGTTCATGTAGCACAGTGTTAATATTTATGTACTGTATTATATAATCATTAATTAAATACCATAGTAAACTTTTAATATTCCATGCAATAATACAGTACAGTGATACGTCGGTATACAAATTAAAGGTGAATTTAAGGAATTTGCGAGTCCTTAAGTTGAGATTTTGTATTGTGAAACGCAATGTCCCATAGGAAATAATGTAAATGCAGATAATCCGTTCCAGACACACAAAAATTTTTTTTTTATTACCAATTTCCAACACTATAATCATATTTTTGCAGATAAAAACAATCAAAACATTTAGAAAAGACAAGTATAAAAAGTAAAATATGCAATAAATAGACATTAAACCTCACTTAACCTTAATTTATGATTCCTCTTGGCACCGGCTGCTTTAAAAACCAAACTGAAAGCGGCTCCATTTTCTTCTTGCTAATATTCTTGGCACCCATGGTGCTGTCTTTACTAAATCTTGCACAAAATGCAAAAAACCTTTAAAAAAAAAAAAAAAAAGTAAACTTGCTTTGCTTGGCTTTACACAAACAAGTTTTGAACGGCTCCCGGACGTACTCGCAACTTAGCCGGCGTTCAACTCAGCTCAGTTTGTTCCCTCATATGCCGAAAATACATTGTATGGCGAGTCAAATTTCTTGCAAAATTTCAGTTCTTCAGCTAAAAATTCCTAAGGTGAGGTGTTCGTATGCAGACGTACTGCTGTGTGGTCCTGCCTTTACTATACCATAACAGTAGTATGTACTAACATATCTAATATGGAACAGTGTGTACAAACATACCGTATTAGATACGTGTTGAACTTTGGTAGTCACTGTGGTACCTAAAAAGTACCATGGATTTCATGAAAGTATTGTGGCACACACCACAGTACCTACCCTGGTAATATGCAGTATACAGTCCTATGGTGCCTACTATAGTATATTCTCAGTTTTTTTCCATATCCCATACCAGTATATGCATCGGGTACTCTACTGACTCTAATCCTCGCCTCACTGACTAGTATAAAGCAGTTTATTAAAGATGAATATAATAAATGAATGAACAAAGACATCATGTATTTCTAATCAAATCTACACTCAGACCTTTTCCTCTTTCCGGCGCTGCATGTTTTCGTATCGTACCCAACTCTTTCTGACTGTTTTAATATGCTCCTGGCTCTGTCTCTCAGCACGGGCTGCTGGGTAATGTGCATTTCTATCTTATTAGAAGATTTCCCCCCCCCGAGGGAGGAGGTGTCACTGAACATCACAGGAATCTATTTAAAGATCAGGTTGCCACTCATTTGCTGAAATAACTACAGCCGGAACGAGTTTTTAACTACAGTGCACTCTACCTCTCATTAAAGCTACAGGCAGTGATTTCAGCGGCTGCCTTGTACAAACACCAGCACACTGATTTGCTAACTGGACCTACCGAGAAGTGCGACTTTCAACAATGGGATTATTGATTTCCAACTGGAGGTGCGACTGTTAAATTTGCGCAAATTTGTCCCTGCAGTTTGAAAAATTAGCTGCTATCTAGTGAGGGCTCTTTTTTGTCGTCGATGCCAAAGATGATGTAATAAACGTAAGTTGTGCATTCGCGCCAACGGCATTGAAAAGCTAACTTGTTTTCTTTGCCATATGAACCTCGTCACTCATCTACACTAATTTGTTTTCCATTTTAATTTTAGATCGTATATTGTGCAGGTTCTTGAGTCATCTTGCTAATTTGCTTTACACACAAGCGTGGCAAGATCCAAGCTCAGCGAAGGCCACAGTCCCCTCTCTCACGCTCGCTCTCTCTTTCATGTTGTTCTGGCTTTTCTCTACGAATACAAACCTGGGTTTTCATCTCAACGCCTTCATCTTCTTGTTCTTGTAGCTCCTTGTTCTGTAACGGTACAACAAAGTGCTTTTCTTGTGGGAAAATAATTAACGTCAGAACGCGAGGGTGTTGTTAACCTGATTTAAAGTTATGAAGTTTTATGAAATGGTTTAATTTGGTTTTACACTACAGTAATTCATCAGTGGTAGGTTTTCTTTATTAAGGACACATTGTACGTCTTATCTTTTTATAGTGTAGTTACAGCTAATGCTGCAGAATGTCCACAAATAATTAATACTTACAATAAAACAGACGTTCCTTTCCCAGCTCTCTTTTTTTCTCTGTTGAAGATGAGACAACAAATAAATCGCAGCTTGTTACACTAACAAATGAATAAATAAATAAATAAATAAATAAATTAATTAATTAATTGTAAAAACTTACAGTTTTACATCATAAATATCATAACTGTAAAAGCCTGTTCATATAGATAAAGTATAAGGATGAGTGTATTAATATAAACATAACCTTGTGACTAATCCGAACTGAGAATTCAACAGTAATATACAGAATAGATCTTTTGCACCTGATGTCAAGATGCGTGGCCCCGCCCATTTCTGGACAGCAAAATGTATGATACTTGTCAGATGCCTGTGCCAAAATTAACACACAAAGACAGTCACAGAAGCACTTTCAGTAAGAACACACATCTGTTAACGTTATGTCGTCTTAAACAACACGCCGTCTCTGCACTAATCACTTCTAAGTCGTTCTGAATCGCCTCTGAACCGTCCGCGTCATTCTCTTCTCAGCTAACGCTTAGCTACAAAGCTAGCTAGCTTCTAACACAAGGCTGAATCCCAAATCCCTCTCTAACCCCTGATCAAGGGCACTACTTGGAGTGTGGAACAAGGGATTGTACACCCTACATAGTGCACTAGCTTTCCGTTTAATGCTATTTGAGATTTAGTTAGCTATACCTGTTAGTTAGCTATTCATTAGAAAGCTTGAAACGTCAGTGTTGGTCAACGTCACCTGCACATCATTTTATGAAACGTAAAGCACAACATTTTCTGCAGCATCATCCCTTTTGCAACAAAAGCGCTGATTGAGCTAACGCTAATGCTAATCCAAATCACAAACGCCACCAAACTCAGGAGGAATCACATATTTGTACAGAGTGTGAGATTCATAAAATCACTACTGCAAGTTATTATCCCCTTATTACCACCTTCATCCACTTCCACACGCTTGTTTCTCTTTGGAATAAGTTACAAAGTCCACCATGAAACACGGCGTATGAAAATAATCAGCAGAACAGAAGCTGCTGTATCAGGTCGGTCATCAGGTGATCTTTCTGTAATTTTTTTTGTTGGCTCTGAAATACACCTTGGATGAAATAAGCAATGAAAATACAGTATACAGTAACCTAATGTTGGTTAACTGTGCGCTTCTGCCGTCCGCTGATGTGACTGACATCATGGTAGTAGTGAGATAGTTGTGAGAAACCATACACCAAAGAGACCTATTCACCGGACTGGGCCTCCATGACCCTCTTATAGGCCGTGGATGATAGCGAGATGGTAGATAATTACAGTATCTACAGTACCAGGTCCAGGCCTGGTGAGTTAGGGCGCCACGCCCCTTCCCTGTACACAGCGGACTTGTTCCGTTGTTCCGAGTACACGCAGGGTTTGTCCGCCCGCCGTCACAATAAGAGGGTTTTATAAAAACTTTCAGCTTTATCCCTTATATGAGTTATAAAATATGACAAGTTAGTTGAAGGATCCAGAGCAAACATAACATTGACTGACACCTTTGCCTGCATTTGCATTAATTTCCCTTCATCAATATTTCTTCAGCTTGTGGAAAATAATCCTAGGTTTCAATCCTCATAACCATCATAATTTAGATCCCCCTCATTTGTTTTACTTCAACCATATGTCTTGTTCTTTATGGGGATTTTCCCCCCCTACTTTAATGTGTTTTATTAGCATGACTGACTTGCTAAAACAATTACTAGTATTAAAAATCCTACTGCTCATAAAAATAGCCGTGTCCTTATAAATAAATAACCGTTGTGTATATTATGCATACGCACCAATACATATTAATATACAGTTAAAAAAAATAATAAATACAGACACTAGCCTCAAGTGTGTGGCAATTAAAATGCACCGAGGCGAGGATATTGAGTTATTGGGTTAGAGTATTATTCATGTGTTTATTTGAAGTTTTTAATTTTTTTTTTAATAATCAATTGCTTAGTTGTTTGTGTGCGTTTGTGTTTGTGTGTTTTGCCTAATACGCTATGCATTATTGGCTTTTGTGGTTTGCAGCAAGGGCAACTCGGGGATCTAACCTTCAGCCACTCTAAATGATAATTTATGATGTGTGAACAATAAGGAACTACCCGGTATCTGCTGCTGAGTGTAAAAGGACACCACCACTGACTGTTTGTGTTTGTGTGTGTGTACATACAAAACAATATATTAATTTTTTTTATCTAGGGTTAGATTACTTATTGCTTCCTAAAAAACCACGAATAGAGTGGTCAACCTAGAACACTGATGATGATGATGATGATGATAAAGGGGTTTTTGTTCATGAAGATAGTAAAACGGGCATCGTGCAGCCTTCATGGGCAAAAAAAATTATGAAATGTGAAATAAACAACAGGATTTATGAAAATATAATCAACCTGTAATCAGGGGAAACAAATGTGTACGACTGACTGCAATCAGTGTGGTTAGAGGACAGCTCACCTAGAAACTAATTCAGCTTTTTTTGTGCTAAAAATATGTCCAAATTGAATGACACTCATTGTCCTCTTCATCTACCCTAGAGATTTATTCACTGTGGAGATTTATTGTTCACGATGCCTGTATTAATAATACCACTTCTTTTGTCTTGTCCACTTTTAAATGTTCCCATCTTAATTTTGGGCGGGGTTCAGGACTGTTTGTAAACAATATCACACTCGAGGTCATGCTGTTGTACTGAAGTACTGAAATACATCCCAGCCGTGCTGATATTCGGTACAACAGCACGTCCCCATCGCTTTTATACAACAATTTCACAAACACCGTTTATTATCAACAGATTGTGATTTTTTTTCTTTATTTTTAACCAGTTATTTAGTTCCTCTAGCACATATACTTGTTGCCTGGTGTAACTAACTAACCGTGACTGGCGGAGCTGGTGACCGACAGTTAGTGAGCGACAGTTAGTGTAGTTAACAGTGGTGAAAGTCGAGGAGAATAAACCATGGAGGTGGTGGACAGTCTTGAGAAACTTACCAGATTTACTTTATATTTCCAGTTAAGAATATCAGCTCCGTTGACTTCCAGGTTCTGGGGTCGAATCCCAAATAGTGTTAAATACAGTAGAAAGCTAGAGCGCTATATTATAGGGTGTACAATCCCTTGTTCCACACACCAAATAGTGCCCTTGACAAGGGGTTAGAGAGGGATTTGGGATTCAGCCTTGTGTTAGATGCTAGGCAGCTTTTAGGTCACATAGATACAGTACTGTGCAAAAGTATTGACCCCCTTAAGTTAAACTGAATTAAATGTTGTAGAATAAATAAAAGAAACAGGAACAAGTATTTTACTGCGACAGGCTGCAAAGTTCCTCTTAAAAAATCAGCAGCGACCTCATTTCCCCTCTCGTCTGTTCCAACCACTCAGCATTCAGCATCAGCAGTATACTAATCACCTCCTGATCATCTGTCATCATCTGCACCTGTTTCTTCAGTTAGATTACTTTTTTAATGCTTGATTGATTCATAGGTCACCGTGCGGCTTAACAAACAAAACACATTCCTCTGAAACTGCTTGACAGGGACTGGACTGAAAATAATGAGGTCCTTCAGTTAGCCTGGAGAACTATTCCTCAGGTCTACATTAAAATACGAGACCGTCTGGCTTTTTTTTGCACTGTACCGTACATCCTGGAGTCCATTGTGTCTTCATGTATCATTGTGTAATATTACCAATCTTCTCAGCGCTGAGGTTCATATGGCCACAAATATCTAATTCAATCGATTTATCTCTCGATAACTTCATGAATATCATTGCCTTAATATATCGACTCAGAGCTTGCGTGGCATTTTGCTTCGAGGCAGCCACAGTGTTTGCTGCTCGTCTCTTTCACCTCGTCAGCTCCTTCAGCGCTATCAACCTCATCAACCAAAGCCAATAGTGTTTCTGAGCTCTGCAATGCTTCCATAAATAGGGTCCATAATTGTTTCCTAGCGCGGTCTTATTAAAGCAGATTCCTGTAAAATGCACATCACTTGTTATTTTAGGGCCCTTTCGGAGAGGTTGTGTTTGGAACGGCGCTATAAAATGGCATCTCACCTGCTGAGGGAGTCATAACCTGGTCTGGAGCTTGCTGTTACAACACTTCCTGACTGTAGCGCTGAGTAAAGGTCAAGCTGGTAATGCTCTAAATAAATCAGTTCAACGCTGTGAAGCTTCTCACATGAAGCTTCAAGCTTTGTGTGTAAAAAGTGTGTAAAAAAGGCAGGCGATTGCATCGTCAGCGCTTGATATATTTATGCAAGGTAGTGAGAAAAAAAAAATTATATATATATATTACAGGCCAAAAGTTTGGGCACACCTTCTCATCTATCTGTCAATGTGTTTTCTTTATTTTCATGACCATTTACATTG
>JAQQZS010000005.1:28793466-28803732 GCA_030068045.1 Platyallabes tihoni
ATGAGCTACTTTTTACTTTTACTTGAGTAGATTTTTATAAGTGTAACTTTACTTGTACTTCAGTAAAAGTTCACTAAAGTAACAGTAACACATGATCACATGTTTTTCTGATTGTTTTCCGTTGTTACTATGACCAAATAATAATAACAATAATAATAAGCTCGTTTTGAGAGTCCTGCGTTTTTGCAACGTCATTCCCGTATTCCGGCAGCGGTAACATTTACACGTTATAAAAGTCATGATAACTTTCGTTCTACCTGACATATCCGAAAACCCAAATACACAGTTTGTAGTCAGAAGCCTCCCCACTAATGCACACAGGCCAGGCTTCCATAAGCACTTTGTCATTGTCCCGTGCTCTGTTTTAATTAAACAAAGAGACTAGTGGTTTGTTTTTTTAATGTAAGATATTAAATGAATTTCATTTATTCTATATTTTTTAACACATGATGTTTCAACTAATACAATTTTGCACAAGGTACAAGGGGTGTTCAAGTCAAATAGGGACTTGATGAAATTTCTGGTGATAGTAGACATTAAGTACAGTACAGTGATGAGACTCTTAAGCCGCAGTAAAACATTCGAACGGTATGAAGGCCGTACACCCTTAAATCATGTCACTCTTGTGAACATTCAGCACCTGAACTTGTCTCACCGATTTACGGAATGAAAAGACACTGTTATTGTTAGGTTTTATTGTTATTGTCACGTCCCCCATACGGTCCTGACCTCCCTCCAAGCCATTTCCACATGTTTGGAAAAGCAGTTAAAGGTGTTCCTGGGAGGCCGGCGTTTTAGACGTGAAGCAGACAGTTATTTGGCTTATTTTAACACACCCCCGGTTGCTGCAATACATTTTAAATGATCACTTAAGGCTATGTTAACATTATGTTTAATTTAAGTCGTCTATGAACCAGACTGCAACACTTTACTCTTTCGTTCTCCTGGTTCATCCAGCTGTTTGTATTTCTCACTAATCTAGATGTTTTTTTTTTATGGAAAATGTCAATACATATGGTCCTTTTTTTATTCTTCTGTGCGTGTGTGTGTGTGAGTGTGTGTGTGTGTGTGTGTGCAGGCACACGTACTGGAGCGATATGATCAGGACTTCACAGCTCACTGCCTGATTAATAGACTGCTTCCTCTGTCTCTTACTCTTTGCAAATCTTTTTCTTTCTGCACTCCTTTTGACTTCGCCGTTCTCTCAGCCTCCATCTGTTTCCTCCGTATCTCTCAAAAGCCTCTCTCTTGTCTTTCTTACTTGTCTCTCTCATACGCCTTCATTTTTCCTGTCTGTCAGCTATTTTTCTCGTGTCATTGTTCTCGCATGACTCCGGATAAATCTCTCCACGTATCCGAGACCGCACTGGCTTCACTACTTTTTTTTTTCTGTTTCTGCTGTGTGTTTAGACGTCATCATTTCTTTTGCAGGCTCTGCACAATATTAAACCTAATTCTTGAATCGGCTCTAAACAATAACAATAATGAGAAAAGAAGAAGAAGATATAATGTACTCATGAACGTTACACTACAAAAAAATACAAACTTTTGTAAGAAATTTTACTCTCTTACTCATTCTCTATAGCGCTTATCCTGTATGGGACGCCTGGAGTCTATCCAAGGACTTGGGGCACTAGGCGGGGTACACCCTGTAGGAGATGCCAATTCATCACAGGGCACATGCACACACACTCACTTACACACTACAGGGAATTTGGAAATGCCAATTAGCTTAACCTGCATGTCTTTGCAACACTTTACTAGGAAACGCAGGCGGGAATCGTACCTTGACCCTGGAGGTGTGAGGTCACCACCAGAAATCTACTGTATTTCTCCGTTTCACCAGTAATCAGAGCGTAAACTGTTTGAGCCACGCTGCCTTATTGACTGACATGCCTTGGTATTAAAAGTAAGGGAAACATTCTGATTGTTCATTTTGTCGTCACACTATCATGCCGTGATTAGAAAATGGTAGCAGAGAGAGGGCCGTCAGAATACTTCGACTCAACAGAATGCTTCGACAAGCAGCTAGTTTGGCGTCGCCAGGGATACTGTTTACAGGCTACAGTAAGTAACAAATCCATAGTTCCACTGCTGATCACCGTAGGTCTAGAACGCCAGGACAAGACAGACAAATTTGATGCCATCATTTGATAAATGCTACTGAAATTCCTGCCACCGCTGCTGCTGATGTTCCATGACAAGTCATGCAGCTGGACTTGCAGGACGTGTGAGGAAGTCATATCGTGGGCCAATTCTGACTCTACATCATGGTCAAACTAGTCAACTTTATTGTTTATTTGATAGAAATATAATTTGAAAGAAATATATGTGTGCAATGTTTCTTTTGTTCATATCCTCATTACCAGTTTGCTGTATAAAACCCCTCGGAGCACTCAGAGCTCTCGATGGGAAAAAAAAAGGTAAAAAGTACCAACTTTGGTGTGGTATCTGTATCTCCATTCCACATCGGTTTGCATCACACCAGCCTGTTTACGGTTGATTATTTTGCTATGAGTGCACTCCCTAAAGTGTTTAATTCTGTACATATTACTTTAGGTGCTTTTAGCCAGAATAATCCTCTGTGTAATGAAGTTTGTCCCCTCGTAGGCATTTTAAGCTCTCTCTCTCTCTCTCTCTCTCTCTCTCATTTCCTCTTTTAGCCAAAACGTGTTCCTTACCATTTCACTGCGTTTAATTAGTTTCCCATAGTGGCAAACAGCAAATTTACATTTTTATAGATTTCCACATTAATTAGCTTGCTCACTCAGCCAAATGCGTTCGTTCTTTATTGGGCCTGCCTTATCCGATCTGGTTTGCCGTTCTCTTCCTGACACATCACCTATAAGCTCCATGTAGCTATGCTTTGCCTCAAAATGTTCTCAAACCCGTAAAATTAAAGCGGGGGGAAAAAAAAACATGGATGCTAATTTGTTATTTACTAACTCATCAACCCTTTGATCCTCTTTTTTGCCTCCCTGCCTGGTTCCTCGTTTTTTTTGCTGCTTGGGAACATGTTTGGTTTTTGTCGATGCAGATGTTTTCCTCTGTCTCACAAGAGTCTTTCATCAGCCGTAATGTCTGCAGTATGACTGTTTGACCAGATCGTGCATCCACATTCTCAGTTTGGGGGGAAAATTTATCAAAATATTTATTTGAAATATACAGTATGTGTCTCAGTTGTGTTCTGAATGTGCCGCTCAGTCGAGACTTGTCTGTTCCGGACCACTTCTGTATCTCACACTGTGGCAGCATGTCTTTTCTGCTACTGTTAGTTTGAGTGACAGATTAACATTTCCCTCTGCATGGGGAAAAGACAGAAAAGCAGCAGTGAAAACCCTATAGTTGGTGATTAGTTCTAGCACATACCTGATGATTTAGGTATATTTAATCATATCACTCCAAAGCACATAAAAGCGTACAATAATAATGAGCAGCAGTGAAGTATTTTGTAACAAATAATTTTTATAAATTAAGTTTATTAAAAGTAGAACAAAACATTTTAAATGTGTTAATTATTCTTTTGTATGCTAAAGTGGAACAACTTCTAATATACCTCAAATATAGTCCTTTTGCAGCAATGCCAAGTGCCAAGTTATAGAGTACATCTAATTATTTAGGGCCCAAGCACTATGACGTCACCCCTATGTCATCATGGTGTGTTAAGGTCCCTCTTATTCTTCTAAGGATAATTATTTTTTTTTACATTTTTCCAGCATTCAGGGCTTTATGGAGGTCTTAACATGCACTCAAAAGTCATGGAAATCGGCATACAATGTGGAATCTGCTATCATTGGGATACCTGAGAATCTCTCACACAAGATTTTACTGCATAGCTCATACACACTGGCACGTATGCAAATGAAACCCTGTATACAATTTAGAGCTTATTAAGCTGAACAACTTTTGGATTGCGTGTCATGGGCTCTACTTAAAATGAGGTCAGTTATTTTGGTTTGTTTGCCAATCGATTTTGATATACTCCTCCTAGAGGATTTATACGATCGGCAACAAACCGGGCCTATCTGATCTCAAGCCATTGAGGATGCAAAATTGTGGAGGAATTTTTAATATCTCAAGCAGATCAGCTGTGACGATGCCTTAAACTTATGCTGAAAAGTGATTAATAATGTTCTGTGTGACATTATATTAAGTGACATCACATTGAGTGACATTATAATGTGATGCTTTTTTTCCCCCCAAGCATCTGGGGCTTTTTTGGAGGTCTAGGTAAATTATGTCATAATGGTATTGGTATGTGCCCTTTAATTGCATGTTCCCATTGTGCCCGTTGTCTTCCTGGTGGCGCAGGGTGCTTGGGCCCGCTCATCGCTGCTTGCAACTGTATTAAAATAGTATTATAATGACTTTTTAGTTCTAACCAGAGGCTTGTCAATGTACATGAGGTTTACCCGAGTACAGATCCTGACAGCTGCTTTCTACCGTTACCTGCGAATGGAGTGTATGGTCAACCCACTGCTGCTCGTTAAGCGCTTCTAATGTAACGCCTGGGACATGCTCATAGTATAACATAACATTTCTCCGGTGTTTATGACAGTATGACATAAAAGCTCACAATCGCAAATACCACCCGGATGCCCCTCCTCATTCAACACTTTGGTATATCTTAACCAGGTTTTGGGACTGGCACTAAGAACCCACTGACATGAACCATTGGGAAATCAAACCTTGGCAAGACATTATTAAACTCTGGAAGGACAGTCCTGAACATTCAACTCTGTGAAAGAAATTCGAAAAGAAAAGAAAAGAAAAAATCATGAATAGAGATCACTTGGTGAAGTTGCACTATAACTGACAGTAAAAAATCAGGGCTATTTCTACTAGAGAGAACTTCCACTCACACACACACACACATATACCCACACACACAATGTGATAGGAACCCACAGAATTGGGACTAAACAGCTGTGTGTCCATAGACGAAAACCACCTGTTAGTGAGACTCGTTAGAAAAAGGGTTGATCTGCATGTTTGTGGGAGGAAACCAGAGAACCCAGAGGAAACCCACCAAGCACAGGGAGAACATGCAAACTCCACACCCACAGACCAAAGGCAGGAATTAAACCCATGCCCCTTGAGGTGCGAGGCCACAGTGCTAACCACTACACCACTTTGTAAACTGACAGAATGTATAAGGAGATTAAAAAAAAAAAAACCTTAACATTGTTCAATTGGCAAGGTTAAGTTTAAATCATTTATTTATTGATTTCTGATAACATTTTGTGAAAGGTTTGTCACGCTCAGTCAGTTCAAAACAAATGGAGATAAGTTAATGTGTGCTAGTGTGAAACCCTGCAGGAGGCGCTCTTTCACTGTTTAGTTGTCAATTTGTCATCTTTTTCAGCTCTCAGTGAACATCGCCTTTTATGGATTTTTGTGGGCGTCACTGCATGTAAACTAGCTGTTCTGTAAATGTGTTTGGAAATCTATGGGTGTTTGGTATTTATCCGAGTACACACACACACACACACACACACACACACACAGGAGGATGAGTGAAATCAGTGTTAAGTAAGCGTTTGCCCTGCCTGGGGAATGTGCATTGTGTTCGACTCTCTCTACTGTATGTTAAAGACTTTTGGTTTCTGCACTGCCCCCTCCTGGAGACAGAACTGGCAATAAAGAGTGTTTTGTGATAGAAAAAGTACTTTCTGTTCCAAATCGCACGCCTAATTACATTATAAATGGGACGTCGTCAGTTAAGTGGATTGCTCTTCATGCTTCCAGATGCTCACGGAAAGACACTTTCCATCCTCGTTGTCACAAGTCAGTCATGACGCACCCCTCTGCCACTTCGCAGGGTTTTGCTGGGAGGAGCGGTGTGTCTCCGGCCGGCTGCAGCCCCCGTGTCCTTAATTAGAGCTATTCACTAGCCAGATGTTTATAATTAAATTTATACGGCACGGAGCGTAGCCGAAGAAAAAGAACAGATACGGCAGCTCGTGTTTCGGTAACAAGGGGGAAAAGACGCTCGACAGTGTGAAAAAGCTCATTAAGGAGAACAATAAAGTGAGAGGGAACGAAAAAGAAAGAGAGAGAGAGAGGAAAAGCCCTCAGCTATCCTCTCGTCTTATGAGGAGGCCTGTCAGCTTTCTCCGCCTTTTTCTTTTCCACTCGTTTTTTCTTCCCCTTGTGCTAAGAAAACCAGCTTGCGCTTTATCCTCCTCCGTGCTTATCTTTTCCTCGCTTTTAATTTCTCTTCTTTTCTGTGTTGCACTCAGCCCCGGCTTTCTTCGTCTCGCAGCAGGGTGGATGATCATGCTGATGGGATATCCCCAGGACAGGAAGAGGCACAGATGGAACAAGCTCGTCTCCAGTAGTTGCGTTGGCCCTCTGCCTTCTTTCTGAATCCGAGCAGCTGCAGAGAGAGAGAGAGAGAAGACCAGTTGGCACACGACGGCGGCCGGGAGGACGAGAAGAGAGCGAGAAGGCTTTGGAAGGACAGTAGATGTTAATTAGCACTCAGAGTCGTTTTAAAGGCCCTCATCAAGGATAAACATGTGACTTGGCAAGCGTTCGCAGTGCGGTCCGTGAGGCCGTGGCAGGACACGAGGCGTACTGGCTCAATCACATGTAACGTGCAATTACAAGCTATCTGTATCAATTTCATTTCATTTCATTTAATCATTTGTGAAGAAAAAAAATGGGGCAGACCTAAAGAATGTTCTGGGATGGCCATCGCCACCCCTGACGTAAAATTAGTCACCCAGGAATTCAGAGCATCTTGTTAAATTTGAATTTCTGCTGCTCACAGCTGTTCACAAACAAGCTGGTCATTTTATATACATTGACATGAACGTGTATAACTCCAGAGTCCCAGGTTCGATCCTGAGCTCGGGTTATTATCTGTGTAGATGTTCACACCTTCTTCCAGAATCCACCCCAGTGGAAAAAAAAAATACACTTTAGTGTATTACAAATATATTGAAATCCTCGATAATACATTGTAAATATACGAACAAAAAGTTGTACCATCAGTTAATGTATAAAAAGTATACTAACCAGTGGCGGCTGCTAGCTTTTGAAACAGGTGAAGCTCATATTAGGCCTTCATCATAAAATTATTATGTACAAATTGTTATTTGTACGTAAATTCTGTCTAGTTTCCCCTTCCACGAGCTACTTTAGTTATATGAACGAACTAACTTTACAATGCTGAAACAAGGAGCAAAGTCAAGAACGCTATAATATGTTTATTATTTAAAGAATGATTTGTACAAACTGAGCTGAGCTTCCCTGGAAGTGACGATTTTGGTGCATTTATCCTATTACCGTCCAGCTTTTCTGCAGTGAAAAAAAGCTCCTCTGTGCTTCCCCATGGCGGTCCAGTGAAGCTGGGCTTCAGGAGGGTTTAACGTGCTGTGCTGCACGGAAATGTATGACAAGAAAATCGCATCAAACAATCTACAATAAATACCTGATTCTGAACGAGCTAGTCATGAAGTTGAACGCGTTCTAGCGCACTTTTATTAAAACCAATATAAATACGACAGTGCAGATATGAGCATTTATTTTCTGACATAGTAGAGGAAGCGGAGCTTCCCTTGTAGTCTTAGAGCAGCCGCCACTGATACTAACATCATGCTTTTACCAAATTTTGGAATGAAACTTTAAAAATACTTTAAAATAATTGTATTATAGTACACTTTCCAAAACATTTTTATAGAAAAATATACTTTAAGTGGAAGGTTGGTCTAATTTCCAAAGCACACTTATTTAAATTTAATTGTTCAATTTGTTTGTGGTATATTTTTTTTAAAAATATGCTTGAAATAATCATTGTACAAATGTACAGAAAGTATACATGAGAATACAAATTTTAATATATGGTAGTCTCAGTATATTTTCAGTTAAATTTAAATGTACTTACCCATATGTACTTATTTATACTTATATTTAGTGCACTACTCTCTCTTTTTTATTCTCTCAAAAAATCTCAAAGAATCTCCTGAAAAATGGCCAGGCCTCGTACCGGCCTTGAAAGATGCTGTTTACTACGAGTGTCGGGAATGTTACATTACGCAGCGTCATCAACTTCTATGTCATTCTGTGAACGTGTCACGGACGTTTCTCACCAAATGTAACAGTAGGCAGCATCATCTCCGGCGAATACGTGAATCCATGGTGGGTGATGGGAGCTGAGGGTGTGTTTGTGCAGGTAGTTCTGGCGCAGGCGGGTCACAGATGTATTCAAACCACGGATCAGATGTTGACGTGTCTGCAGTGACGGCGCATGCGATAGGCAGAGGCAAGGGCTGCCTAAATGGAATGGAAAACATTGGAGCAGCAGCGAGTTGACCACACACTACATTCACGGGTAACAGTACTGTAGCATGCAGGTGTCAGGATCTGCACATGGGTGGAGCCACAGGTAAATCTTTAGTACTGTATGTTGTTGTTCTTCCAGCTGCTTCCGGCAAGACACAGCAGACCCCCCTCCCATTTTATCCCATTTTGGGACCGGCGCTGCATCCAGTGGCTGGGTGTCTGAACCCAAACCCGGGCCTTCCACATGGCAGGCAAAACACCCACCACTGAGCCACCAGTGCGCTGGGAAAACCTCTAGTATATATATATATATATATAGATATACAGTATATATATATATATATATATATATATATATACAGTATATATATTAATAAAACAGTGAACCTTATGTACACGGGTAAGGCCGCGGGTAAGCTCTACAGTCGTTGTCAATAAGTGTATGGCAAATCCGACAGGTTCAGAATAAAGCGTGCACTCTCTTCTGAAGTCGTGTTCGCTCCGAGTAATACAGTATATTATCGCTACATTTGTTTCCTGATTGCCTGGTTTAAGAAGAATTTATAGGCTTATAAGCAACTCAGGAAGTAATTCATCTTAGATGTGGAATTGCTGTATTAGCTCTACATAGGATTGCATTATATACATAATTTAATACAGCAGTGTGCAGTGCGTTATAGTGTATGGTCTTGTGGGATAATTGCATGATAGGAATGTTATGGAATAGTCTCTCCAGTACACACACACACACACTTTAATTTTTATTTATATTAGTTTCATATTTGTCCATTTTTCATTTTATATATTGTCAAAGTGTGCAAGTTATGCAAAAATAAATCCGCACCAATATGATGAATAGGATTTGATTGTAATCAAATTTGAAAGCCTTTGAGTCTTTATACTGTACATCAGTTTAAATCATGTACATTCTTATTAGCATCAATTACAGGACTAAATTCCCTCTGTCTCTATTGGACGTTGGACAGATTTGCTGTGACTCTTCCCCCGGTAGGGAGAAGTGGACCTTAGACGACGCCGTCAAAAGAAACGCGCCTACAGCAGAACAGAGCCACCGGTTTTGTTTTGTTTTTTTCTCTTCCTGCCTGCAAAGTAAATAATGAGAAAGTGAGAGTTACAGCACGACTGAACGAGTGACTTTCTCCTCAAAGTTTACTCAGCCTCGACTCGATAACGAGAGAAGGAGAAGAGGTAAGACTATTGAGATGAGGCGAGGTGAGATGAGGTGGGACATAGAAATGGCATCATTATCGCCGTCCCTCTTTACAGCAGCGGCTCTTGGCATGACCGTCATTTGTTTCAATGCCATAAAAATATGGTGCAGTTAAATATAAAGTACCTCGCAGGACTCTGACCTCCACAGCACCACTAAAAACTCCAGTTAGTGGCAGTTCTCTTGCTTTAAGAGCACAAAGAAATGACAAGGACGCGAGGGTCATCGGGAACTTTAGGGAAGCACGAGTGCTGCCGAGGTACAGTATGATGAAAAGAAATGACAGAATTATTCCAACTTCAGTATTTCCTTCCAGGATCCGTAGAGATGAAAGCCTGTGCTGTTGGTTCTTTGCCAATGTAAAAAGTGCGTAAACATACGAATATATCTATACATTTTTGCATAATGTATTCTCTTTTTTTCCCCTCTTTCATAGCACAGATGTTGTGTTTCACACAAACTCAATTCCTTATTATTAGTTGAAATGCAAGTGCACAAGTTTGGTATGTGTTATTTTTTAAATTATTATTATTATTAATTTTATTTTTTTAATAAACCCGACTGTTAATCATGATCCATAGCAGGGGGATGAAACACAAACAAGCACAAAGATAGTTAAACAATCAGGACGTATAAATCAATCTGCCAAATTAACAACAAGTTAGCAGAACATACACTACCATTCAAAAGTTTTAGAACACTTTCTAACTCCATGATGGTTCCTGATTTTTATTTCTTTCTACATT
>JAQQZS010000005.1:28809755-28822885 GCA_030068045.1 Platyallabes tihoni
GTGCTGTGTTAAATAAACTACTCCCCAGCCATTTGCATTGGGGAGCAAGTAAGCTCACTCGTCCTCCAAGATCCCTGTTAGCGTCGAAAAACGCTACAATAATAATAATAAAACAGCATGTCCTAGCTTATTACATAGCAGAATTTCAGATGTGGTCCTTATTGAGTATGTGTGTGTAGTAAGAGCTAGAAAAACTGTACAATCTTGTTAAGCTAAATATACACCAGAAAACATGATGAATGAATAAATAAAAACTCACCAAAAACAAAACATTTCAAGCAAATTAGATATTGATTTTAACAAATGGACATTTCCAGAAATCTAGATGTAGATAATAATCCTTAAATGAGTCCATAAAAAAAGGCCTTGCATAGCTTTTACATATTGATATTTGGTCTATTTTACTAAAATTAATTATATAAATGTACTTAATTCTAATTAAACATAAAAACTTCTTACCGTTACTGCAGATAATAAAGTTATATGCAGATCCTGACGCTTGCACGCCTGGTCATTACCTGGTCACCTGCTGCTCCAATGTTTCAGCAGATGCATTATTATTATTATTAACTTACACTATGACAACTTAACTTTAATTATCGATTACAGTATATACAGTACCAGTAAACTGGTGACCAAAGACCAGACTGTCTGGCCTGATCCCACAGAAAAGGCGCTGCAGCAGAAATTGCTAAAAAAAAATAATAAAGTGTCAGTGCTGGCTATGATAGAAAGGCACCAGAACATCCAGTGCACCACAGCCTGCCATACACGGAGCCCAGTACACAAAGGGCCCAAGGAAGCCAACCCGGCCTCCATATCCCAATCCAACTGACCGCCTACAGTATGGACAAACAATACTGATTCAAGGAGGCCTTACCCCTCAACCCACCGCACCAAAAAGTAACTGCCGCCAACGTTCTGGTGCGAGACACCACTCTTGTATATATACTATCTATATGTATCTATATAGTTTATACTCTACCATTATAATACATTTAATCATTGTTTCAGGACCGAACAGTGGCAGTTTGGTGAACTTAAACTCCAGACATTATGACCAGTCAAAAATCATGTGACCAATCGGTGATGTGTGCTACTAATCCCACCCATCTATTTGTCATACCCAGGCAATAAGGTGTAACAGATTCACGAGCCGTCGAACACAGGACTGTGGAACAACAGGATTAAATGTTACTCACTACCTACAGTATCTCCTAGCTTCCCAGACTTCACCATGCTAACACACTAACTACTAACCAATACTCATGGGTAAGTGCTTAGTTACAGTTGGCTTACTGGAAAGCAGCAATAACATCACGATTTGTTATAATACCACCTGGTTCCACAATGTCTGGTTGAAAAGAACTAATAGAGCCAGAGAAGTTCCTCAGACTGTATAAGTGCTCTTTTGGTCAGAGTGTAATAAGTGGCTTACGGAGTAGTGATGCCTGAGGTAGAGCATTTGTGCCCTGTGCTGTCTCCTCCTGTTGAGTCATTATTGAATTTCCCTTCTCCAAGCCAGGACTCATCCCTGTTGAACTCTCCACATTTTGTGCTGTTACAACATTGGTCATGGAATGGAATTAATTGGGATTTTCATTGTTTGGTTCACCCGGTTTGCCTTGTGTACAGGTTTATTATTATTATTATTATTATTATTATTATTATTATTATTACCAGCACTTTAATATTTTTGAGCCTTCATCTTGGCAAAATTGTCCATATTGTAAAAGTCTGAAGGGAGAAACTTGTTTAATAGCAATTTACAAGGAAACAGATTCTTATTAGGATTCGGGTTTTGACTTTGACCTGACCACAACACACTCAGGTTCAGGATTCCGAGTTTGTACCTTAGCTTGAGTCCCACTCTCACACCTCTTGAAGATTGGTTTTCTTTAAGGATTGCTATAAGGATATAAGTATTTGGCTTCAACCAACAACCTTCCAAGCTACAATATATTCACTTTACCCAAACCCACCCCTAGTATTTTGGGCTATTTTGCATAGATTCATGATCAACGTTCAGATAACACGTCCCAATCCAAGGTCAAGTACAGTCCTAGGTTGTAACACTATAGCATATAGAAAGGATCACAGGGGTGAAACCTTTTACAATAAACTATTACACAGTGGCCATTTCATAAAAACTCCTGCATGAGGGGTCTTTCTCCTCAGGGCCCTGTATACACCAATCAGCCATAACATCAAAAAACATCAACATTAAAACAACCTAGATTTTAGGTTCCACGTGAACCACCCTTTGGGAGTGGCTCTGGGGGTTTGTCTGGCACCAGGACATTAGTAGTGGGTCCTTTGTATGTTTGTGGGTTGCAGAGTGGGACTTCCATGGATCAGACTTTTTTGTACGGTACAACCCTTGGATGCTTTGAATTGAGGTCTGGGGAGTTTGGAAGCCAGGTGGGCAGCCTTGGGCTCTTTGCCTGCAGGTCCCCTTGTGCTGGGCTGTGGTGCACTGGGTGTTCTGGTGCCTTTCTATCATGACCAGCATTGACTTTTCTGGCAATTCTTGCTAAATAGTTTTTTCTGTGGGATTGGACCAAACGGACTAACCTTTGTTCCCCTGCGGGAATGGGTGAGCCTTGGGGGTCCATCATCCTGTCGCCTCTTTTCTGATGTATAATTGATGACCAGTGTTATTCAATTACTCTATCAGTGGTATTAATGTTATGACTGATTCTTGTTAGATCTTTATTGCTCTTATGCAAACTTTACCTTCTCTAATCATAGCACGCTTCCCCAGACTTGAACTTGTGTGTTTTTGGATGTGTCAGTGCGCCTTTGCTTTGATTTGATTTAGTTTCTCCCTCTGCCCCATCATTGATGTATTTCCTGATTGTGCCCACTTGTCCAAAGTTTAGACCTTTGGGGCGCAAAATTTTGTTGGGGGCGCAAAGTCTCGTTCATTGTAAATGTGTGTTTCCGAGCCTTGTTTACCTTTAATTGTGCTTCACGCTGGATGCCGCTGTCTGCTTGTGGTCTGACCCACACATTCATTCATTCATTCATCTTCTATACCGCTTTATCCTGTATTCAGGGTCGCGGGGGGCCTGGAGCCTATCCCAGGAGGCTTTCGGGCACAAGGCAGGGTGGACTTAAACTATGATTATTGGATTTTCCATAATAATAATAAAAAAAACACTGCATTTGCATTCCATTTACAATCTCCACACGTTTCACTAAAATCCTTGAGAGTTTACTTTTGCCCTGAAAGGACTCTTCAAGGAGCGGTGTCCAAGAGTTCCTAATAAAATCACTGTTGAATTCACTCTTCATTACCTAACAATATTTTATTCCACTGGCGTAGTTACAGAAATACATACACTTGTAAGATTAATATTAATATCTCAGATCAGTGAAGAAGAAATAAGGAAGAGGAATGATATAGTCAGATTACCTTTTGATATGTATCTTAACACTCATCTTAGTAATATAAATAACGTTTGGCTCAAACATCATTTCTGATCTTGAAATTCAGACGATATATAATGGCAGAACGTTTTAGCACGGCTGAAATATAAAACCTTGCCTGAACTGAACATAAAGGAACCTAAAGATTTCTACAGAATCCATTATATACTACAATAAAGTACAATAATGTGCAGTACAATCAGAAATCTATGAATATTTTATTCATTGTTTATATCTGAGAACGCACATGAATAAACAGGGGACTGGATGTGTACTGCACGAACAGATCCAAATGTACATAACTGAAAGGTACAGTATGATGTATAAACGTCAACATCAATATATTTGAACAATATTACTTTCTTGAAGAAAGCACATAATCGAAAGACGATTTTTTAAAAAAGTAAGCAAAGTTCAACTTTCTTTTGTATTTCTTCAGCTTTACAGATGGCGGCTGTTTTGACTAGCAGGTCTTGACCTTCTGATTGGAAATGAAGTCTGTGTAATGCATGTTAGGAATGCATGTTCAATTTCAGTAGATTTATAGAGATTTATACAGCAGTCTAATAACATTGGTTACTGACTATCAACTTTGAATTTTTTTCTTTTTAGTAGTTTCTGTCATCTTGTGTAGACAATTAGAGAACTTAAATTAAAAATTCATCACCGGTTGCTGCTGACTTTCTGCTGAATCAACATGATGGGTGTCGCCAAATAACGCAGCAGGAGGGCGTTCACCCGGTCCTAATGAGGTCGTAAACACTATGTGGCCACATGTCCTGAATTGCCCGCACTCTCCGGGTGGGCGGAATGGTGTTGCTCCCTAATGTGACACATAGTGTGAATTTGGAACAATTACCTGTAATATAAAAGAAGATCCAGGAGTAACTCTGGGTAACTTTGTATCCTGTTTGCGTTGATGTGGATGCAGTTTAAAATGCAGAATAATAAAATTAACATATACTGTATTTGAAAACCAGCACAAGCCAAAATGAAAAAAAAAAAAAAAAAAAAACACTTTCCTCTGATCTCAAAGAACTCCCGGCATCACTGAGTTAGCGCACACACACACAGCTAGCATTACAAAATAAGTCACTAGTTTTACTGAAGTAGCCTGTTTATAGCGATGTAGTCCATCACGCTGAGTGAAAATAGAATGACAAAATCAGGATGTGTGTTTGTGTGTAGGGGTTTTAGTATGTGTGACTTTGTATAGACATCCATCAAGGAAACGATTTAAACCATGAATGATCCAAACATGGTGGAGCTGTCAGTGGCCATCCATCAGCTAGTCTAGAACAAGCCTGGACACGAGAGAGAGAGAGATGCTTAGAGGGGGGAAGCTGAAGAACACAGAACAACCCTTCTCTCTCCTTGTGTTTTGAGATCATGGAAGTTTACTACTAGAAATAAGACAGCGGTTTTTATCTCTCAGCTCTTATCACCACTCAGCTATGTCGTTATTTTTTTATGATTCATTTTGACTCAGCAAGAAAATAAGCAGTGAAGAAAAGTAGAAGGTCAGGGAACGGTGGGGAACAGGTTGACCTTCTGAGACCAATGCATTAACCTTGTTCATAGTATTTGTGCTTTAAGGCAACTTCAGTACACCATCCACAAAAAAAAAAAAAAAAGCTTTTAGCTTTGATTACAACAATCAATATAAATGTAAAATTTCTCCCAGAACCACATTTTCAGAATCTGAGTCCTGGCATATGTCCATGCCATCAGTGAAGAAAAAGAAGATAAGATAAGATAAGATACGGTAAGATAAGATAAGATGAGATAAGATTTCTATAACAAGATAAAACTAATTCTGAAGGAAATTATTGTGCCAGAGACTACTCCACAACAGCTAGTACCAATAAGAACAGCAGAACCAGATTCAGATGTAGAATGGTACAAAGCAATAGCGACAAGTATTATTGCACGTGATATTGTCAATTGATATTGCATGTAACGCAAGTGTACCTACTGTTTCCAGGCTGCGTTTATTATTTTAGTTCTCGTCCCTACAGAAGGTGGAGGAGTCATAATGTTTGATGGCCACAGAATCGAAGGACCTCCTCTGGCGTTCTGTGGTGCTTCTACAGACTGAAGGTGCTTCAGTCTACAGCCGAACGTGCTCCGGGTGAACACCAATGTGGCATACATTGTTCAGAATCCTGAGAAGTTTCTTCAGCATTCTCCTTTCAGGTGCCTACACCAGAGACTCCAGCTCCACCCCACTTACAAACCCAGCTGTACAGCTCCATAGATGTGATAACCTGGTGATTCAGTACATTCAGGTGGTCAGCTGACTTCATTTTATTGCCACATAACCTTGCTGAGTCTAGACCTGAGCGACTGAAGCAACCCCAGATCATAACACTGTCTCCAGAGACACTTGTACAGTGGACACTATGCATGATGGTGCATCGCTTCATGTCCTTCTCTTCTTACCCTGACACGCCCTCCAAAGTCCAGTCTCTATACTCAGCTATTTTTTCCGAATTATCCTCAAGTGGTTTTCTTATGGACACACAATCCTGTGAGTTCTCATCACACTGTGTGTGTGTATGGAAATGCTCCAGTCCAGGTGTTAATAAAGTATTGGCCGATAATATGTCCTTGTGTGTTTTTATTTTGCCTGGGCCGAAGGAAAACATTAATATTTATCCGGGGAAGGTTACACATGTTCAGAGAAGGCTCTCGACAGGTGCTTAACCTGTTTGGTCAGAGGGCAAAGTGGAGTAATTTCTTGTTTTGTTTTTTATTTATATAATCCAAGGCTTACTGCCATCAAATTTATTCCGCAGCAAACTAGAACATGTTTAAATTTCATTAAATAAACACAACAATTTAATTGCTGTTTCTGTCCGTCCCCTGTGTTTTATTGTTTTGTTGGAACGTGATTTTCTGATGGTAAAAAATTTGCTTTGTGATGCCCCAAATATTTGCCCACATTAAGTCTGGGGGTTTTGGCAAGCTATAAACAAGTCCCAAGGTGACACGTGTGTTCAGTTATTACACGCTACATGACAAACACGCAACGACATGCAGGCTTTTTTTTTTTTTTTACTTTGAAATTTGATATGCAGCTTGTGTTAATATTGTCATTATTTTTCTTATGAACAAACTGGAAAATCTATCCCACTCGTTGTCAGGTGTTTCTGCAAGTATTCAAGACTGGGTTTTTTCAGCATAACATCCAGAGGCGCCTCGCACCTCCAGGGTCTGGGGTCGTTTCCCGCCTCAGGTCTGTGTGCGTGGAGTTTGCATATTCTCCATGTGCTTGGTGGGTTTCCTCCCAGAGTCCAAAGACATGTAGGTTAGGACTTGTTGGACTGCAGAGGTTCCTTGATGGATGGATGGATGGATGGACAACATCCAGAACATTAGATAATATAAAAATATGAATAACATAAATTTCAGCCTGACAGGGTTTTTGTACATTCAACTGCCAGTGATGCTGTACTCAATTGATCTCACATGACCGAAACAGGCCTTGCTACCATGCACACCATCTCATATAACTTCTAAATAGTGTTTATTTAACCTCCTGAGACTCGGACTCTACATTCTGTACATTGCATTTTCTCCTCACTGTTACTCTCTTATTAGCACACAAAGATATATGGACAGTAAAGTTGGAAGAAAATGTCATGTCCTAAATGTCATGAAGACATTCAGGTCTCAGGAGATAAAGTCTGAAATCTGAGTCTCGGTCCGTCACCATGCACTTAATAACCGGGTAGGATGGAGTAACTGTACAGCGGTAGATCAGAATATGCATTTAATCCGTTCCGGAGGCGAGTTCTTAAGGTGAAATTTTGTTTTGCGAAACACATTTTTCCATGGGAAATAATGTAAATGCAGATAATCCGCTCCAACCCTCAAAAATATGACCAACATTACCAATTTCCTACACTATAATAATATTTGTGCATAGAAAAACAATCAAAACATTTAGAAAAGTCATGTAAATAATTAACATATGAAATAATTAGACATTAAACTTCACCTAACCTTTATTTATGATTCCTCTCGGCACCGGCTGCTTTAAAAACCAAACTGAAAGCGGCTCCCTTTTCTTCTTGCTACCGTCCTTGATAACATTCTTGGGACCTGTGATGCTGCGTCTTCACTAAATCTTGAAATAAATGAAAACAAAAACAAAAATAAAAAGATATGTGAACTCACTTCGTTTGGTTTTGTTTATGTATTGAACGGCTCCCGGACGTACGCGCGACGGGAAAAGTGTGCCAAATATTATTCACATGCAGTGGCAAATTTCCTGCAAGATTTTAGTTCTTAAGACGTAAATTCGCAAGGCGCCGCGTTCGTATCACGAGGTACCGCTGTACATCGATACATTAGGACAAAATGGAAACGGAAATGGAAACGGAATGATAACGCATTAAAGCGAGACGTTCACAGAAACACAGTGTTCAGAGTTTAATTACTGAGACAACAGGAGACGAAAGTCATTTGCCTTGTTTAGTTCGTGTGTGAGAGAATTTCCTCCATCTCTCCTCCTAATAGCGTGTCTTAAGGTTTAAATGATACAAATGGTCGCCGTCATCTCTTGTTCTCCCAGACGAGATTTCCCCACAGATGAGTTTGTGTGTGTGTGTGTGTGTGTGTGTGTGTGTTTAGTAATAAGCCTACAGGGAACTGCAGAGACAGAGTCTCCCTGCTCATCGTTATGAAGGCAGCGATTACTTTCATATGATATCATGAGCTTTGCTTAATCTACATTTTGTCGCCTTGCGCATCGGCACAATTTATCTGGATTGAATGTGACGTTTGTTGTTAAGTTGCAGACACTAAACCTTAATGCATGTAGCTTACATCCACATCTGGTGCAACCTGTAGGAGTTACAGTACATCCTTTATTCCAGTTCAGCACAGACGAGTCATTTGTTGCCATGTGACTGTGCCATCATTGGCAACACAGGCAGGAATGGATTAGCGGCTGGGTGTACTGGCGACACGCCCAAGGATGCTGGACACTATGGGAGGAGAGGAGAGGAGAGGAGCATGGCAGAACAGGAAGGAAATCGTTTCTCCAATTATCTGTACTAAAACGATAACTATAACTAATTCTTATCTAAACCAATCTGGCATGGCATTCCTCATCTGATTTCATTTCTGGAAATATTATAATAATAATAATAATAATAATAATGTCTGCTATCTGGCAGTGGGTTTAAAATACGAACAGGGTTCAGAAAGGCTTTTTTTTCAGTTTTAGTTTTTTACTTTGAAATGGAAATGTCGGAGAAGTTTTAAAGCTTTGCACATTTGTGTTCATGGCTTTCTAATCTCAGAGCTCTGGCTCACAATCTCACACACCATCAGCCGCTGTGCGTCCGTAATGATCTCATTTAGAGCTCTATTAAATAATACTGACTCAGAGGGAAGGCCAGTGGACACACACTGCATCAAATACACCGACACACACACACACACACACACACATATATATATATATATATATATATATATATATTCATGCTCATGAAGGCAAAGGCAAACGGGCAACAAAACTCAAACTAAGAATGCACACAAAACTGGCAGAAGTTCACACACAGGCAAGACAAACAATATGCAGATACTGTACAGTATTAGTAAGAGTCTCTCTCTATCTCTCTCTCTCTCTCCAACCATCTACACTTCTTATTTCAAACACCTGCTACATGATTACACATTTTACAACAGGAAAGCAAATTATGCAATTATGAATTGCTGCTTCAGATTCTTCACTGTGGTTACGTAACGCAATGGCATGCAGAAATGTAGTGGAGTAGAAAGTACAGATATTTGCTGTAGGATGTAGCGGAGTAAAAGTTTTTAAAAAATCCTCTGATAATAAAACTAAAGTAAAATATAGATACATGAAAACTGCTCTTAAGTACAGTAAAAAAAAGTCAATTTACTTAGCTAGCTTCCACCTCTGCTGTTTGTTCACTTATCACATAGAATGTTTTATATCAATGTTGTATCATTGAAGCAAAGCCTAGTCTTTTTTTGGTAAGATGGGTGAGGGGTTTATCGCGGTCGATGCTAGACGAGTCATCGCTAAACTAATTGCTCATTTTTAAAAAGAACAAAACTCATATCAAGCTTCTGGATGAAGTTAAAACTCCTTCTGTGTTATAATTGGTTAAAAGAATTTGGTCTCGTCTCTGATTGGTTAGAAACCTTGAGCATGAAGCCGGGACTTAAATCTTTGTGTTTTTAGCGCAGTTTAGCACAATGTTTGTTAATTATTAAATCTCAGTTTCAGTATAATTAGGTGACTCATAAATAATGATCATTATCATTATTATCAAAGAATTACTGCAACACTAATGTATTATCAAGCTGGAATGAGGTTAAGAAATCTCGTTTTCTGCAGTTAATCTTAAATTGTTTATTGGTCTTTAATAATTAATCGTATCATAGGAGATATTAAGTATAAGGACATCGTATTGTTCGATATTACTGCAACATTGGAACATTGCTGTATAAAAACAATAAAAAGCTTCAGGTTGTTACACTGTAGAAAAGTAATCAACTTTGCTAGGACCCCCACCTCACACCATTACATAATTTTTTTTCTTCACCAGCCCAGCCTTCCTCCTCCTGTTCCTGCCTCTCTTCTCCTCTTTAACTCTTTTTCTAACTACTCCCCTCATTTTCTCCTGTCCTGTCCTCTTTTATTCTCTCCGTGTCCCATCCTCCCCTCTTGATCTCATCCTCCAGGCCTCTTTATCAGTATTCTGTATCTGGCTTGAGCTGTTTTAAGCTCTCCTCAGGGCGTCGTCTCTGTTGGCCGCTCCTTCTCATTAAGACATATCTGCCTTGCTCTTGAGCTCATCACGGCCCTGCTGCGTCTCAGAACCCAGCCGAAGCTG
Source organism: Platyallabes tihoni (assembly GCA_030068045.1). Lineage (NCBI taxonomy): Eukaryota > Metazoa > Chordata > Actinopteri > Siluriformes > Clariidae > Platyallabes > Platyallabes tihoni. The sequence continues at coordinate 28,820,069 of JAQQZS010000005.1, forward strand.
CTTTATACTGGGACACCCGCGTTGCCCTAATTGAACCGTCGCCACCCGTACTGATGCTGATGCTGATGTCAGAACTCCATCCTGATCCCGGATCCTCTCCTTCTCGTTAAGCTCGCTGAAAGGTCCCGCTGTTAGGGTTCAACATGACGGCCATGAGTGTACAAGGACTATTGTTGACACTCGTCATTGAGAAACGAACACGAAGCAGTGTCCCCTGAGTTACAGTGTGAGCTGTGATTAACGGTATTTATTTATATTGAAAAGTATTTATTTATATTGAAAAGGCTTAACAATAAGGCTTAGACATTCCAGAAATTTATTTAAAGTCAGGAGTAATTTAAAAAAAAAAAGAAAAAGCTCAGAAGTTTCATTCCTGTTGCTCCAGTCAATTTCTCTGAACCAGCCTCATTAAGGTATCTAATGACTTGAAGCAGTCATTGCATGTTTACTCATATTTAAAGGACCCCTATTACACAAAATTCACTTTTTAGTCATTTTAGACATTCAGATTGAGCTCCAGCGTATGAACAAACATGTTTTTTGCCCCTTTCAAAATTTAAAATTTAAAATTTCATCCTGTTGTGACATCATATAAGAAGAGCCCCTCCCCCGGCTTGTTGCTCAGCTCTGCTGTTATCTGCACTGGCTCATTTACATAAACACTGAAACGGTGCATTTGAAGGAGGAGGAGTCAAATAAATGGAGTTTGAGAAATGAAACAATGTATCGGAGGCACAGTGTGGGGCGCTCTGCGACCTGTGTTAGCTTCTTAAAGAAACAGAACAATATTGGAAATACTGTGAAAAAACAAACAAGTAAACAAAAACAGACAACAGGAAAACAGCTTTCATGGACCGAATTCCAAAAACATTGTCCTTTCACCCGTGCTGGACAAATAAATAAATAGAAATCAAAGTGATTAGGGACAACAAAGACAGAAAAAATTAATCTTGTCGTCAGGATTATATAATGCAAAACAGCAAATATATGCACCTATTTTCATTTAAAGTCTTTCTGAATGAGTTCTAATGTCTAATTTTTTCACTATTCAAAGTTCCATGTTTGCAAAATGTATCATTAATATATTTACTACAACAAATTTGTGATCTCAAATTATCAAGATGTCAGCCGTCACGATGTTTCAATTCGCAGTAAAAAAATAAATAAAAAATAGACAGACGTGTGGAGTTAGCATCCGTCATATGGTCCTCTGAAATACGTGTACTCGTGCATTTCATCATTTCACTTGTGCATGTGTGTAAATAATGTCCCCTAAACATTCTTCACCTTTTTTTCCTGCACTATTTGGCCCTTGATGAATCGACATGCTGTAGTGTACAATAATTCAAGGAAGTAAGCATGAACATGGGAGTTTATGTGATAAGGGAAAAGAAGAAGAAAAGAAGAGAGAGAGATAGAGAGAGAGAGAGAGAGCATAGCAATCCAGCTGACAGATGAGGTGTGTCGTGAAAAGCTGCAGAGAGAATTCCTATGAAAAACATAATCCCAAATTCTGCTGATTTTAGATTAAATAAATAAATCAGCTGGGTACTCTCTCTCTCTCTCTCATCATCAGTATCCTTTGTATTTCTTCTATCACGGCAACATTTGGTCCACGCAAAAAAAAGAAAACAGCCAGCAGTCTAATAAAATAAGTAAATAACCAAATGAATAAATGTACAACACACAATTATATTATTATTCAAACCAAGCGCGTGGCTGCAGTGACATATGACTTCACGCCATTGTGAGAGAACAGTTGCTGATATCCCCAAAATCTGGCAACCCACAGACACACATTACCGGTATTTACCCACATTTACCAGTAATACTGGGACTTTATGTCTGAAACGCTGGCCTCCCAGGAACTACTTTAATGGCATTTCCATGTGTAAATCAGATGGTGCAGGTCAATCAGTTTCACGCCTTCATCCACGCCAAAGTCCCGGTTTGACTTAAACGCCTGTTGTGAAACACTGGGATAAGTGCATTAGTGTCGCAGGGGATTATATAGAGAAATGAAGGCAGTTTTTACTCTCAGAACTGTGATCAAAAAGTCCTGCTTTGACTTGAAAAGCCTTCATAATAATAATAATAATAATAAAAATTATAATAATAATAAAATAATAATATAGAAGTATAACTTTTCCTAAGGACACATTCACACACACATTTACACACAGAGCTACAAAGAGTTACTCTAAAATATTACGTGAATATTAACTAGCATCCAGCAAAAAAGTAAAAAAAAAAAAAAACTTTCATAAAACTACTAAAACATTGAACTGTAAACTTTCTCTGCAGTGTTTTCAAAGCGCTGCGGCCCTGAAACCCGATAATAAGCTCCTCTGTCAGCCTATTTTTAAGCTCTCGGCAGCTAATTTCCCATAAACGCTGCAATTAACGGCTGTTTTGACGTCGATGGTGTGAAGAGACGCTCGGAAAACGGGATGAAAGCGCGCTAAGGAACATGGCCACATCTCGGGAGGTTAATATTTCATTTTCGGCCTCATTTGCGCCTCATCAGAAGAAAGGCGAGTACGATTCTCTGAGCTCTGACCGAGCGTTAGGGCGCAACTCGTACTGCAACAAAATCACATTTGTTGTCTATTTGTCTGGAAAATTATAGCAGACACCTCAGACACCAGAGTGTTTATGTGTGTGTGTGTGTGTGTGCTGAGTGAAGTGGAAAAGCAGTGAGGTGTGAAACGACATGCTTTGTTGCGTGCATTTGCTTGATTTAAGTTCAAGTTCAAGTTCAAGTAGGCTTTATTGTCACTTCAACCATATACAGTTAGTACACAGTGAAACGAAACA
>JAQQZS010000005.1:28884511-28901177 GCA_030068045.1 Platyallabes tihoni
AGTAGTTTTGAAACCAGTACTTTTACACTTTTACTTGAGTAAAAAGCTTGAGTTGATACTTCAACTTCTAAAGAAGTATTTTTAAACCATAGTATCCATACTTCTACTCAAGTAATGAATGTGAATACTTTTGACACCACTGGTAGTACGTAGATTGCTGAAATAGTGCGTTTCCCTTTTAATCACGGGGTTAAAATTGTACAAAAAAGAACCTTTTAAAGCCTTTTATATATACTGTATGAACACAAATGCACTGGAGAGGACGTCACCCGCTACAGGGAACTGCAGTTTGTTGAAACTCGACGACTCTGTACGTTTCCAACCAGCTGTTTTGCAGATCTTAGGCAAATTTGGGAAACAATGTTCCAAATGGCTCCAACTGCGTGACAACTGTTTTGTGATCGTTCCAAAATGACCAAACAAGATCATTCAATTCAATGATGCACAAGCATGTAAATGTCTTTATTTGTTTGGAAAACTCTTGACTCTTGAGTAAACTCTACATTAAATTCAGGTCGATAAAAATCCTGCCATTTTCATTTTTCAGTCTAAAATCACAGAAATGAGCCAGCATACAGAAGAGTCAGGTCTAAGAATGGAACTTGGCCTGGGCTGCTCTGCCCACAACTAGAAATTGTTGTATCCATGAATAAAAGCCTTCTTTTCTTTTTTCAGAAAGAAAATTGAGGAGTTCGCTTTCATGGAGCATATAAATGCCTTGTGTAGCTTTATAAGCACGCACAGTTTTTAGCCATCTGCTGCAGGCATGGAAGATTCACAGTGAAGAGAATAACATCTTAATAAACAGTTCCTTGGAAAGGTAAATGTTTGAGGTTTCTGAACTGGGGCCACTTTTGGATAGTTAATAAATAAATAGTAATATACAAGAATAAAGTTCTGAATTACATCCATTATTCATATCACTCATTCTGTATAGCGCTTATCGTGTACAGGGTCGCGGGGTGCATGGAGCCTATCCCAGGGGACTCAGGGCACGAGGCTGGGTCCCCCCGACGAGGTGAAGAACCATCACACATACACATACTTGCTCACACACTCATACACTATGGGCAATTTGGAAATTCCAAGAACAGCATGTTTCACTGGATTGAGGGAAGAAACGGGAGTACCCGGAGGAAACCCACCAAGCACAGGCGGGGTGAACATGCAAACTCCACACACACACACACACACACAGACCTGAGGCAGGAATCAAAGCCTGAACCCTGGAGGTGCTAAAGATTATGCAATTCAACTGGTATTTTCTGTATGTGCCAAGAAAAGAATCCTAAGGCTCATAAAATCTTAAAATGTGAATGTGGTAACAAAAGAGCAATAAAATGATTTAAAGTGTCATAGTTCCATCCCTGCCTAAAACCATACTTTCTATTGCTAAAGTGGAAAGTTCCTATTAAAACTATAGTAGAACGAAATAAGTTAAAGCCAATACATTTACACCACAGCACTCTTAAAGTCTCAGTCCTGATTTCTCAGAAACATTCATTAATTTTCTATAACAACAGCTCCAACAGTCATTCTGGCTGCATAGCAAATCACCAGCTTTAATAGCCTATTATGTTCACATTCCACATACATGGAGCTAAAAATAATTGTTGATATGGCACAGTTTTCTCTCGGTTAGAGTCCAAATTGAGGCATGTACGACTCAGAGCTACCACTTTATACTGGTTTTTGTCTTCTCTTGCTTCTTGCATGTAGATTTTGTGCCTGTTAGAGCCTGTCTACCATTTTGGACACCCCACTTGTGATTTGCACAAAAGAAGAGCAGCATGCAGTGATTTGGGTTTTTGTGGTCTGAGGGTAAATCTGGTGCCAAAACAACTCACAGAAGAGCTTAAACAGTCTTCAGATATCTGAAAGCAAAATGTGAGGCGATACTCTAAGGAAGGTGAAAGTTTCGTTAAGAGAATCAATACTCTTGACGAGACACGGATTCATCACTACGAGCCTGAGAGTAAACAGCGGAGTATGGAGCGGGAACACCCTCAATCGCTGACCCGAGAAAAAGTTCAAAAGTCAACCATCAGCTGGAAAAATCATCAAAGCTTACAGTTTTCTGGGATTCTCAAGGGCCAGAAGTATTGGGACATTATCAGGAAAAAGGTTCAACACTCAACAGTGCTCATTACAGTGAGAGGCTTATTAAAGAGCTGAAGCCTAAACTTCAGATTAAACACAGAGGACTGATATCCAATCAGCAATGTGATCTCGCATGGCGATGCACGTCTGCACACTTCTGCCCACACAGCAAAAACTCAGTTTAAAGCATCGTCCCTGTAGCCCTGATCTCACTCCATCGGACTTTCACCTGTTTGGTCGCCTGAAAACAGCTCTACAAGGATGAAGGTTCAGGTCTGATGAAGAAATGAAGGCAGCGGTGCATTCATGATTTAGAGTTTTCCATGATTTTATTCCTATTTTCTCACTTTCAGTATTCCTGGGATAAGACTCTGCATCCAGTTGAGTCCTGACCAGGAAACCAATTACGACTGTGTTTATTTATTTTTGTATTTTACCCCCTGAAAGTATGCTCTTTCCGAGAAGATATTCTTCCCAAGGTTTAAATACCTACATAGGGTATCTTATCTAAACACAAACCTACGAGACCTTAGGGCATACTACATGCAAAGCTAAAGTTTGTCCTATAATCCATTTATCCAGACAATCATGATTCAGCAGCATTTTTCAGGAATCTCTGATCGCTTTTTTTCCGCATAACCTAAAGGGTAAGAGTCGACACTAAAAAAGAGTCGATTCTTTCTGTGTGGGTTATTGGGGAATGGGAATCGATTCTAAAGATTCTGAATCAATTCTATTTGGCTCATAGAGAAGACAGAATAAAAATGTTAAAAGCTAAAGTATTTAGCTTTAAGATTTAGCTGTCTCTATTCACTACACACACACACACACACACACACACATACAAACATACATATTAGTAATTTGACATCTAGTAGATTTTTAGATATATTTACCATACTTTACTAACTGTTTCATCATTTAAATTGTCGTTATTGATAAAACCTGAGCAACTACAGAAGTAGAGGTTTAAAGTTAACACTGATTAGCCGGGTTAGCTAGCGTTTGCTTTCCAAACTTTGCTGCTAACAGCAGTTTGTCACTAATGTATTAGTACATGTGTTTATTTAAAAATATATATAAACAAGTGTCTGAAATTTGAAATGGGTTATTCTACAGGAAAGGTGGAATTTGGGTGATAGAAATCTCCTGAAATATATTTCTTCTTTCACACATAGAACTTCTTTAGTAGCAATAACTTTATGATTCTACAAAAAGTAGAGCTTAATGCATTTTTAAAAAAAAACATTTAATATATTGTGTTAGTTCTCTTCCTGTTAACATCATTGATGGTAACACCAGTGACGATTTAGAGAAAAATCTAAAATATTTACAAAATGGCTTCCATGTGTAGCACATGATTTCTAATTATGTCAAAACCAATTAATTATTAGATGTAGTTTTTATCTCTAATTTTTGATGACGGACAACAATGCTACAATTATAAAAATTTTGAACATTAAAGTAATTAAAGTAATACAATGTATTTCATACCATCAGCCAAAACATGGTATTGATTAGAGATGTTCCGATACCATTTTTTCCCTCCCGATACCGATTCCGATACTTGGGCTCAGGGTATCGGCCGATACCGAGTACTGATCCGATACCTGGGTGTGTATCTGTATATTACAGCTGTAGATACTACTAGCCCTGTATTAATTAACAATATTATTTTATGCTGTGCTTTAGATTTATCCCTTTTATTCCTATTAGCGGGCATAGCTAAGTTATTGCTAATTGTCATTCAGAGTAAACTCTGTTAAACCCAAATTAAACCCAATTTAGATTTCACATGAAAAGACATAAACCTGAAAATTATTATTCTAAATAATTCTAATTATTATATGTATTATTCTAAAATGAAAAATTGTTCAGATATTGCAACATGAATTTGACATGGTTACGGACACTACAGACGTTTTGCTTTTTAAGCTTTTACAAAAAAAAAAACATCCCTCAAGAAGTGCACTGAGGTCGCCATGGAATTTTAATGGTACTGTATACGTGTGTTAACAGTAATTTTTGGACAGATTACAAAAAGCAATTTCAACTGAATAAATGATAGTTTTCTATGTTTTATGGCCACATAACATATGGTGTTATGCCATTTTTGCAAAATTGCCATTTTTGGGGGACATATAAAATCACCTCTCCAAACCGGCTGAACCGAGATCGGTCACTTCCATACATTTTTTATATTGTATAACATTACAAAATAATAAAATCAGCACCAGTACTGTGTTTTGTCTGTTTATATTTTCTGAAGATAAACCTGTGTGTGTGTGTGTGTGTGTGTGTTATGTGAGTTTAAATGATTCTGGCATGAGCAAAACACAAAGTGACAGCATTTTCCAGAATGTTTGTAGAATAACCCTAATTAAAATATATTGGTATGAAAAGTAATTATAGGTTCGAATCCCGGAGTCGGATCTGGAGTCGATTCCTCGACTAAAGAGTCGTTCTGCAGTGTGAGCTGTGAGCTCCGGCTCTGCTGGCTGTGTGTCCGCGGCGGAGGCGGGTCTGTTCGGGCCGGGGCAGGGCGCCTGTTCCTCGGCGGTGTCGCGCGGATAAAGGGGCGGGGCTTGTGTTTTTCACGAGCTGAAGAAAGGCAACCTTTTTCTTTCTCATTGTCTGGAGCTGCGAGGAATGTGCCGGTCTGAGAGTGTGTGAGGGAGACTGTGTGTGTGTGTGTGTGTGTGTGAGCGTGTGTGCGCGCGTTCCCAGCCGGAGCTGTTCGCCGCGGAGCTACCTCATTAATTAAAGAATTAATTGAATGGGAATTATCATCGGTCACGTGTCCAGGTGAGTCGTTGTATATTTATGTATTTCTACAGTTTCTCTCCCGCCGCGGCGCTCAGCTCCACTCCGGCGGTAAGTTTAGTTTCCCCTCCGGATTCTTCTTCCTGCTGCAGCGGGACGGAAAAACCACCGCGCCGGTGTGTGTGTGTGTCTGTGTGTGTGTGTGACTACACGATCTCACACGGATTTCGGAAGGATTTTTTGCGCTTAAACCTGGTGTGTGTGTGTGTGTGTGTGTGTGTGTGGTGTAAACCAGCCTGGAGGAGCCTTTACTGACACTGTGGAATATTTTTAAAGAATCCTTTTGATCTTTTAAATGTGTTTCCCTATTTGCTACATTTTCATACACGGAAAGATCAGACAGACTTCTGGTCTGGAGTAAAATAATCCAACTTCTGATCTTTCCCATTTACCTTCCTGCTTGTTTCAGTTTGCTGAGGATTCTTACAGTAACAAGAGGGCAGGAGGGGGGGCCTGGGGGTGGCCTGGGGGGCTCTTAGGGGTGTAGTTTAGTTTGTAAGTTGTTGTTGTTTTTTGTCGCAGTGTGAGAGAGAGAGTGTGTTAGTGTGTGTGTGTGTGTGTGTGCAGAGTTGGCAGAGGCCTGGCGCGCACCGCTGGCATTCTGCCAAATGGAAATTACAGTGCAAGACGGGCTGATTAGAGATGCGAGGACTTTCGCAATCAGCAAATCTGTCTCTCTGTCTTCAAACTGTAGGCTCGTCCTCAATTTCCATGTGTGTTAACATATAAAGCCGTAGGTATGTTTTCTTTTTTAAGCTGCACTTTAACACTGCACCTTGTTTGCTTTACTGAGTAACCGGAATAAACACCCCGGTCCTCAGAAGTAACTGCTAAACCGGAACCGCCCACCTAACTGTACTTGTTTTGGAGGGGGTGGGGGTTGTTATGTGACAAACTTACCTTAGTCTTACAATCCAGTCCAGTGTGAAACTGGTTATTATGTCCGGTCCCCACAATGCTTATGTCAATAGAAGGTCCTTGTAAGGATTACAAGACATTCGTGTGGACATGTTTAAATCTTGGTCACTTTTACTGAGGTCGCAGATGTGGCTTGGGGATATGACAGTGAATATCTGACAGTTTTAGTCAGTTTAATAATTTTGTCAATGAAAGGTCATCACAAGGGGAATAAGAAAAAGTTGCGTGTTTATTTCTTGTTTATCGTGAGTGGGTAAAAATATGGTAGGTTTTGTGCGGTTGTTAAACTGGTCTCCACAAAACTGTGTTGAGAATTATTCCGGTGAAAGGTGCTCACTAGGATGGTAAAGCATTTATTCATATACGTCTTGGTGGAGACCACAAGGATAGGAAGATCTGATTTGATGTTTGACGAGTCACCACAAGCCTGCGTTAATAACCAAGCCAATGAAAAGTCCATAAAAAGGTACTGAAGCAAGGTTACATGCTTATTTCTTGTGTATTGTGAGCAGGATCACAAGTACAGGAATATCTGTAGTTTATTTTTAGGGATGTTTAGCTGGTCCAATCAAATCTGCGTTAGTAAGTATTCCAGCGAAAGGTCCTCACCAGGATGGTAATGCATTTATTTACATATTTCTTGGTTATCTTGATGGTGACCGCATAGGAATATCTGGTGGTTTTTGATGGGATGTTTAGTTGGTCCCCACAAGACTGTGTTAGTAATTATTCCATTGAAAGGTCCTCACTAAGATTGTAAAGCATGAATTCATATCTTGGTGGAGACTACAAGGATGGTAAGATCTGATGTGACATTTGGCGCGTCCCCACAAGCCTGAGTTAATAACTAAAATCGGTCCTCACAAGGCTAATAAGGCAAATTTACATGTTTATTTCTTGTTTATTGTGAATAAGACCACAAGGATGGGACTATTCGTTAGTTTTTGTAGGAGTTTTTGTAGGTTATCTTGGTGGAGACCACAAGCATAGGAAGATCTTAATAATTAATAATTGTCAGTGGAAGTTCTTCACTAAGGTGAGTGCGTGTCTGCTTACGTGTTGATGTGGATACCGAGGTGACTGACAGAGACTCAGAAGCTGGTGGAAGTATGTACTGGTGTAGGCCGTATATACATATATACAGTAAGTGTATCTGTCACAGGTGACGTGATCTGTCATTGTGTCATTCTTTCCCCTGCCAGGTTACCCCCATCACCATGAGATACCTGAACTTAACGTGGTTGTGATGTATCCACATAGCTAGCTATAGAAGGTAACATGTTTTGTTTAGAACCTGCATCTTTTAACGTGCTTACATGAGAATATCACTCGGCAGGTGGGCCGGTCACTGCATACATCACCTCCCCCTCCCCCCTGTCCCTACACCTCAGGTTAGTAAAGATCTGGCTGGTCCTCTTCTCATGACTCGTTTGTCTCACTTGAAAGACGCACAGATCGTTCTTCTTTCTGTCAAGGTCAGTGCGGAATGTCTTGAGTTTATGAACGTGAAATAAAACGTTTCAAAGCCTGTGTAACAGTAACATCTGTGATAGATGTATTCGACATCCTGCAGCATTTTATAGAGTATAATAAACCAAATATGTCTTGTAGGTAAATGAAAATGTCTGTTGCATGAAGGAATGTCACGGTTTCTTCAAAGGACATCAGGGCCATTCTGTTTAAGTAATTAAAGCTTGGAACTTGTACTGGCATGACGAGTCCCAGCAGCTGCTTTAAGAGCTTCAAGTAGGAATTAATATTTGGAATGAGACATGGGAGAGGAAAAAAACAAAAAAGACTACACTACTTTATATTTAGGCTTTAGTGCTGATTTAACATTTTAATGAAATTCACTTATACAGTATAATGGCGCTGGTCATGGGGTGTGGACAGGACTGAGAGACGACTCGTTGCTCTTCAATAGATTGACGTTATCATTAAAGGAAAAAGCCAGTATAAATTCTGTTACGCATTGGCACTAAATATGCCAACTGAATGTTTGGACCCTGAGGTGACATTAAAACAAATTAGATTAGATGCTGGAACGATATTTAGTTCAATCCATTATGCTAAATCCAATTAAAATTCGGGTTGGTTCCAGTACTAAAAGGCTACCTGAACAAGGTTCTGTGTGTGTGTGTGTGTGTGTGTGTGTGTGTGTTTTGGACAGCTTAACTCCAGCAGATTGCTGTTTTAGAGTTCTAAGACGATGAAGACCTGGGTAATGTCAGGTTCTGTACAAGCAACTGGTCCTTAAAGTTCCAGCAGTAGCTTCAAACACGGCTACATCAGGCTAATCAGTCAGCTGGGACTCATAAAACAGGGATGGAGGGAGAAAAGCAAAGAGAAAGAAAGCAGGAGACCTGCCTTGACCTGTTTCAGACATGAAGGTTGAACCACTGATGGTTTTCCAGTTAGACTCTAAAGTTAGCAGCTCCAGTGCGTGTGTGTGCATGTTTAAGCTGCACGCCGGACCTGGCTGACTGAACAGTGTTGGAAGGTATATATACACAGACACACAGGCTAATCCACGCTAGGCCAGTTCTATAGGACATGTTTGCCTGATGAACTGAAATGTCGTAAAGCCTGGAGTTTTAATTTATATATTTTTAATAGGTTTATATTACTAGTTGAGTATAATACTACTAGAGCTGTGTGATTTAATTTATTATGCAGTTTAATTGATCTCTCGGTGAATTGATCAGTTAAATTCTTGACTTTTTTTTTTCAACAAATGTTACATTTACTTTACTACAACAGAAACAGCTTCCATCTTTGACAAATACTCATATTTTGTTAAAGTAGCACTTTTTTTTTAGTTTATTTTAGTGGCTTTTTTTATTAAAAAAAAAAAAAAAAAAGATTGGTGCTTTGTATGAAACCTGACATTGAAACAGTCAACAAAATCACAGCATTTCGATGCTTATTAGATACTTTTAGTATTTTTTAATACTTAAGAATATAATAACGTTAGAGGTAATGAAACGAACGGAAAATCTCAGTGGCCATAAATCCAGTTGAATCCAGTCAGCGCTCTCCCTATGATCCACAGGTGTACATGTGACGAGCCAGGACAATTAATAACTATAAGAACTCCAAGCTGAATAATAAGTACAACTTCCGTGATGAGCGTTTGAGATTTTCACATCTGGAACTGATAACAGCGCCCTGGCTGAACTCTGATGAACCTGCTGTTTATTACATGTTCCGATAATCAACATGCACAAATCGTCACCTTATTCACGTCTAATCGAAGTCCAGCTCCGGTGCCTTGACGCTGTGTGAGATGCAGGTTTAAAACTCCACTGGCTTCACGCTCGCTTTGGCTGCTGATCTGTCAGTTCTGATTGAAACTGTGTTACAAACATTAATTAGAAACCCTGTCTGAACATGCACTTGGCCTCGACCGTCTGTACGAGTAGCTCCATAGCAGTCGAGTCTGCGGGTGTTCTGAGAGCACTCTTCGCTTTTTTTTGCGGTTATCGTTCTTCTTTCTGTTTGCCGCCGTCGTCTCGTAAGCCCTTATCTTTCATCTGCGTCAACACTGCTACTGTCATAATCTCACTCGGAGGTCAAATTTCACTCCCCGAACAAATGATTATTGTTGGTTCTATGACTGGCGCCGGTGACCTTTGTGTGTTTGAACAGGATGTGTGTGAAGACACGTGTGCACGAGTGAGAGTATGCGGGCCAAAGAACACGTCAAGGTTCCTGCTTCTTCACCCGAGCGTCCGTGCCATTTTCTGTCTGCTCTGCACACACTGCCGCGTGTCCTCCCTCTGCGCCTGTTCCTCAGCAGCCACCGTGCTGATTGCTTTTCCACACGCCGTGCCGCCTGTCCGTAGTTCCTGGACAAAACGTGGTTTAAGAACATCTTGCGCCCCGGGAACGTGTATATATATCACAACGAACTAAGGGTTAATCTGAGAATTAAACTGAAACAAAAGTTTAATCTCTCCATCTGTCTGAATTTCATTAGTCGCTCTGCAGCTTACCTGCCGGTCCAGACTTGTCCTACTGTACGAGGTGCTGCGTATTTTTTATGTCTCTTTCGGTAGGACGCTATCGCATTTCACTCAGCGAGGATACTGGATCAGCGCCAAGGAATGGAATTCCACCTGGGAGCGCTCGCTAATGAGGTCCTCCTCTGAACCTGGTGTCCCTTAAATGAAGCTTAAACTAAGACTTGCGTGCGCGCGGAAAGATTTGAGCGCTATTATTGTTTTAGATGGTGGTAACTATTCTTGGTAGGTTTACTTTCGGTTCTGTAGAGGTAGCTCTCTGCACGGCATTAAATAACTAACAAAACCCTCGGGCGTCCTGTTTCAAACGCACCATCGGCAGGATTACGCTTACTGCCCTGAAAATGATTATTTGTCTCCGCAGTGTTTTATTCCACTCACACGGTGGCAGTTTGCTGATAAGCTGTTACCATGGAAACATCATATTAGAAGTACAGGGATATAAATCAGCAGATAGTGAAAAATATTTAACACAGTTAATTAAAAGCGTCCGGACATTTACATTCAGTGGGAGGTTTAGGTTTCTTCAGTCGTTTCATGCTAAAGCTGCTTGAGAGACAGGTTTCTGCATAACATCATCAAAGGTGCCAACTTGTGTCGTAACAGGTAGGATTCAGGTTTTCTTTTTTCGGGGACCTGCGGATTGGTCTGAGGTTCACACTTGCTATTAATGGGTGGACAGCTGAAAGACAACCGTTCACACCTCAGATGTGTCTTTTCATGATAAGAAGTGGGGAAGATCTTCTGAAGTTTCCCACCTGGTTTCACTTCCCAAAAACGCAAACGTCGCCCACTAACTACCGGTTTAAGCACCAGCCACGTATAATATACGCATTTCATAATAATCACATTACTGCCTTTGTGTGTGTGTGAGAGGTAAAAAAAACGCTAAACATGAGCTAATTTATTCTGACGGGTTTCTACAGAGCTTCTAGAAACATAAAAACTATGATCTCGGCTCCTTTGACTGTTGTTGAGCCCGGCCTGGTTGCAGTAGATCGTCTCTTGTCTGACTCTGGTGTCAGATTGCTGTTTTTTTTTTTCTCGAGGTTCATCATGTGAGCTGATATTCTGTTCACCATGGCTGTAAAGAGTGTTTATTTTCTTTACCATAGACTCTGCGAGCTCAAACAAGCCTGGCTGCTCTGATCATTTCCCAAAAAACCCCAAAACGTTTCTTCTCGCAGAACCCGCGTCATGCGTTCGCTACAGGGGATGAAGAAGCATATATGCATTTTAAAATAGAGATTTAATTTATATAATCTATGCAGAATGGCCGAGCATCAGACCGTAAATGTGTTATGACCTTCTTCAAAGCAATCACATCACAACTTGACCTTGATCCAACATTCATGCAGAAAGTGCCTGAGAACCCATCTGAGGCAGTAGAGTCAGACGGACGTCTGCGAGTCTGTCGAAGAGACGCACAGGGTCTCCGCAGCTGACGCACCTGAACAAGCTCCTGCACGCTCGCCAGACACCTCTCGCTCGCTCGCGCACGCACGCGTAGCCGTCATTCCACATCAGCAGATCCTGCTCAGGACAAACTGACTTACCTAAAAGCAGGAAAACTCAACACACACACTTCTCTCGTTCCCGGCCAGAAAGCAGAGGGAGAGAGAATATGACAAACATGTCATGCTGTGTCAACTTCCTTATAGTTCCTGAGAAAATATAATCACGCAATGTGCCGACTCTGCCCTTTACACCGTCGGCTGCTGGAAACCTGTCCGTGTGCAGTTGGTTCATGACTTCTGATGGCTCTTCCCGTGAAAATTAGGAAGTGAAATAGGTGTAGTATCATCTCTTTAACCCGTCTCTGGTTATAAGGGTTTGAGAACGAGAAACGAAGAAGGGCTCGAGTGTATAAAGCGTATTGTATAACGTCCTGGTACAGTATGTGGCTAATTGGCACTTGTCCAACATATACATCCTTTCTCCTAATGGAAGCACATGAAACATTCATTTATTCCCTGTGGAGCGAAAACTTACCCCAGACACACTAAGCACAAGGTAGGAATATACTGTAATATACATCCTGCGATTTTGGGTTGGCACACACTCGTTCACACTTGGGGTCAAACAGTCTACCTCCATGTGTTTTTAACACTCCCTATAACTCCGCCCACCACTCGTGACGTCACGGGTTCTTGCGACTAGACCAGCAGAGTTTAGGGGCCGATTCGGTGCTTATTTTAGGGCACCGGCACCAATTTTTTTCTGTGGAAAAGCGTGGCACTGGTTCCAAAATTGGGAACCGGCACGGGAACCAGAGCAGTGGAAAAGGGGTACAATCTCCTGGTTTAGGCTCCAGGCCCTCGCGACCCTGTGTACAAGATGAAGCGGTATAGATGATGGATGAATGAAGTGCTGCATAACTTTGCTTGTTTACCGTTAAAATTTCGTGACTAGTACAGAGCATTAATTTGTCAATCTTCTGCACCTCGCTCCAGTCCTGTAGATGGCGGTATTGCACCGAGCACCTATAAAGTCTACAAAAGTTGTATATTGTCAGGGTTATTGTTGATTTTCAGGTCGAGTTTAAAAGTGAATCAATTCTTGAAGTTGTAAAAATGAATCGAACTGAACTTTTGTAATTGATTTCATGGCGGAACTCGTAAAGAGTGATTGTGTACTACAGACAGATGACAAATGAATGGATAAACAATCTCCAGATATCAGATACTCCTGTCAAAAAACAGCCGCCGAAATCCCAGAGGCCCAGCGTGTTATTCGTGACATTACCACCTCGTCTACATCATACACACTCCCCCCCCCCACCCCGTGTACCGTGAAGACTTCACGAAGAAGAAGAAGAAAAAAAAACACTGAGGGTGCCGGAGCAGCTCGAGGACTCCATCAGGTTTGAATTTGCAACTCGTTTCCTTCTTATCGCTCTCTCACACACACGCAGAGCACAACGGTACGAGGACACCAGGGCCTAATCATTTCCTCCAAATGCTGCCAGACGGCGTTTCTCCAGGCAGCTGTGTCTAATAGCGCTGCTCAGAGTCCGTTTCTAATTACGCTCAGTAGTGTGCAGAGGAGGCTACACTAACACCGGCCGCGTATTTTTGGAATAAAATTGCCACACCAGTGATTAGCAATCCTCCTGGAGATTCTGTGTGTGTGTGTACTCGGATTCCAAACCAAACGTTCAGGAGACCTAATCCAGAGAATCAAGGCGCTGTTTTGGAGGAGAAAAATATATAATAAAATTGCAAAAATTGATTTGGAACCAAACTGTTGAAGGTACAAATCCAGGAAGAGAGTTTCTGACCACAGCTCCAGTCAGAAACTATTACAGCTCGACCGCGACTAAATTTGGCACATATTAGAAATGCGCTCCAACAACTGCAGTCTCGAGGTCTTTGGACTGCGACGGATTATTTTCTGGGAAGCTCAAATTAGCCATGCGTATGTATTTTATTTTTTTTCTTCTTTTTTTCGGAGAAAGTGGAAAATCTGTGAAGTTTCGGAGTAGCGGAAAAGATTTCTGGGTCGTCTTTTTTTTTTCCCTTCTTTTCTCCCCAACACCATTGATAATCAGATTGTCTGTGAAGCAAAAGAAAAGGCTGAAAACCTGTGTGTGTGTGTGTGTGTGTGAATGCTGTTTTTCTTCCCTGTAGGGAGCGTAGATCCACAGCTGGAGCGAGACGAAGAGAATGTTAAACTCTTAAACATGTTTAACACGCGGCCGAGTGCCAGGAGGAGCTTGTAGGGACGGCGGTGCAGAACAAAAGGGAAAGAAAAAGAGAAAGGAGGAAAGAAAGAGAAGAAAGCAATTGACTTTTGATTGTTGTTGTTGTTTTTTTGTTGTTGTTGTGATTCCCATCACGTTTCGTGTGTGTGTGTGTGTGTGTTCGCTTAGGATGAGTCGAAACGTTGGCGCTGCGTTTGTGTGTTCCGAGGTATTTCTGGAATCCAGTGAAAAGTGGAATCTGAACTGGTTGCCCTTAAAAGGGATGTCTGGGTCAGCTGGGTGGAAACTCGCCTGTTATTAATGTCTTTAATGTTCGTTCTTTCTCCCCTTTTCCTGCCTCCTGACGTAGTGTGTGTTTTCTTAAGTGGGGCTCGGAACACTGGAATGTTACGAGCAGGGCCGCGTCGGACTCCGTCTTCACGTGGCATTTTCGGCATTTCTTAGGATCTGGTCCAGTTTGTTTAAAGATGCGTCTTTTTTTTTTTTTTTTCTCTCCCCTCTCTCTCTCTTTTTATTTTCTTTTTTTTCCCCTCTCTCATATGGGAAATGACGCTAGAGGAAGACTGCTTGCACCGCGGGTAAGTTTGCGTCTCTGGAGGCCGTGCCCTACAGCGGTGAGTAAACTTGAAAGCAGCTGGAGGACGGTCTAGAGCGCGACGTCACAGAGTTTCCCCTCCGCCCGCGGCGATAGAGGCGATCGATTCAGCTTGCGATCGCTCCGCATCTGTTCCTTATGAATGTTTCGGATCTGCAAAGATGTTGTTTGTCACCACGTCGTCGTTGAGAGTCAGCTGGACAGGAGGTGAACCGGAGGTCACGAGGACGCGTATGGAGACGCTTACTGCGGTTCTGATTCATTTTTCTGCTTTCAGGGTTCAGCTTAGCGGGAAAGTTTGTGCACGATGATTTAGTTTCTTGTTGGAGCTGGAGTGCGAAAGGTTATACACCCCCATGAGAAGATAAATAAATTCCATTTACAGCAGTTTTTAAAGGAGTGGAAGAACACGACCTGGTGTGCCATCGTAGAAAAGCCATCAACGGCAGGGTGGCGCAGTGTGGCCCGACATGAAGCCGTTACGGTTTCCACGCCTGAGGTGATCATTATGCATGACCCGTAGTGGTTTAGTCCTCGTATATCACATTTAAAAAATAGAAAATTGTGCCAACGTTTACTAATTTTCTATCCGTCCATCAGTGAATTATAGGGTTTAGCCTGTGTGGGGTCACACTGGCACAAAGCAGGGTACGCTCCGGCTCAGGGCACAAACACACACACACACACACACACACACACACACACACACACACACACACACACACCACCAACACCTCTCCCGCTCTATATTATGATGTGCTAAATCATTTCAGCTGAAAGATTTTTATACTTTTAAGCAACAAATATAAATAAAACGTACAACAGGAATCTGTCAGGAAGCGGTTCGCTACCAGCTCCAGAAGGTTAGCGCTCAAACAACGCAAAATATTTAACGCTCACAGAAGCGCTAATCCTCAGGGGAGATGAAAGTATGCAAGGGCAGTGACTAAACCTCCCGTAATCTGTTTATTTCATCTCGGACGTTTCTAGCAGCTCCTTCGTCTGCGTAATCTTATCCGCAGTATATTCGGAGGGATAGAAAAGCGAAAGGTGAAGAATGCGGGAACCACGAGCACGGGAACGGGTGTCTGCCTCCTGATAATGGCAGAAATACTTCAGAGCTTGATGAGCACCAGATACACTTCAAGGGCTATGATTATCCACAGGAAATGATCCGGTGTGTATGAATGTTTTTTATTTCCACCCTATGTCCCAGGTGCTTTCTCTCTCTCCCTCTCTCTTCCCATTCACCTTTTTCTCCCCTTGCCCTCAGCTTCGGAGCGTGTCCAATCTGTTGTCAGGAATATATGAGACCTGCCGTGAACGCTTATAGAGAATAAAATGCCCTCTTGGTGATGTCATGGTGTCGTGACTGCGGCTTATGGAGTCAGTCTAGGCCTCCGGTCTGCTTGGAGCAGGGGAGGGTGTGCTGTTTTAGCTTCTCTACTCTGTGTACTGTGACCTTACTTGGGGTTTTTAGGGTATTTTTGGATGAGGAGGAGGAGAAGGACGTTTTTTTTTTCTTAGCTCATGAAAGAAAAGGAAACAAGAACCTAAAAGGATGGAGTTGGAATAAGGACGTTGCCCAGGCACCTGAATCAACATCACCAACCTGGCTTTTATAAAGCCACTTCCTTAGTGAGCCAAAGTCATGTTCAGTGTAGCTGGAGGGTAAAACCCCACCACATAAACACGTACAGAAACAGGACATGGAGTAGGACCGGCGGCGATCAAAACTCCACACAAAATCATGTCCCTGCCCTTGAATTACAGCACCGGAATACAGAGGAACATCACCGTACCGCCGTACACGCTGTCCTCTGGGAGGTTCACGTGATCGCCAGTTTACGGTTCATCAGGAGGAATGCGAAATATACTTTTACAGCAGGAACCGGCACTCAGACACCCAGTAAAGCAAGTCGAGCCGAGTGCGTATCGCAATTATCCGCTACTGCGTAGAGTTTGAATTATTATGTGACCTAAATATATCAATTTAACAGTTATTTTCCCACCACTGTTGGGTATTAAGGAGGATGGTGTCACTGCCAGGAGCTATAACGATAGAGTAGAGCACCCAGTGCACCACAGCCTGCCGTGCACGGGGGAAAAAGCTCCCAAGGCCTCCAACCCGGCCTCCAAACTCCCGAGATCCCAGTTTGATCAAGTTTGAGGTGCACCAGGCAAACATGTCTAATCCACCCCTCAACCCACAGCATCCAAAGGATTCGTTCCCCATAGATCTTATGGAGTCCGACCCTGAAGATCCAGAGCCGCCACGGTGGCACAAGCGGAACCTACACAATACAGGGCATAATGTTTTGCGTTGTAATGTTTCCTGAGCGGTGTATCTCAATAACTGTCTCAGTTAGCTCTCATCACAATCCTAACACTCCTGGAGAAAGGAGAGATTTGTTGCCTATATCTGATTTTTTTGACCGTCTGTTTACACGTTATTTTAACTATGACTCATACCCGATACACGTGTTTACACTGGCCATACCATCT
>JAQQZS010000005.1:28949688-28963341 GCA_030068045.1 Platyallabes tihoni
CGAGCCTGGCTGGGGAATCGAACCCAGACCCTGGAGGTGCAAGGCGACAGTGCTAACCACTACACCACCGTGCCGCCGTTCATGAAATTCTGTACATTATTTGTAGTACATATTTTGTAGGCCACGTCAACGTTGCTCACCTGAGGAACCGCACTACTCCCAAAGATTCCCTTGAGGATTGCTAGGCAACGGCCCACGATGACATCGTCGCTGATGTTCTCCATAATACCTGCAGCCTCTCCGGCCATCAGCGCCAGCAGGATGGGGGCTAACGAGGACAAAGATCAATCAGGAAGCATTGGATAATTAGTTAAATTTATTGATGTTTAATAAATATAATGATAGCCATCTTTTTCTTTGTTATACAGACCTTTGTAGAGGTTCCAGAAGAGGAAGAGCTCTCCACGGCTGGCTGTGGTGCTCCCTACATGACCGAACAGGTTCACGCTCGGGTCCCAAAACACACGATCGAAACACAGCACCACCTACAGGCAGGCGAGTCACCATACATGAGTAACATGTATCACATCGATAGATATCACAAAGAACCATAAGACATAAATATAGTCGCCACCAACGATTGGCTTTTTGGGCATGTTAATACCCCCAAAAAAGCCCTGAATGCTGGAAAAAATCCTTATAAGAACCAGAGAGCCCTCACACACTACGACAACATAACACTGACGTCATAGTGCTTGGGCCCTAATAATTATTAATTAATTAAATATTTTTACATAACAATCCACCCAACATGTGGCCCCAGTATGAAAAACTGAACTCCCAGATAAATTTATATAACCCTGATTACCCAGAATTCCTGAAACACTTAAACCCTCAGAGTACCTAATTACCAGAGGACATTTAGTCTGCATGTTAGACTTCCTAGGCACCCCCCAGCCCCCCACCCCCACCTCGTCTGCCCTAGCCCTTTTGCAGTTTCCCCTTGTTGTGCCCCCCTGTGACCATGAGGTAGACTGTAAATCTACACAGACAACACTGACTGGCTGGTTGTGGTGCACTGCACCCTCTGCTGGTCTCAAGAGGGACCACAGCAGCAGGATGTTGCATAATACTGCAGTATTTCTGTTGCTTTTAAAAGAGAGAGAGAGAGAGAGAGTCACTGCAGTGTGCGATAGCACGGTCACACAGGAGGGGGGGGCCGAAATCAAAAACACATACACGCACTCTTTCCGCCCCGGAGGTAACCAAGGTAACCTTGTTCCAAGGCCACTGAATTGTTGTGTTGAAGCTCTACCTAATGGATTAGTGACCTGAATTCCTTTTGCTTCCAAAAAGGAGGCATACGCACACACACGTCAGTGGGACGTTACATAAAATAATTCGCTCAGTTGCCTTTTATTGAACTCCGTTCTGAAAGAACATGCTAGAAGCATTAGTCATTGGATTCGCTGGCCACTTTAACACGAACACCTGCTCATACACACCTTATTGAGGTTGCCGAAGCCCATCCTCTGAATAGCAGAGCTCTTCCACTCAGGGAGCGGAGGCACAAACTGTACTGCGGGTGGCTGCTGCTTCATCACTCCCAGGGGAAGCGTGCACAGCACTGCGTCACATTTATAGATGAACGTCTGCGTGGTCGATCGCGTGTTCACGGCGATCACCTCACAGCCTGGAAGAGAGAGTGTGACAGAACGAGAAGTGAAAACGTGTTACATCGTCTGGAGAATAGAAATCTTGCAGACACATTACAGAAAGGGCAAAGTTGATTCAGTTATGAACCGCAAATTCTTTTCTGTATTCGATTCACGTATCGCTACACCGTCTCCAAAATCGATTTTTTTCCCCCTAAAAACTATTTTTACATTTATAATAGAGATAAACCTGAATTCCTGCACCAGAATTGTCTAGTTTTCAGTTTGATTCATTGTGATCAATAAAAATTAATAAATGATCCTGTACCGAGCGCAGAAGCTTCCGAGTGGAACAACAGAAGCGCATTTTTACGGCGTTACATTATCAAAAAGCCTCCCAACTGCCTTTATCTCCAAAATTCTTTGTGCGAATTAATCACAAACCCACTCGTGATACACACTTACACCAGCCTCAAAACCCTGCAAGCGCTAATTAGTTGAAAATCCAAAAATAGTGCCGGTGTTAGAAGCCACTCAACCAAAGTTTGGAGACTTTTGGAGGCATTTGAGGTGGTAAAATGTTTCCGTTTCTTTATAATCTTACAGGTGCCGCACTCTGAACTGTTTACACATTTTTATCCTGTGTGGTAGAAGTGAATTATTATTAGCTTTGTGTTTGATCAGAAATAATAATTATGACTGAGATATGTGATGCTCAGCAACACGTTCAATTTTGTTCAATTTAATTTGAAGTTAAATGTTAAACTCTTGCATTTAAAGTTTGAAGAGCTGCACCTGAGTGGCTGCAACATTAAACACACCGTACGGAGCGAATCAGATATGATTTCAATAGTGTGGTGCAGGGACTCACCTGAGGAGGTGTAGCGCACCTGCCGCACCGCCGTGTTCAGCTTAATGTCCAAACCCTCAGCCAGAGCCACTGGAACACACGAGTAGC
Organism: Platyallabes tihoni; assembly: GCA_030068045.1. Lineage (NCBI taxonomy): Eukaryota > Metazoa > Chordata > Actinopteri > Siluriformes > Clariidae > Platyallabes > Platyallabes tihoni. The sequence continues at coordinate 28,952,242 of JAQQZS010000005.1, forward strand.
CGTTTCTCACAGTCAGGTGACTCCCTGTGAACTCAAAATCATCATCCTGCACACACACACACACACACACACACACACAGTTAGAAAGGGAAAACAGGACCAAACATGGAGTCACATAACCACATGCACACACACACACAGTTACCTGATCCCAGTGTTTGAGAGAGAGAGTAGACAAAGGTGTGGCGTTGGCAAACTCCAGGTTTGCAAAGTGCCAGTCCAGAATCTGTCTGTCTCTTGATGACAGATAAACATCACTGAGAGAAAGACAGACAGAAACATCAATGAGAAATATCACGAGTGTGAGAGTAAGAAGAACTGTATGATCATGTCTATATAGATGATTGAAAAAAATAAGGCAGATATAGGTGTGCATGTGCGCGTGCGTGTGTACCTGGGTGGATTTGCCTCCAGTTCCTGCAATCTCTCCTCAAGTTTTACCTGCTGCTCAGCCAATACATCATATTCCTAAAACGCACACCCACACACACTATAATACTAATGTAGTAACACATTCACACTATAACCAACAACAACGTTCTGTTTTAAAAAGGAGGAAACAAATGCTGATTTAATTTAGATACAAATATTAAAATAATTAATTTTAAGATATTTTATGATTCCAGGTCTGTATTATTAAATGTTATTAGTTTAAGTGTGTGTGTGTGTGTGTGTGTGTGTGTGTGTGTGTGAGAGACCTTGCAGAGGGCAGTAAGATCGCGGTGTTTGCTCTTGACCAAGAACTCGGCCGTGATGTCCCTCGGGGGCTTCACTTCACTCGCCTCCTTGTACTGTTGATGGAGCTCCTTCACCTTCTCCTTAGTGGACACCAGCTGACAAACAACCATCAGCAGTTATTAACTCAGTCTAGTACACGTACACATCCGTGCATGTAGAGACATGTTTTATTGTACCTTGTTGAGGAGCTCTTTGAGCTCTTCTTGCGTCTTTACGATCTTCTTCCAGTGCTCGATCTGCTCGTCCTTCACGTGTTTCTCCTGCAGCCTGGACGAACATGAGGTTATGGGCTCATGAGACCATCTTTGACTTTTATCGTATATTGGACAGAATCAGGCCATGTCCACACGTAGCTGGGTGTTTTTTTTTTTTTTTTTTTAAGGAGATTTTTCTCTGCGGTTTTCGCCTTTCGTCCTCATGGAAACGTAATTTTAGCTTTTAAAAAACTGAGCTTTTGGAAAACTCCATCCAAAGCGGAGATTTTCCAAAACTCAGTGTTCAGTGGTGTTGTATGGACAGGGGGAACCAAGATTTTGGCTTGTTGTAACGTCACTTTGTGTGCTGATGATGTCATTGTCTGTGTGCTAGCACACAGGGTGTTTTGCGTTTTCGTGTGGACATAAAAAATATATAATAATAAATAAGTAGAAAAATCTCCGTTTTTGAAAATACCCAGCTATGTGTGGACATAGACTACAGAAATATAAAATGTATAAGGAACAACTAGCCTTTAGAAATAAGAAAAAAAGCTAGATCGCATATGCTTCCTAATAAAGTATTTCTGAAGGTCTGGTCAAAATCCTATGAATTGTTTAGGAGGAGATGCGGACGGAAGAAAAGCATGATGATGGACAGCGGCGCCACGAGACGACAAAGTGACCGCTACATGTTGCCTGTGCTTTATAGGCAGGTGACTAAATGACATTTCTGTAAGTATCAACAACCTGCACTGTCTTATAGTAATCATATCAATAAGCCGATCACTTAAGCCAGTTTAAATAAACCTACATTCAAAATATTATCAATGACAACAAACAGGATGTACTTGTAAGTACTTCCTGTATGTACAGTAACTGCTCTGGTCATGATCAGCCAGTTCGTCTATGAAGATCAGCTTTTAAACCTGACTAGCTAATTAATTCTAGTCTAGTAGCGTGGAGACGATAGCTGATCCGATCCGGCTCACTGCTGATGTACAGGCGTGAGAGTCGCACTTACTGTATCACCACTTCCAAGGCTTGGCCGAGAGACACGGGTTTGTTGTTGAGGAAGTTGAAGTCGAGCTGGTGGCTGAGGTAGGACGTGGCCTCCAGAAGCCTGTTAAACTCTTGCTCCACCATCTCGTCCTTCTCCTTAGGAACCTACAAACAAACCAAAAAAGGAGATTATAACGTGGGCACCACCGCAACCATGCGAAGATCGGAAACAGATGACGGGCTGAAATAAGCAGTGAATTAAATTAAATCAAATACTCACGCTTGTGCATCGCTCTCCCTGTTAGAGGGGGAGGGGGGGGAGAGAAAACGTAAATAAACAGAGAGCACATGGCAACACAAGGAAACAAGATAAATAACAAACAACACAACTCTGGTATTAACATGCCTGATTACGCTTATAAACTCATAAAACACTTCCTGGAGCTGAAGCAGGCTCTCTCTCTCTCTCTCTCTCTAATCTAATCACGTTTGTGTGTCGAGCTCAGGCTCTCCCAGAATGAAACTGTGGAATGTTGTTCTAAGACTAACCATTTCCTGTACAGTACGGGTCTGAAGCCTCAGTGCTAAAACACATCCCACTCTGAAAGCAGCTAGAGGTGACGTACAGCATGAAAAATATAAATACATTTTGCAAAGAATGTAATTAGCCAGATCTGAATGCATAAGCGCTGTGTAAAGAACCATCCATCCATCTGTGTGTGTGTATGTGTGTGTGTGTGTGTGCTTACAGCCTGGCCGTTGGCCTCATAAAGAGGGCACTTCTGTTTAATCTTGGCCAGCTCCATATTCACCTGCTTACTGATAACAGCCATGGGGTTTCCACCTGAGCGAAAACAGAAGAGGAGAACAAGAGAGAACTTTGGTTACATTGTTTCCTGAACGTGTCGAATTTGTAACAGTCTCTAATTCAAACGCAGTATTTCCTGTCTAAGGTGTTGAGTCTCACCCAGGCCCGTTACCACCATGGCTCCCAGGTCCGCCACATAATTGCCTTTACGAAAGGTGGCCACTCGTCCTCCAACACGATCCTGTGAAGTGAAGAAAATGATTTTCAAAACTAAATACGTCACAGAACAGAATAAACTATTTAAACAATTTAGAAGCAACCACTTTGGTTTAAATTCCTGTGTCAGTTTTTTTTTTTTTTTTTTAATTCAAACAGATATCAAACAGATTTCAAAACGAATACAAGAAGGTTTTCACAACACGACCATATCTTGCGCATTAAAAACTGTCCATTGCTGAGTTTTTCCAATGCATTCATTACAATTTTTTCAAATTTTAATCACTGCACGTTTATGTGAATGGTATTAGATGTTAAAATAATTGAGAACCTCACAATGAGCTGCATGAAACAACTTCCCAGCTACAAAAACTAGAGAATCTAATGTAATCTAGATAATTGTGCAATAGAGAGCGATCTCACGCATCGTGACACGCCCGTTAGAGCACCGTGTAACTTTTACTTCAAAATCATTTTGATTAGTGTCGTCTGGTGTTGTCTGTTATGGTTACTCGGTTTACTCAGGCATCAATACAAATACATTCATTTAGTTTGTTTATGCAGGAAGATCAGTCAGTTAATATTTTTCTCATGTAGTTAAAATTTCTTCTAAAACAGCTGTAATTTTTTTTTCTGTCTTAAGAGCTGGAGTGATTCTCAAGCAACAATTTGTAGGCAACCGGTGCCATTTCTTTTGCACTACCTTGGAACGCATTTTGAATCTGACACTTGAATGTATATTTGCTTAAAGTTAGAGTTGCTACAGGGGCATTTTTTCCCCAATAAGTTTGAACGCAGACAGCTTTAAACGTGAATGTACGTTGTCTTTCTATGGGCAAGTTTAATAAAAGTCATTTGCTTATCACCGATCGTTTCCAGCCCTTTGACCTGGAATAAAAATCAGGTCTGGACCTTTGAATATTAAGTTTGAGAAGCCCTGCTGTAGAAAACAAAACAAAGAAAAAAAAAAACAGGGTAGAGAATATAAGATCCTGTGTGTTTAGGATGATAGGATGAGCAGATTTTCTCTCATGGCGAAAAAGGAACTGACTAAGGAACTAGGGAAAAAACATCCTAAAGACTTCTATAGAATTCAAACACTAAAATCTGAAAATGTTCTGTCCATCGCTGCGATAATATAAAGGGAGGAGTTGAAGTGTTTAAGTGATGTGCAGTTATGTGTGCTTTTCTCACCCTGGCTTCCAGCACAGTGACGTCCATGCCGAAGCTCTGCAGTTGCCTTGCAGCCGCCAGACCGGACACTCCTCCACCAATCACAATCACCTTCCCTGTTTTCTTACCTGCAAACACACACACACACGTCAGATTTGACATCTCTACACCAACCACCTTCTGTTATTCACCGCCTGATCGAAGGACCATCTGCTTACTTGGGAGAGGTTTGACTCTCTTGTAGATGCCGAAGTTGATGAGGCCATGCCGCTCCAGGTAGCTGTGGATTCTGTGGACGAGGACAGCATCACCTGTGAGTAAAGAAAAAAAGGGCACACATTTCAGTCACAGATCCACACTAAGACAAATTAACAGGACTTCAGTTGTTCACTGTGACCTCATGTATTAAACATACATAATGTGGCACTCGTCTGATACGACAAGTCCCAGTCTAACGATCTTACTGTTGTAAGGTGCCTCCAGCTGTTGCACCGTAGACTCAAACGTGAGCTGGACCTTCGGGTTATCCAACCAGAGCTGGAGCTGGAGAGACAGCGGAGAGAAAAACTCAATTAGTCGCACTCATCCAACTGGCTGCTAAGCATTAAAAGGAGGTTGTTAGTCAGAGACGCAACCAAGACACTCTGAGGATCCTAATCATAGACTCTGCAGACATGAAAGAAAAAAATAAATAAACTTAAGTAAACTTCGCAGTCTTGGAAATACACTATGTGCTACATTTGGTGGAAGTCAAACCCATCCATCACTCTGATAACACAGTTGAGCATGGTGGTGGTAGCATCATCATGTAAGATTGGGAAACTGGTCAAGGTTGATGGATGGATACAGAGCAATCAAAGAAAATTCCATTCCAGTTTGAAAGAGACTTGACTGTACAATTATTGTTTTCCTGTGCGGCTTACCGTGCGGTTCCTGATGTACAGGAAGACCTTCTGTGTCTGCTGTGGCCCGCTGATGATGTCGGGGAAACACGCTGCTTCCTGTGATGTCATTCGGTCATGCGGGAGGCGACTCTGAAAGGCTGCGCCCTCTAACCCTGACAAAAATGCCAAACCAGTAGCGAGGAAAAAAAGGAAAAAATAATCACAACCAGCCACACAGTCGCACTGAAAAGTATTAAAAGTATTCACACCAGACATGAAGACAACGTTTCTAAATGAATGATGATCTGTTACAATCGGAACAACAAACAACAACAATTTTTTTTTACATCATTTTGCAAAGAAACCTCAAACAGAAATTTCTTTTGCCTTGAAACATTATTATGGTGAATGAAATAAAAAGACCAACTTGTACCTTCTAGTTTTCTCCTACAAATATTAAATGCATTTTTCTTTACAGAAATATCACCAACAATGTTTTGAATGTGTTTATTATTATTATTATTATTACTACTATGACACAGAGTCCAGTTTCGTTTAAATATTACTTTATATATCCAAAGAATATCAAACATGTTTAAAGCATCTCAAAGATAAATGCGGTTGTGTTTAACAGACAAAACCTGAAGTACTGTATATACACATAACTTTTAAACATTTTAAATCAATAATCGTTGTGCGAGAGAGAGATGATCAGTTCTGCACATTTTTAATAATCTGCACATACAGTTTATTAAACCAAGAGCTTAAATTAAGTAATGTGTGTTCTCAATTTATTAACCCGTGTGTGTCTCAATACGACTATAAACACCTGATCGACGTTTTATTGCGACTTAACCGTGTAAGCTAAGCCGAGTGGTTAAGCTCTTCTCACCCGAGGGTTCCTCTGGCTCACTGTCGTTCTCCTCCTCCACAGGCGGGGGAGGGGGAGGAACCACCTGCTTTCGCTCTTTCTCTGCCTTAGCGTTCCTCTCCTCCTCCGAGTAGTACTCGTCCTCCGAGAGGTTCGCCAGGCTCTCGTCCATCTCCCTGTACTCCACCTGCAGCATGGGTCACATGCACAATCTTCCTTAAAACCAGCTCGCGCACACGAAACACGCACACACGATTCTCCCACCATGAGCACGGAAATATACATTACAGTAGTGTCTGTGTTCTAGCGCCATTTATACACGCTTTACCTTCATTTACATGCAATTAATAAACACCATGTGAGACCGTGTGACTTGATGTTACTCGTCCTTGCAGTTACGAAATCCTGCAAACTTCAACACATTTGTACATTTGTTCCTCACAATAAAACTGACACAACACGCCTTGTACTATTCAACACACGAGCGTCTCAGCACTAATGATAAAAACATTAGGTGTTCACTTTGGCTCTCTTGCGGCGGCTGGTCCTGCGACCCTCGGCCGAGTCCTGATCCGCCCCTGCCGAACCGGGTAGGTGCGGCAGGGGCGCCCCGCTCACGTCTCCGCTTGGAGACGCCCTTTCTTTCTTTTTCACGTCCGCTGAAGAGGCAGTGGAGCCAGGCACCGCCCCCGACTGGGAGCTCGCCGAGGCCTCCAGGGCCCGATCGGCCCCGCTCCCCCCTGACGAGGAAGAGGAGGACGAAGAGGAAGAGCCTGGGTCCTTCTTATTCGACAGCATGATGGAGGAAGACAGAGGCCTCTCCTGAAACAAAGGGGAAGAAAAGACAGAAATAAGATTTTATAAAAATTTTAAATAAATAATAATAATAAAACAATAAAAGAGCAAGTGAGATGAGGTGTCTGAGAGATGACAGATGACCGATGTGACATGGGATGGACAGCAGCACACACGGAAATGAAACTCACATACAGAAACGCACAGGGTAGAGCTACCATGTTGCTGTAACCTTCACCAGACCCGTACTGAGCTCAACACACTGTGTTCATTCATTTTTTTTTATCTGACCAGTGCAACATGTGCTAAACTTTAACCCTGATTTAAACATTTTTTAAGCAATCGCTTTTCTCCAGAAAGGGAGGATGCAAACTTTACCATGAAACAATAATTTTATCTAAACAACTATTTTTACCTAAACAACAATGTTTAGACAGGCCACTTGTTTTTCTTAAGATAAGAATATTATTTTCTTTCTCTTCTTGAAAATGCTTTTCCAGGTGTGTGTGTGTGTGTGTGTGTGTGTGTGTGTGTGTAGTTACAAGAGTGCGAAGACTGTAGGATTCTCACTGACACGCGAGCTAAAAGACATCTTTTAACAAGGAAATCACAGAATAAAAACATGACTACAATTATCATCCCAATTCGGATGTGTAACTCAGTGGTTTCTCAGGGGAGGAAAATGTCTGAACCAGGCAGAGTAAAAAATCCCAGAGGAGAACCTGTAAAACAGGAAATTTCTCCAGAACTTACGAATGCGAATTTAATTCCGCCTACAAAGGGCTTAATGAAATTAATGCATATGTGACTATTAATAAATCAAAGACGCTATTCAGGTCTAGCTAGTGATTGATTTCTTTTGATATGTTTAAAAAAAATGATAAACTAAGAAAAAAAAATGTGACGTTACCTTATCGTGTATGGTATCGTGTATGGTACGGTGTATTACACGATAAGGTAACGTCACACCCACATGTCTGAAGTGTGTGATTGTAAAGAATTGTCTCTGTATGCTGTACAATTACAATTTCCATTCACTGAAACTAAAGAGAGCAAATCACACTCATATAAACACAAACTTTGCCAAAGTTGGAGAGGAAGAACTCGAGTGGCCAGAACAGAGTTTGATCTTAAGCCCCACTGAACGCCTCTGGGATAAGCTTATTAGTGTAATCAAAAGGCTGTCGGGGCAATAACTCCAAACTAATGCTGGTTGTTTAGTGATCGGGTGTCAACATACTTTTGTACATATAGCAGTTCTGGGCGATTTGACCCTAAATAAATATCACGATTAACTGTGCAGCACTACGACATGTCTGCAACAGTTAAAACGTTCTTTTGACTTCCAGGATGCTGATTTGGTCCCCCTGTTTTATAAGCCTGTACGATGCAGGCCGATGAGAAATAATGACTATGGGAAATTGAGAGTGAGCACTGCGCAGTGTGTGTGTGGATGCTGTGACTAATCCATTTTCTAAAAAAAAAAAAATAAAAAAAAAATTCCAACATTCAGATGAAGACGCTACACACTGAATTGGAGCGCCCCCTTGTGTCGACACAAGCACTTAATCACACAAACACAACCTAAGTCATTACTTTACATTATTAATCTTTTTTAAAAAGACAAAATTTAAACTCAACAACATGCCCCTGATGTGACAGAACAGAAACACAGATGGTGTGTGAATGTGCTGGAGGATGTCTGTAATGATGGCAAATTCACAACAAGTGCACATTACAGTAACCTTGTTTTGTTTTACCCATTTCTCGGTGCACCGGGAAATATCCATTCACTCACTGGGGAATAAAGGCAGAATAAAAGAGAGAGAGAAAGGTGAGGACACAACTGGAGCAAGGAGGCATTGTGAGGTACAACAATATCACTCTCAGGACGATGGGATCCTTTTCTCTCCAACAGGATCATATTTATAAAAAACCTTAACAATATGAAAAGTTAAGAAAGGTGAGATTAGGGGCGGAGTCACCTCATTTTTTCTTTGTTCAGCAGCATACACATTTTTAGACATTTGTAATCAAAAGTATAACATTTAATGAATCAGGTTTAATTCAGACAAATGTGCGGGTCTTTGAAACAAATAGCCCATGACCTTCTGTAGTGTCTGTACTAACCGTTGTGTGTGTGTGTGTAGATGTGTAAATCTTTAATTTTGATTAATTCAGAAGGTACCTACTTAAGGCATCTATTTTCCTCTTAGTGTCATTGTTAGTAGATATGAATTATTTACTGTCCCAGTAAAATGAGGTGCGAGTCAGGACTTGATTCCATACGCTGCGGATTCACTTTTGTAAGTTGTGATGGTGTGTTACGTACGTGAGAGCCCACAGCGTTCAAGATTGCTGACCCTCACTGATTATTAAAACCTTCCTAAATATGGAGAACATTGAAATGATTAACGATATATCAAACTGTTTAAGACATGCTGCTCATTTCAGCTTAGTTACTGACATGTTATTAATGTGAGCGTTAATTTTTATCCACTTGCTATTTATTTGACTTGCATTTACTGAATTTCACATTCGATTATTTGTACTTATTTAAATGTAAGCAATGTATCGTTGAAAACGCCTCATTGAAATCGGTTAAAAATCTGTAAAAACATTTTTACACATCTACACAGACATGTAATTAGTTAACAGGCCAATCTTCCCAGGAACAAATATCACAGATGCATTCACACCGATCAGCCATAACATCATGACCACCTGTGTGATATTAGATAATTCACGGTTTGCCACCAAAACAGCCCTGACCTGTCGATTCACCTACTCCACTAGACCTCTGAAGGTGTGTGTGGTATCTGGCATCAGGCAGATCCTTTAAACCATGGGGATGGATCGGCCTTGTTTTTCCAGCACATCCCACAGAAGCTCGATCGGATTGAGATCTGGAGAATGCGAAGGCCAAGTCAACACCTCGAACCCACTGTGATGATCCTCAAACTTTTTTTTTTTTTTGCATTTGTGTTTCAGAGCGGATTATCCTATTGAAACTCACCACTAGCATCTGAGAAGTTTAGGTTGGTGGAACAGAGTCATATTGGTGCCATTTGCACCGAGTGTTCTGACTCGTTTCTATCGGAACCAGCATTAACCCTTTCAGCAATTTGAGCTCTTCTATAACCAGTTCACTGCGTTCTCGTACTTTTGGTATGCTCGGACCCCTGCAGATCAGGGACATCTCACAAGAGATGCAATTTTGGATTAGCTCTGACATCACAGTTCGTGCTCAAATCCTCTCACTTGCCCATCTGTCCTGTGTCCCAACAACTTTAGGGATAAAATGTTCACATGCTGCCAGATATACCTAGCTGATACACATCCAAGTGCCATCATAACGAGATTATCAATGTATATTAATTTCGCCTGTCATAACATTATTGCTGATCGGTCTGTATGGACCATTCGCAAGAGACAGAATACCAAAATACATCGATGGAGAAGTCACGGTGAGGTCTAATGACAAATTCACATCTTGGCTCAAGCGAAGGGAAGATAAATATTCCATTGCTGAGCAACGCAGCGTTTAATTGGACAAAAACGCAATTAGTACAGGATGAGTCAACAATAAAACAGGCCTGATGAGCTACATTTTAATAAAAAGAGAAAAAGACCACATTGATATCAGCTTAGGGCCAAAACAAACATTAACCTTATTACAGACATGACATTAACTGAAATTAAAACCTCATTCATGTCAAAAGCTGGGACAAATAAATTACTAAATCACGTGTGCAGTATTTTTAACCTTCTTAGTGCATATTTATCGCATAAAGAAGATAATCTAACGGGTTACAGATGACACACCATACATCTTAACAGGCTAGTTCTCCAGCTAGCAAAACTGCTATACAATACAACACAATGAGCACACTAGCCTGAGAGGTAATTTTTAATCCCACTCGCATTTATTCCAAGTCTCTCCTACTCCTTCCTGATTGGTGAGTTCTAATCCGGCTCCTGTGTTTTGATTCGCTAATAGAGCACTTTCACACTCGAACTACCAATCAATCGTACAAAGGGGCGGGACTCTTCCGGAATACTGGTATGTTTCGAAAAAACAATCAGCCGCAACAGCGTTAGCTAGCTAGCTCATCTTAGCTTAGCTATAATTGCGCGTCGCGCAGTTTGGGTTAAAAAACAAAAAGCAACAACGGTTGCGCTCTAGCAAACAGTAAGACGAAATCAAAACACAACATCTAATACTTGAATATAACAATTCAGAGTAAATAAATTACATTTGAGTAACCCCAATTTCTAGAAAGATATAAATATATTTATATTATTTACCTCTTGTTAGCTACCGTCCGGCACAAAGGAAGCAGATGTGTGAGTGCAGCTGAGGAAACGGCCAGTCAGATAACCGAATAGGCGGGACAAATGGTTTTCTAGCTTTATTGG
>JAQQZS010000005.1:28963441-28977974 GCA_030068045.1 Platyallabes tihoni
AATCTGAGCCCTGGGGACTTCACGTTTAATTATAAGCCTACTGTATGTAAAGTTGTTCTGTATATATAAAATAATATAAAATACCTGAATGCAAAATAAAATTATATCTAATATAATCATAAGATCGGACAATGCTCTGAGATATTCTGGATCTTGCATATACACCATTGTATAGAATAATTTATAATTGATAATAAATATCATTCATTTATAATTATAATTCATATCAATATAATGTTATTTTTATAGATTGTAATGTGTCATACGAATTTGCTGAAGTTTTTGTGAAAACTGTTATATAATATTATACATTATTTACGTTCTTTTTAAGAACATTGCTAAATATTAGAAATAAAAATTCACTTTAAATCTCAAATGTCTCATTATTGGAAAAATTTTGTGTTATTTATATATAATAGAATATTAATTGGAGATTTTGGAGTAGTAATACATCACCTGTACGGTGAGTCGAAGCCCCGCCCCCAGGACGTTAGTTCCTGTTTCAGGTGTGTGTGTGTGTGTGTGGTGTTGGGCGTGAATTCCTCGGCGACGACTTTTTTGTTTTTTGTTAAAAATACAGCATTAAGAGTGAAACCGGGTTCTTTGGATAACTGAATTCACTTTTCTACTTCCCCATTAAGTAGATCTTTAATTAGAGGTGAGTGAAGTGTTTAACCTGAGCTCAGACACACTGCTGTGCAGAACACAACACCTTATTGTTAACTCTGACTGTAAACATAACAACAAACTGTTTTTGGAAATATTATGATCATTATTAATAATACTAGGGTATGTTGTAACCCTTGGTTGTGTCGAGCAGTAATATTATGCTGAATGCTACAAAGTAAATCAAAATGTAACAAACAACAAAGAAAACCGACCCAGTGTTGGTGAAGGTTTGAGTAAGGAAGCAGTGTATTTGAAAGGAGTCTCCAATTTCAGTGTTTTATAACAGACAGAGCTTATATTATAACTTAAATTTTATTCGTAAATTTTTTTTCTAAACAATGCTTTATGATAATTATCATTATTATAAAGCAGCTTTACAGAAATACACACTCACACACAAATTCGGTAACCCCTATAAGATGATAAGTGAAATTTGAAACAGCAGAAAGTCTGCAAAACAGGACAGTCCACATTGCTGTTTCTCTGTAAGTGTCTTTTTTTCATATTTCTTTCAGGAGAGAAAAGATGTGCGAATGGTAAGGGAGAGATTGTTTTTAGCTGATATAGCAGGAATTCGTATCGTGGTTGGTCCAAAACTAATAAACTGCCGACAGTGGAATATAATCAACTTTATATTTAATCAGCTTGTTAAAGGCTGGCGTTGACTCGTTATTCTGTAACAGAGAACCCTATTCCTTAAAAAGCTAGTAAAATTATTAAACTCTTGTCATATTTTATTGCTCGCATTTATAATGCATTAGAAAAATGCATTTTGTAACAGATTAGGGGGAAAAAACATCCTGTTCCCTGATTGCCAGACAGTCCTAGAAATAAACTGTCATAGAATAACCACTTGGAAAAATAAATTGGTGGCTCTCTTTCAGATCAGCGTGAGGATGAAGCCAGAGGGCACGATGGCCAATAGGCCAGATAACACAGCGTTCACACAGCAGCGGCTTCCCGCCTGGCAGCCCATTCTGTCCGCAGGCATCGTCATCCCTGGCTTCACTATCATCGGCCTGGCCTTCATCGGCATCGGCGTGGCGCTCTTCGTCACCTCGCAGAACATCAAATTGCTGGAGGTGGGACGTAATACATAAGCTGAAAGTCGGGATTTCCTTTTAGAACGTTGAATGTATTCAAGTTCACTCTTATCTCAAATGTAGATAATTAGACAGCCAAAACACATTTACTTCAAAGTCATGCAAACGGCAGTTATCGCCCACTCACCAGTTCTTAAGAATATCAAAAACAATCTGTTAAATGCGCAAATTTCCCTGTTGGGCATTTTTATGTAAAGGTTTTATTTTTTCACATTGTCTGAAGGATCAAACTCTGATGAGAATGTGTGTCTGATTGTGTATGTCTGAGTGAGTGTGTGTGTTTTTAAACAACCTGGAAAAAAGAATTTGTGATGTCATCAGCACCATCAATAATTACAGCAAGTGAAGGATGTACAAGAACGTTAATAACAATAAAACACTGGTATCAGGGACCTAAAAATTAAATAAATAGTGTAATATGGAACTTGGGTCTTTATCAGCACATTAATAAGCTTTTTAGTCCTTTAGTTTAATGGGAGCATTTGTGCTCATGAGACATGACAGATTCGCCGACCCTAATGTGCAGTCTGTAACGGCTAAACAGCAAGCTCAGGTTGTTTAAAGATGCGTGGATTTTGTTGTATGTTTTTATGGATTATTGCATAATTTTATATCAAAAGATTAAAAGTATGGCTGTGTTGTCTCAGTAGGAATCATTGGCTGTCAATCACAGCAGTTGTGCCCACCCATTAGTGTCTCTTAGTGTCTTTCCTTTAACTGGTTTAAAACCCATAAACTAGGGACGTGAAAACACATCGCTAATCAGTTTGATTAATATGTCAGTAATCAGAAGCAGGTTTGTTGTTTGTCATCATGCGTCATTCTGTGCACTCAGGTGTGAATTTCTTTACACCATCACCTCCAGCAAATTTCCAGCTTTGTAACGCAGAAAGCCTCGAGTTACAGACTCCTGAGACTGAGTGAAGCAGTTTACTGAGACTGATTTAATGATTATAGCTTTAAGACGGCCGCTACGAGCATGTCGATTCATTTCAAAAGGGCAAATGGTATTAAGTGTCAAAAGGATGTTCATTTTAAGTGTATTGTGAATAATGCTGTGTTCGAGGTAAAGTTGCACCTTTCCTTTCTACAAGCAGTAAAGCCACAGAAAGCTATAATCCACTGTCGAAGGACAGTACCAGTAGATATTCAGTGTAAACGTGCAGGGACAGTAGCTTTTTATAAGCTTTGACATTGGATAAAGACATCCTTTGAGAGATGTGCACATGTATTGTTTTTATTCTTCACAAATCAAACGTGCTGAGGTGGGAAATGGTGTAAATTATTGTACCAATGCAGAAGGAAAGTCCTGGGATGAGTACAGGTCAGTTATTATGATGACAGCTGCAGGGTTTTAAACAAACCTTCAGTATCTAGATGAATTCGCACATTAAAGCAAAGATTGTTGGACATAAACTGTGGATCAGCAACCTAAGGCTGTAAGGTTCCCTTTTTGGTTTTCTGCCATAATATATGATGTGATTTTCCTCCAAGTCAAGAGTATTGTGCCTAAATATATATGTGCCTAAAATAATAACCCCACAAAATTCTGATCTTTCATGTCTTTATTGAGAACAACCATAAAAACCTCATAGTGCAAAAAGTGTGTGAATCCTTGAGTTAATGACCTCAAAAAAGCTTGATGGAGTCAGGTGTTAGCATTATTAGCATCAGCATTATAATTAGCATTAGTACCTGGAGTCTTTCTTGTTAAGAAAATGAGTGTGGAGGTGTGGACTAGAGCATATTTGACTGATTAAAAAACACTTAAACTTTTTGTTTCAACTCAATAGAGATGCTATGGAATGACTTGATGAGAACCATGCACACGAGACCTCCTAAAGAATATGACAGAGCTAGAGCAGTTCTGCCGGGAAGAACGGATTAAAATTCCTCCTGAACGATGTGCAGGTCTGATCCACAGCTACAGAAAGCGCCTCGTTGAGATTGTTGCTGCCAAGGGGGCGTGGTCAACCACTAATTAATTCCAAGGGTTCACTTACTTTTACCACTACCATTTTAAATGTTGATTGAGTGTGTTCAGTAAAGATATGAAAGATCAGAATATTTTTCTGTTATTATTTTAGAAACATAATATTTGTCAGTACTCTTGACTTGGATGAAGATCAGATCACATTTTATCACAAATTTATGTAGAAAAATGTGAAATTCCAAAAGGTTCACATACTTTTTCTTGCCCTTGTAATACACTACAGCACTGTATATGACACAATGATATTTTTCTTATGCTTATTATATAAATGTAATTGGATTTCTTTTAACCCTTTATTGTGTAACAGACCGACTACACCGGCACCACAGGCAATTCTAGCTGTTCCCAATGCATTGACCCAACTATAAAAGGCTGTGTGTGTGAAGTCCAGTTCTCCCTCAGTGAGCTATTCCAGGTACTTTTTACTCAGCTGTCTACACTTTGAGACCTGACTGATCATGACTGTCCATGATGAGATGTACTTTGTGTTTTCAGGGTCCTGTCTTCTTCTACTACGGACTGACTAATTACTATCAGAACTACAGATCTTACAGTGTGTCCCAGGATCCCAACCAACTATTGGGAGACAATCAGTACTTTCTGGTACATTCTTGTTTTGTGCATCATTTCTACTTTTTAATGGGTTGGATTTCTTGTTAATTATTGTTAAAAAAAATTTTTATTATACCTAAACAGTCTCCAACAAGCACCTGCTCTCCGTATCAGTATAACTCCAGCTCGACGCCTATTGTTCCCTGCGGATCCATAGCAAACAGCTTGTTCAATGGTACTGCTACCACTACATTACACGGCAACCCATTTTGCTTGAGACTAATATATTATCTCTTTAGTGAAGCTGTACGTGGAATGTTTTGTTCTTGGCCATAACGAACCTACGATTTCCAGCGCAAATTCTAGTACAAATGGGAATATTTGTCTTGGTGTTTTTAGTGAATTTGGGTTTTCAGCGTTTTCATTTTCTCGGTGTAATCTCCTGCAAAGCATGAATTCTTAGCACTAACTTTTTTTTTTTTTAACTTTGTATCTCAAAAGTCTACTGAAACCAAAATCATTCATTAAGTGCCTCTTACGTTTTGTATCTTGTTATAAACGATCATTTGCCTGTGTTCTTTAAAGACTCTGATGACTTTTTTCTTTTCTATAAAGACTCCTTCCAGCTGTTCCAGATCGTCAATGGGCAGAAGACGCCGGTTCCGTTTGACAGGAAGGGAATCGCATGGTGGACGGATTACAACGTCAAATACAGTAACCCTGCTTTTGTCAACGGCTCCTTCGCTAACGCCTTCGCTGGTATTTATTTAAATTACCTTCTCACATTATATGGCATCAACAGAGTGAGCTCACCATTCTCAGTCAAATTGGACTACATAACGATTTGATCGATCAAATTTATTTGTCACACACACAGTCATACACAGTACGATATGCAGTGAAATGCTTAAACGACCGCCCGTGACCTTAAAAATGTGAAAACAATTAACAAGAAATAAATAGTGGAATAAAATAAGAATAAGTTTAGCTATAGAAACCTAGCTGTAGAAAATAGAACAAAATCTAAAAAATAATTTTTAAAAATATAAGAAATATAATAAATAAATGAAAAAAAATTTGTCGTTTATCATATTCAAATAATTAGCCTATTTTGTATTTAAATAAGGTGTCTCATCCAACGACCTTATTTTCTCCAGTGTCTTTGTAACAGTCAGAGTTCGTTCACCAACGCAGAGCCTTCAGGACGGAGTTAAATGTGCATTTTCTCGGTAACATGACCGGCTGCGTTCTCATTTTTTATTAACCATATGAGATGGAAAACAAGAAAAATGTTGAGGCTGGTGAGCGGAGAATTTATATCTGCTGTTATGAAAGCTATGAACAGGAGTCTTGTTTTGTGGACATTATGCAACATTAAATGTACAGTAGAAGTAAATGTATAAAAAGTATGCAGAATCATTCTAATAATTCTTTTGTTTTTAATATTAACTGAATGAAACACCCTTGGACATCCTGTTATTGGAAAATAATCAGATTCAGGCTATAAAAGTAATTTTATTCTGTAGAATTCATTCCATGCAATATCACGGGGGGGGGGCGGGAAAAGGAAAATCTGTGGGAGATTTTGGACACAAATTGTTAGCTAGCACTCAATTACTGACATGGCAAGATGTTAATTTCTCCGGTAAGATTAATGAACCTTCCAGATTTCAAGTATTTTGTGAGGTGGCCGAGTACTTTAGCAAGAAACTCAACTCTTTTCCTTTTCATTTGTCAGCCATTTGTATATAATGCAAAAAAGCATGCAAAACAGCAAACTGTTTTGTAAGAAAAAATAATGTCTGTTTATAATAGATGAAAGGTGGCACGGTGGCATGTGGTTAGCACTGTGGCCCCGCCCCTCCAGGGTTCGGGTTCGATTCCTGTCTCGGGGTCTGTGAGTGTGGAGTTTACATGTTTTCCCTCTGCTGACTGGTTTCCCCTGGGTACTCCAGTTTCCTCCCACAAACCAAAGACATGCAGATTAGGCTAATTGGTGTTCCCAAATTGCCCATGTCAATGTCAATCAGGTGTTGAGCTGGCGACCCTACTGCCACAGGAACGACAGATATATGCCCAGGGCGGGGAGTATCCGTCGCTACATGTGCCGGGTGGCACGTGTACAGACCCTGTCCTCTAACTGATGAAAGCTTGTGTTTTCTTTTCAGGTACAACACAGCCCATAAACTGGCCAAAGCCTGTGTACCAGCTGGATTTAAATGACCAGGCCAATAATGGCTTTCTGAACCAGGACTTCCTGGTGTGGATGAGATGTGCAGCACTTCCTAACTTCAGAAAGTTGTATGGACGGATCACAGGGGGAGATTACGCTAGTGGCTTGCCTGCTGGAAACTATAGCTTGGAAATCAACTACAGTATCCTTTTATCAACTTGTGTGTGTGTGTGTGTGTTTTCCAAAATGCCCAGTCACACTTGAATTTGTAAAAAAAAAAAAATATATCTTTCCAGGTACAAATTCTTTACAGTCCACTAAAAGAGCATTATTCAAATTGTAACCACTAGACTTTTCATCTGACTTTTCATTTGAATGCCATGCTTAAGAGAGGTGGAACCCTATAAGCTTACAAATGCACACGGACAGGTTTGTCTGGTTGGTTGGGACAAAAAAAAAATCTGAGAAACAAATTGAGCAACAAAAGGGAGAGAGAGTTTGTGTCTGGTGTTTAATCACCGACACTTTATTAGTGTATTCCAATTAGACTGAATAACATGAAATTAATGTGAATGAAGTTTTGTTTTAAAACCGTTGGCACATAACATTCACAAGGATTTCTTTAAAGAATCATTTTTGAGCATTTTTACAGCATATTATTTTGTGTGTTTGTGTGTGTGTGTTTGTTTCGAATAAAGTGTGTGTTTGGATCCTTAACCTACAATCCAGACTACCCTGTTCTGAGCTTTGGTGGCACAAAGAAGGTAGTGTTCACCAATGTTTCCTGGATGGGAGGAAAGAATCAGTTCCTGGGCATTGCCTACCTTGTCATAGGTTCTCTCTGCGTTGTCATGGCAGTAGTCATGCTCATCGTTTATGCGAAATACAAGTTTTCAGATGACGATAGCGCTTAACGTGTTATACTGGACCTTGTAGTGGGAAAGGGTGTGAATTGTTCTCTTGTACTTTTTCTTCTTCACCAGGTCTCATGTTTTACTGTTACTTTAGTTTGTTTTTGTTTGTTTTGATCGTGTTTTAGAGTCCGCCGTTACATTTTACAGGTTTGAATCTGAAATGGAGAAAAATGCTGGACTAAGAACATGACGTATACCATGTACAGTACTTATGGTCAATAAGACACATCAGTTGAAATCCACAGTGACTAGGATCCTGAATTGAGGGTTTTTTGTTTGTTTGCTTGCTTGTTTTTGACCGCCTGCTGATCACGGTGCCAGTGGGACTTTATTTCTACCTAATGAAAGCGTCAGTGCTTCATGCACATTATCTGTCCAATTCCCTCAAATACTTATCTGTACAATGTGCTGCAACATATCAGCTTCTTTTATGCACCATCACACACGTCATCTCGTAGTCATCAACCAGCCAAGCCACCATAACTCCGTGCTATTGTGTAGTGTAACTGCATGACCTCCTGGAAGTCTACTCTTTGTTGTCTGCAGTACTTCTACATGAACAGCCTGATAATTTACTATACTGCCTTATTGATTTAAAAAATATATATTATTGCTCCTATTAAATGGCATCATAGCTGTGCTAGTAATGTGATATGTCCCAATTAAAACATAGAATCATTAAGTAACCATATATTTAAGTACAAATGTATTTAATGTGTGTCAGGGTGGGGAAAAGCTTTACTGACTCCACATTAGACTCCAGTTTTGTATCACAAAATTCACTGATGTCACTGTGTTAAACATTTGCGATCATCATACTAAAGACAGGTTTAAAATGAATCCTGAGACTCGTAATTGTGCAGCTGTATTATTGCAGCAGAAATGTTTGTTCCTTCGTAATCACTTTTTATTCATGTGTTCAGGAAGATGAGCCGTACTCTGAGGATCTGGTTGCACCAAAGCTTGGTATCAGAGTGTTTCTCAGGGAATGTCTGAAAGCTGATTTATTTGCTTAAAGGTATTTTAAAATACCTACAGCCATAACTGAAGGCCATCACACTGATTTTTATATATCGGTGTTAATTTAAATTCAGTCGCAGTCACGCCTGAGCACATCCAGTACATGAGAATCTCTGAGACTTATTGAAAAGCAGACACAATTTAAATGTATTAAGGATTAAAATTGGTATATTTGCTTTTCTGACTTTATGAAGCCATATTTAAAAGTGATTTGAAATAACTTTATTATTAAAAAATAGTCCTTATTTAATAGTATTTAGTTGTGGCAGTTATGTATGTTTTGTATTACGGGACTTTTCTCTGATAAAATTTTTACTTTCGTGTTTAACTTTCTCTCTTGTGTCAAATCAAATCGAAGTTGCCGAGGATTTTTCAGGGACTGTTGTGTTTTATATTTTTTTTTGTATATTGTTGTCTCAGGCTGTGTAACCCAGCAGTGCCTCAGATGTATTCCAGATAATGGTTGACTGTGTGAGAATTTGTGTATCAGGGTGTGTACTGTACATTTGTGGTCAGTGGAATATGTCTGTAAAACCACGTTTTGTAACCGTGCTGGAAATGTTTTGTTTATGCCAGTGTATCACAACAGTGCCTTAGTTGTATTTATGCCAAACAGTACCATCCAAATAAAGATGATGATGAGCAAGGCCTCTGTGCATGGAACCCTCTTTGTTAAATAAGTTTCTATGAATTGTAGCTTTAACGTTAACATATAGGTGTTGACTCAATTTCTGTTTAACTCTATGATCCCATGTTAATATTCTATTAAACAGACCCTCAAGTCTTAAAGGTAATTTCATTAATCTTAACTGAAGTGAAGCGAAATCAAGTCATCACTGGTGTAGATTTCAGTAACAGAACTCACCTAATAATCATTGCATTTTAAGACAAATTTATTTTGGGGGTCAGAAAAAAAGGCAGATGTTATTACGAGTGCTCCAAATTGTTGGGTAAATTCACAAAATGTATGTTACACTCACACTTTCTCAAAAAGTTTCATTAGACCACTAAAGGACACAATAGATCAGGCTACCTTAGTACCAGTTAGATGCCTTTCTCTGTACACTGTTCTGTGTGTTTAGATCGTAGGTGTGTTTCTATTTTGAAATCAGTTTTACCTCCTTGCTGTAGGTGTTCAAGAACTGGGAGGAAAGTCTATGAGACATGTTCAAAAGAGTATTACAGCGAAAAGTGGAAAAAGCTTTCAGGTTTGTTCTTGGGTTTTGAATTTAACAATATTGAAATGTTCTTTATGATTTGTTTAGAGTCTGCTGTTACTGCAAGTGCCATGTCCGATAAAGGAATACTTCCAATTTAAAACAAAATGAACTGTATATATTTAAACTACACTTTTGTGTGATGAGATTGCTTTGTTATTTGACAACTGAATTTATGCTGTATGTCCGAGTTATTTTCAGTTAGTTGTACTTCGTGTGTGTGTACGCTATAGAAAATGAGTGACACCGGGAATCAAATGTGAATCACAATGTACAGATGTTATTGTTTTTTATTTGAAACACGAGGATTAACTGCATGTCACACTGAAAAGTAGCACTGACCGAGATGGGGCAGGTGACAAAAAGGCAGGTGTAGCTAAGTGACTATTTAAAAAGATGGATTACTTTCTAAAGGTGGCGTAGTGGTTAACACTGTGGTCTCTCACTTCTAGGGTCAAGGATTCGATCACTGCCTTGCGTCTGTGTGCGTGAAGTTTGTGCTTGGTGGGTTTCCTCCGGGTTCTCCAGTTTCCTCCCACAGTCCAAAGACATACAGACCAGGTTAATTGCCGTTCCCAAAATTGTAATACACCAATGTGCCCTGCGATGGTTTGGCACCCTGACCAGGGTGTACCCTGCCTCATGCATATATGTTTTTAAAACAAAAAATGGCTAAAATACTCAGGGTTTTAAGGGCTACTATAACAATTGCAGGTTATTAAACTATTTTTTAATACTATTCTTTGACACTTTGTGAAGAACGGTACTGTATTGTTGCAGTGTTCTACATGCGTTATTACTGCTTCAATGTATTTTATGTTTCTAAAAGTGGTGCTTTTTCATTTCCATGTCAATTATCCTGTGTATGGGGGATGGGGACGGGTGACCGGATCGTATCGCAGGGAACTTGGGGCACAGGGAGCGGGGACTAAATGGAATGTAATCTATCGCAGGGCACAGGCGTACACACAGGACAATTTGGAAACACCAATCAGCATTTGGAATGTAGCGGAAACTGGAGAACCCGGAGGAAACCCACGAAGCACAGTTCGAGAAGATGCGAACTCCACACACATACAGGCCAGAGGTTTGACCGGAGATTTGAACCCCTAACCCTGGAGCTGCAGTGTAACCGTGTTTAAGACATGTCGGTAATATCATTGGGACACAAGTGTCACTGCAGTATATTAATTCCACTACGCATTGAGACTCGTGGCCATTTTAGTTTGTCAACTCTAAAGCGCCACCTAGCGTTTATTAAATTAATAAGCATTCAGTATCAGAAATGGAAGCGCTCTCGAACATTCGAGAGCGGATTGTACAGTAGAATAATGTAACATTCTGTTGCTGCTTATGTGACTCATTTCTCAGCATTAAAACCAATCACTATTCATAAGAAAAATAAACGCTGTGTCAGTAGGACGCTAACTACAGTGTGTATTAAACGCCGCTACAAAGAAACAGAGCTTCGGATTGGTTGCGGCTGGTCACGTGAGCTCACTCGCCTCTCCTCGGTATTATCGCGAGATTATCAGTGGCACATCGCGGGAACGTCACTTCCTGCTGCGCGTGCTGTTGTCGTCGGAGAAGAGAAAGGACAGAAGGAACCCGTCCATTTTCACAGGCTGTAGGTGTAAATACATGGGCGAGTCCGAGCGACATTAGCGCTTAAACAGATCCTAAAGAGCGGTGTTTTGGAGCAGAGAGGTGAGAGCAAACCCCTCATGTTAGTGAGCGGGTTAAAGTCAGTCACTCAGTCAGTGAGACGGACCGCGGCCTGTGGAGCTAGCGCGTTAGCATCTCATCTGTTAGCAGCTCCTGAGAGGTCTGAAATAATCAGCTCCGTGTTTTTATATATATATATATATATATATACACACACACACACACACACACATGTGCACAAGGTTAATTAGAAAGCGTATGTTTTGCGCGGTGTAACTTGGTACTATACTTTATTCGGATATCTGGTTAATCCCCGGGTTACAGGCCTGTCTCTCTGCCGTAACGGTCCTGGTTATTCCTTAAATATGACTTACGTGTTAATTATCCACTAATTGCTAATTACATAGCGTGCACATCTTACAGATAAAGAAAATACTGTATATAACTAGCAGTTTGACAGCAGTGTGTAAAGGGAAACGCTGTTGATCCCATCTGCACGCTGATTGGTCAGTCACTGTGCGGCTGAGTGTTTTCAGGGGAAAGTCGCCAGGTGACGTAATGTGTTCATTTGCATATTGATCGTTTTTCATCGAAGAATGAAATTAATTGGGATTGTAAAACTTAGAAATTTCTTATAAATATATTTATTTAAGAATATATAAAATGTAGCCCACTGCTTATAACTACTTTTATCACAAAAAAAAGCTCAGCATTTAAACACTACAAACTAACTTAAAATACAAGAGTTTGACTTCAAATTAAATTAAACAAAAAGCTACATTTTTACCGAGCAGCATGTTTGTCATTTACCAGAATTATTATTTTTAAATAAACTTGGCAAATAGTTCACTCCTACCGCACAGGATGAAAATGTGTAAATAATTCAGGGTGCGCCACCTGTAGCATTATGAAGAAATGACCACGTTTTATTGCCTCAAATGCCTCCATTTGCTAATTAGCGCTCGCAATGTTTTAAGACGGGTATAATCGTTTGTAATGCGTTGGTTTGAAACTCACAAAGTTTGAAGAAAAGGGCAGATCAGAGGCTGGTCGGCTGATCACCAGCCGGTCACGGGGCAATCAAACTGAAAACCAGGTCTGGTCATGGATCGATCGACCGGTTCATCTCTATTATAAATGTAAAAGTACAGCTACAACTAAATTGGGCGACAAAATCAGAAAAATCTGGTGAAAAAAAAAGTATTATAAAAAGATAATAGTTTATCAAATGAACACTGAGTCTCAAAATGTCAGATTTGGTCCAGAATAATTTTTGTGAGTGCCGTATCTGACTGTTTTCTAAACAGGACAGTTCCTCAGTCTCTTTAGAAGAATAAATGACTAATGATTAAATTAGCCAACGTCAGCCGTTCATTTGATTGTCGCATCAGAGATGGTCATGGTGTCTGATTTTCTTCAAAATGTGTCGACTGTCTTCAGTGTCATTTCTTCTTTGGAAAGGGTGATCCTGCTTTAACACTTATTATTTTTTTCCCAGATGTCTGACGAATTGGTGAAGCAACTGAGCAGTTACAAGGCTCAGCTCCAGCAGGTGGAGGCTGCGCTCTCTACAGACCCAGACAATGAAGATCTGCTCAAGTTACAGAAAGACCTGCAGGTGAGACTTGTAGCGTGTCCATCAGTATCCTGTGGTGTTCAGATGTATAGCATTAGGGATGGAGTCTTTACTGATCACCCGATACGATGATATCACAATACCCGGGTTTGTATTAGATTTGATTAATATTACGTTTCTTTAAGCAACACATCGCAATTTTTATTTTTTTCAGAAATATTTTCATTGCAATTCTGAACAAACGTCACATAATTTCACCAGCCTGCCAGTGTTTGAATAGTTCAGAGCACTGTCTATAGAATTGTAGAGGAACAGGAACATTTTACTACCTCAAATGCAAACATGCACATAATATGCACAATTTTAAAAAATTTATTTTGGAGTAAATGTGACTTACAATAGAATCACGATATGTAACCGAATTGATTCCCCCCCCATCTCTAAATAGCACCATTACTGTCACTGTAGTCTAAATGAATAATAATTCTCAGATTAGTGACATCTAGATGGTAAAACTGACAGCACGGAAATCTCAGAAATGGGTGGTAGTTGCCTCTCCCGAAAAAATAAAAACAGGTTTATTCTCGGACTGTAATGGCATGTGTAATCGCATTTGAAGTGGCATTCAAGTGAATACAGTTGAGCTTTATGTGCTGGGCAGTTGTCTTCATTAATTCGATTAATGTTTTAATCAAGATTGTGTTTATACAGTATATTAATTTAAAGCACACATGAATGCTGTTTAAATGTTGAAACTAATATGAAAGAAGAATGCAGCCTCGTTAATCTGAAGAACGCCTCCGGCAAACTGGCTGCTCCCAAACCATGTGTTTTGCACAGTGGCCGAAAGTATGTGTCATTGCGATTCATGAGTTTTGGCGTAGTGATTGTTTCCAATACTTCCGCCTGAAAAATTTAACATTAAATGTTTTGAGCAGTCCTCTCGGAACATTGGTCGGTCACTTGGGGTGGCTCGCGGTGCCTAACACCGCATTTCACCACGAGTCACTTCTCATACTTGCACAAATTCCATATCGCTAAAGTGATGTCTAAATCCAGTCTCTGCAAATTGCTTTCTCTCTCTCTCTCTCTCTCTCTCTCTCTGTCTTGCCTTTGATATCTCAGTGGTAAGACGGAGAGAGAGAGCACTTTGTCGAGATTCGATTCAGATTGATTAAATTGTATAATCGATTAAATCGAGTGTTAAGTGTAGATGTGACTGTTATGGTTTTCCCTAATACAGATCAATTATTTGCAGCCCCCCCGCCCCAAATTTTCCGCCTTGTTTTGTCTTGCCTAGTTTGAACCCACCTGCCAGTTTTTCCCAACATACAAAAGGTGACATATTTCCTCCAAGACACATGAAGGCAGACAAAAAGCTTATAGATGCAACTAACTGGCTAGTGTTACAAAGACAACAATAAATCTATTGAATAAACACCTGTTCAAGTGGATTAATTCTGGAAAAGCCAAAAAAAAATGCAGTCGTATGGTAAAAATATTGTCCCTTTAACTTTTTCAAAATTTTATTTCCTCTTTAGGAGGTCATTGAGTTGACGAAAGACCTGTTGACGTCTCAGCCAGCAGAGGGCGTCGCTAGTCCCAACAGTTCAGATGCTGTGCCTGCAAAACACAGCTGGAAAGTAGGAGA
>JAQQZS010000005.1:29019859-29032374 GCA_030068045.1 Platyallabes tihoni
ATGCTGGGGTTCGAACCCCCGACCTTCCGATCAGTAACCCAGTAACCCACAGCCTTAACCGACTGAGCCACCACTGCATATGAATCTCTGTGAGGTTTTTATTTGTGAGTCTCCTTATTAGGAATTTTTATCAAAAGTTCAGGAGCATCTTTAACAAATTGGATTTCATAATATCAAATTTTTTCGTAAATGGTCCTGCAAATTATATATGAACAAAATTGTTCTGTGTTTAACTATTATAAGCAAGCCCTATTGTCGTCGTCATCATCATTATTATGGCATGTTGTGATTTCCAAATGTTTTGAGATGTAATTGACAATACAGGCATCTAAAAGGCCACAAAACAATTATCTGAACTTAAAACCTGTTAGTATGTAATGTGCACTCATCTTTTAGCATTATCTTTTAGTGGTATGTACTGATCAGTTTTATTTTATTTATTACAATCCTTTTTTATAATACACTGCCTGGTCAAGAAAAATAAAATCACACACTCTCAGGTTTAATTCATTCACCATTAACTTTGATTTACAGTGCATGAAAATGTTTGAAAATGATTCCTCATGCTCCCAGAACCACTCTTTTGTGCCACCAGGGAAGGAAACCTCCGCAGATCTGATAACCTGGTGATTCAGTGCATTCAGGTGGTCAGCTGACTTTATTTTATTGCCACATAACGTTGCTGAGTCTAGATCTGAGCGACTGAAGCAACCCCAGACCATAACACTGTCTCCAGAGGCTTGTACAGTGGACACTATGTTGGGTGCATCGCTCCTTACCCTGACACGCCCATCGCTCTGGAATAGGCTCAATCTGGACTCATCAGGTCATATGAACTTTTTCCATCACTCCAAAGTCCATTCTTTATGCTCCCTAGCAAATTTAAACATTTTTTAATAACCTTAATAACAATTAGTTTTCTCTTGGACAGACAGCTGTTCCAATCTTGTGCGGTATCATCATATTGTGTGCATATCGACATGCTCTTACTTTCACTATTAAACATCGCTCTGATTTCTACTGGACACTTTTTATGATGCGACTTCCCCATGCGTTTATGTGATCTCCATTCATATATTATTTCAGATCACATTTCTTCATCTAAGATAACCGTTCAGAACTATCTGTCCATGTTCTGATAATGTGTTGACGTGTTCTTAACCCAGTTTTAGTAATTTCAGATTTCCTTAGTTATTTTCTTTGTTTGATGCAGCCCAACAATTTGATTCTTCTGAATTGGACACAATTTTTCTTTTCCCAGGCAGTGTGTGTTTGTGAGACTTTGGCTGCCTGCTGTCGATCACAGAATTTAAAGTTATCGAAATTCATACCTCTGATACTAAGAAGCTATTAAAGGTTACTCATTGAAAAAAAACATATTCACGACATGGCCTTTTTGTGCACACTGCTCTTTGTTCAGGCTGTGAGAGACAATGAGTACGTATCCAATGAAAATCCAGGGAAGTGATCAAAACCACACACAGGATGCCAAGACGCTACAGAAACCACTAATGTATTGACCAGTAGTTAGAACAGTAGTTTGTGGTTTGGAACGAGTCCCATTCCATAAGCTGTATCTGATGGGATTACTGAAGTTTTCCGAATGTTCTGGGGGGGAAATAATTGTATTAGGTGAACGAGCAAAGCCCGGTGCTTATACTTTATCCAGAACACAAGATGTCTCCACAGGGTTAGGTTTGTCTTTGAGCCTGCTACTTCACAGCCTCAAAGTTAGATGAAGGCTAAGACAACTCTGTGTTCTGATGCCGGCTGCTCTGTGTGAAGTCATGACAGAGATCTTTGGCTTTTCTTCATTCAGGAGATGACGTGCGTTCAGAATTTCAAAGGACTATCTGTGACTTGCAGAGCGTTTCTATTAAAAGACTTTCAACCTTTTGCAACCTAGGGACGTGGTTTCAGCCCTGGCCCAGTAATGCTTTCATTTCTCTCTTTTTTTTTTTCATACATACATCATGTTGTGATTTTTTTTAAAACGTTATTTGTCCTCTTAATCCTTAAATAAAATGTAATCTTTTTATCACAGCAGTTAGCTTCTATAAAGACTTCTCTTCTTAACAGATTTATACAATAATGTAGAAGTAATTTAGGAATGTGTTTTGAAGAGGAATCCTTAAAAATAAATGAATAAAACCGTTAAATTATTGAGCAGGTAAAGTGTGAAGATTTTCTGTATTTATTTTTTAAGTCTTTCAGTATGCTGTGAACATGCAAGCAGCTGTGGTATAAACTGCTCACTTTGGTCAGAACCACACGGAAACCACAGAGCATTGTAACCGTGCAACAACAAAACAGTGCTGTGTGTGTTCGTGTTGAGGAACGGTTTAATAGCACTAGATAAACTAGAAGACATGCTCGAGACTGTCTCGTCCTGTCTGACACTGTGTTAATGTGTATATGTATGTATGCATGTATGTGTGTGTGTGTTGCCAGGGTCTTCCTGAAGAACCTGAGCTGGACTTAAATAAATGTGAGGAAAAAGACGTCAGGATGTTGCAGTGGCAGTACGGAAAGCTGAAGCTACAGTGGCGAAATCTTTTAACAGCTCAGCAAGAGCAGGCCAAGCTTACAGACAAGGCAAGTGACGAGACGTGTGCTACTAACTGCATTGGCTGGATGAATCGGAGACTAAACGTGTGTGTCTCGTGTTTCTCCAGGTCTGCGTCCACATGAGCTCTCAACCCAGCTCTTACCCCAGCACTGCCCATGTTCCTAATCTTTCTACATCTACTGCACTGGAGAAGGTGACTAATGACCGATTGTAACACAAGCAGCGCCACCTGCCAGAGACTTGTCTTATCAGTTTATATGAGCTGCAAGCCAGGTTTATTTATTTATTTATTTTTTCACATTATTACACACATCAAATCTGTAAAAATGGTATTTAAACACATCATGCAGATAAAGATTCTTTGAATCTGGTAGTGACTCGTGATTTTAATTATAGAACGAGTGTTGATAAGGTTTTAGTCTTCTGCGTAACCCACATGAAGGTGTGTGTGATGTCTGGCACTAAGCATTAGCAGCAGATCCTCTAGCAGGCCTCCATGCATCAGATTATTATTTTTTTTTTAGAGAAGCTTGTTCGTACTGAGATCAGAGGAATTTGGAGGCCTTGTTGACGCCTTGAGTTCTTTGTCCTGTTGTTCAGGAACAGATTGAGGAACGTGTGCAGTGTGTCAGGGCGCATAATCCTGCTGAAGAAGGACACAGCGTTGGGTGTAAGAGGTGTAGCTTGGTCTGTAACAGTGTTTAGGGAGGTGGTACGTGTTAATTTACATCCACGTGAACGTAAAGACCCAAGATTTCCCAGCATGAATTTGCCCAAAGCATCACATTGTCTTAGTTTCATAGTGCATTCTTGTGCCATCTCTTCCCCAGGTAGGTGAGACACACACACACACACACACACACACACACCTAGTCATCCACATGATATATAACAAAGCACGATTCATTAGAACAGGTCACTTTCTTCTGTTGCTCTGTGTTCTAGTTTTGTGTTTTGGTGGAGGACACGGGTCAGCATGGGCACTTTGACTACACAGCTCCATACACAACAAACTGTAACGCACTGTGTTTTCTGACTCCTTTCCATCAGAGCCAGCAGTAACTTGTCAATTTGTGCCAGAGTAGCTGTTCCGTGTGATCGCCCCAGACAGACTAGCCTCCACGTGTAAATCAATAAGCCTTGCTCATTCACCGATCGTCTTACCTTGGTCCATTTTTGGTGGTCTAGTCATCACCATTTGTCCCTTATCAAGGTCGGTTGGATTCGTATGCATGCCTGTTTTTTTTTCTTCTTGCTTTCAACACGTCAACGTCAAGAACCGATTGTTCACTGGCTGCTTAATCTAGCTTACTACATGACATTGTAACCCGATTATCCATTTTGTCTTTCAGTGTTTTTAATGTTATGGCTGATCATGTGTTTAGCGCTTTCAAAGGCTGATGATTCTTCTGAGGAAATCTTCCACACTGTGTTGCTCCAGAAGCATGCCTGTGTGTGTTGCAATACATTTACATTTGTATACACTTGTGTGTTGTGTTTTAGGATCTAGAGCGCATGCGGTCCCTAAATGGAATCCTTGAAGCATATCTGGAATGGAAAAATATGGAGCCGCTGTTCTGGTGCTGGATGGTACGCAGGTCTCTATGTAAAGTTTGTTTTGACAGCATATAAAGTGTCCAGCTCTTGTTACAAAAGTGCAAAACATAAATGAATGCGGTAAATGATGTAGCGAATAAAAATAAAAAAAACAAACAAACATGGATAGATTTGTTATAAACTGATAAACTGATGGTTAGAATTTATACATATTCCCTCACTTTTCAAACTTATTTCCTTAATTTTTTGATCCAGTAAATCAATGACTGTTGTTAAAAGTTCTATATAAATTAAACAATGTTTAATTTAATATAGATGTATAATCTCAAGACCGAGACATTCAACACAAATCAAATTTTGGAAGCATGTTTGGCTCATTATTTTATCAAAAACTCTATTCATGGCAAAAAAAAAATCCAAAATTTTGGACCTGATATAGCCCTCCTAAATCACCAGCTGAAACATAGAAACACCGTGTTTCTACCAGTTTCGAATATGCAACACATTTTTAATGCTGACTAATGCATAAGGTATTTTTAAACAAATTTTAAAAAGTAGTTTTAAGAAGACAGTTGTTGTAACGAATAATAATGGTTTAATAGTTAATGCTATTGTTATTATGCAGAATTCATAATAACACTTTTATTAATTTATAGATTTTTTTTTCTCTTCATATTGGAGGTCACAGTATGCGCTCACAAACCTTTCGTAATATTCTAATAAATTAGTTTGACTTTGCTTGTCCTGCAATAGGAGGTATTGTACATTATAATTTAAAACTTAAAATAATAAAATTACAAAACTTTTTAAACTTAACATATAGAAATTTTTTTAAACTTAACATATAGAAAATTTTTAAACTTAACATATAGATATTTTTTCTGAGCGGCGTTGGTGTTCACTTTACCTGATTCACTCATAGCAGTGCCGCACCGTGTTTTAGTTACCTTTGAGAGCAAATGGCACTAGGGGGTAAAATTATTCTCTTTTAATAAGATTACTTTTATGAGAAGTGTTATTCCTGAACCCAGTTTTTTTTTTTACATTAAAAAAAGTTCTTAAAGTTTACAGACTTTGCATATCCATTTAGTTTAATCTCAGTCTTTTCAGCACACTGTTAAAGTTTTAGCTCTGAGCCATATTTTGATATGAGGCTTTTGATACAGACTCGATCATCGCACATTCCAAAAACGCCCCACTGCCTCGTCCTTGTTAAGGTGCTCTGAGGGCCGTATGAGGCGCCCACTTGTACTAACATCTCTCATCACCACTGCGCTGGGGTTATTAAGAAGCCTCCTGCTAAGAAGAGTGCTTTCAGGGCTGTTGCCAGGAGTCCCTTATATTTTTGGCTTTGAGCTTGCAGATTTAAAAAAAAAAAAAAGTGTGATGGGTACTGGTGTATTATGCAGAGCGAGCAGATTTGTGTGCAAAGTAGAGGGTGATGATGTGCTCTGTGCAAGTTGCAGATGCTAGTTTATAGTTTATCTTCAATTCGAGTGTTTGGGAGATGTGCATTAAAAAGGTTCATTATAAAATGCAAAGTTTATGGCTCATCTTCAGATATATGCTCGTGCTGAGACTTGGGCTGAAGGACCCTGTGGTAGATGTCGTTTTAATTTAGTCTCTTATTAAAAAAGAATAATAAATAAAAAGTCAGTTGAATTAAATCCAATATTTTATAGTGAAAAAAGTGTTCCCAGTGCTTCAAATAAAAATGGAAGGAATGCTCACGGTGGGGGGGAAAAAAGGAAGATAAACACCTGACTACAAAATCAGGCCTTAATGAAATCCAGACATTTTAAGTTTATAGTTGTTTATAAAGAACTATCTTGTTGGTCTCAAGACTATTTACTGTTCAATTACACCGACCAGCCAGAACATTATAACCAAGTCAGTTTTATTTATATAGTGCTTATATCATCGGTCATTGTTGCAAAGCAGCTTTACAGAATTTAAAAAAAAAATGATGGAAATAATTTCAAAAAGTTTAAGGAAATATGCATCAATTATCATTCTCAGATTGTTCCAATTGATCAAACTGAGGGAGGCGCTGACGAGGAAAAACTCCCTGACATGGCAATGGGAAGAAACCTTGAGAGCAACCAGACTCATCCTCATTTA
Source organism: Platyallabes tihoni (assembly GCA_030068045.1). Taxonomy (NCBI): domain Eukaryota; kingdom Metazoa; phylum Chordata; class Actinopteri; order Siluriformes; family Clariidae; genus Platyallabes; species Platyallabes tihoni. The sequence goes on from JAQQZS010000005.1 coordinate 29,026,107, forward strand.
AATGATATCAGATAGCAGAGATTGATCAGCAAGTCATACTGTGTGTTAGGAGGCTGGAAGTTCAGTATAACAGGAAGGTTGTAAATTTATATGAAAATCACCTGCCTAGTATTGAGTAGGTCGCCCCTGTTGCCACCAAAAAAAGTGATGCGCTGTGTGTTCTGACTCCTTTCTATCAGAACTATTATGATCTTTTTCAGCAGTTTGAGCTTCAGTAGCTCTTCTTTTGGATCGAACTACACGGCCCAGCCTTCACTCCCAATGTGCATCAGTGACCCCTGACCGCTCATGACCCTATGACTGTTTCACCGGTTTTCCTTCGTTGGATCACTTTTCTTTGGTCCTGACCCCTGCAGACCGGGAACATCCCACAAGAGCTGCAGTTTTGGACTTGCACTGACCCAGTCGTCTAGACGTCACAATGCGGCTCTTGTCAAAGTCATTCAAATCCTTACGCTTTCAACACACCAACTTCAGGGACAAAATTTTCACCTGATGTGTCCCACCCACTTCCATTTGCTATTTTAATGAGATATTGCAGCTACTGTGACAAGAGGACAAATTTTCGAGAGAAAAAAAAGTGCTCAAATGATGGAAAACCAACCGGTCAGCTGGAAACAAGGTCATGGGCAGCCAAGGCTCACTGATGCACATGGGGAGTGAAGGCTGGCTCGTGTAGTCCCATCTAATAGAAGAGCTACTGTAGCACAAACTGCTGAAAAGGTTAATGCTGTGTGCCATCCAATGGAGTCTGGACACACAGCGCATCATTGATTTTTATTATTTTTTTTTCTTGGCAAAAGGTGGAACCTGTTCAGTATTGGTCGTAAAATTATGGCTAGTGACCCGGTATCTGATGCCATGCTCACCTACTTGTAAGCATGCTCTGATATTACCGCACAGGCAGCACTTTAAGGTGGGGTTGGTACTCACTATACAAATTGCTCCTCTTTATCCTCATGTCCATGCAGGGTCAGTGCAAGTCCTTGATTAGAGACTAAAGTGGAACTACCTTCCTGGTCACAAGCTAAGAAACAGAAAACATGACAAAAGAAAAATAAACATGACATTTTAATGTCAGCAAGTAAAAGTAGGGTTAAGTTGGTCTCCTGGCTTACGGAGCATCTCTCCAGTCTGCCAAGCTTAGCAATGCAATGGAAATTTGTGTGTGTAAAAGCACATCAGCAGAATTGAGAGGACTCGCAAAGCATTAACAGGTGTATTTGATGATGTACTTCAGACATGGTCTATTCTTAAAAAAAAAGTTCTCTTCACATTGTACTCTGGGTCAGCGCCAGGTACTGGTATTGGTACTTTGTATCGCCGAATACCCAATGCAAAAAAAAATTATATCTGGACATCCCTATTCAAAACATAGTCTAATCTTTGCAGTGCTGTAGGACTTTTGTTGCTGGAGCACGACTTCCCGGCTTTCAGTCACAACGTAGTCAATCACATCTAAAATCAGTACAAACTGTTTGTCCATGTAAACATAATTCATTTCAATTCAGTTTTATTTGTATAGAATTTATTGCATAATGATGTATTCTCATTGTCCACTTTATCAGGAACACCTGCACGTCCATGCAGTTATCTAATTGCTAATCATGTAACAGAAGTGCGATGCGAAAAATCAAACAGAGACGGGCCAATAGCTTGAGTTGTTTCTTGAGCTTGAGATGTTCTTATCTCTGTGACCTTGATCATGACATGAATGTTTGTGCCAGAAACTACTGATCTCTGTGGTTGGCTGTAAAGCGTTTCAGCATGCACAGGATCGCCCAAACTGGTCAGTTTAAGTAAGATAAATAGATAATTAAAAAGTCACCTGGAACCTGTTTTTTTTTTTTTTTTCCCCCTTTCTCTCTAATGTTGTCTTCCAGATGTTTTTCTACTCATGATTATAATGTCTGATGAGTGTTACAATAGACATGCTATCAACTCAGAGCAGTTTGGTCATTCTACTTTGATCTCTCTCTCTTGAGCCGGCCCTCTGCACACAGGACGGTGTTTCGTAAACTCTAAAGACTGCTGTAGGTTAAAAATACTAGGCGATCAGCTGTGTCTGAAATACTCTCACCAGACTTCTAGTACCAACAACCATGCCATGATCAAGGTCTCAGAGACCCCATGCTGCCATCTTGTTATATTTTTGGTCATAATGCCCGATCACATTCTATGAAGATGAAACCAGGTACTCGTGTCTCACACAGAATCAAAATCTTTTGGGCTTTGTATTTATCCCTGTACAGGACAGTGTGATTGACTGCTACCTCTCAGATGGGTATCAGGAAGGGTCTGTAGATGTGCTACAAAGAGTCCAGGGTGACACTCCGAGCTGTTCCCATGGCGACAAGGCTAGGAGAGCTGTGAGACGTCTAGACAAGATGCTGCTAAGGCTACGGACCCAGCACAAGGACAGACTGGTAATCACCACACCCCTAAGGCAATAACATGCCAAATAATCACACAAGCCATACAAGTAGGCCTGAACATTTAAGGTAAGATTTATGTAAAATGCAATCTATTTAAAATGTTCCCAGTGAGCCATTTAAAAAACAAAAAAAAAGAAAAAACGTGAGATCAGTGTATCCCTCAGGTCTGAAATATACTTGCAGTCGTAGCCAGCGGAGCGGGCCGAGGCATGACCTGCCAGCACAGAAGTGTTCTACTACATATAACAAACACGTATGACCTTTTACACAGTATTTAGATTTATTTGATATTTCTATTAATTTCACATCCAGCTGGCCAAAACATGGTATCGGTGCTAAAAAGTCTCACCTAGGTGAAAAAGTGAATTTTAAGGTACGATCATATAACACCATTATTTTTATAATACTTACAGTAACGCTTCTTATCTCCTGATCCATGCTTATTTTTTTTTCTTTTATTTATTTTTTTTGGAAATATGCATAAACATTTATATTCTTATTATCAGATATAAAGAAACACATTTGCTAAAACCTATCTATGCCCATTTATGTTTTAGTGTCTGTAACTTTTTTTTAATCAAAGCTCTCAATTATCTTAATTGTCATTCAGATGAAACTTGACCAATTTAGATTTCACAAGAACCTGAAAAAGTGTATTATTCTACAATGCAAGATTGTTAGAATACTACAACATGAATTTGACATGGTTTCTGACACTATAGATTTTTTTTTTTTTATTTTTTTTGCTTTTTAAGCTTTTGCGAAAATTTTAATTTTTTTTTACAGGTCATATGCTTCTAGAAGCTTACACCAATTTTAGTATCAATATTTAGAAGAAAAAAAACGAATAATTTCCATTTCAAATGATTATTGTTTGAAGCGAGACAGTAAAATCCTGAAAATTTTGGGACACGTAAAATTATCTCTCCAAAACAGCTGATGTTAGCAACTTGAAATTTTTACAGAAGCAAGATTGGTCACCTCCATGTTGCATAGACTTCAGAAGTAGCTTCTTCAGCACATACATTTTCTGTATTATATGTGTAACATATCTAAAAAAAAAAAAAAAAAATCAGGACTGTACACTCTTTGGTATACAGATGTTGCACCATTTGTCAGAGCATGTATCCCATATAGGCTATATGATGATCTTATTTAATTTTAGCCAACTATAAAAAAAAATGGGTAACATATGCCAAGAAATAACACGGATCCATAAGATTTATTATTTTTTTTTAAAGAAGAGCCCATTCAACGTGTGAAACAGTTTCTCTACACGCCTTGTGCGACCCTCGGTGCACCTTTTCTTATTCTTTTTACGGCAGCTGGCATCAGCAACATTTGACTGCGTCAAATGCAACTATATAAACATTTTATATTCATTTTAAAAATTATTTTGGTGTCAGTGTGGCGATACATGAATTGCCACATGAAAGAATTGTGATATTACTAAACAGATTTTTTTTTACCCCTCCATCACTAAACATTATATTAATAATTTGATGTCTTGAAACTGAAACAAATCAGTGGTTTGACTACAAACAAATCATTCACTCCACCTCCACACTTTTCTTTAAAGTTTAACAGGACTTAAAAATACCACACCGGGTGCTTTTATAATTCTGAAGTGTTATTTTTCCTTTCATCTTTAAATGTGAAGTTAATGAGTGCTAGCCGTGAGATATTAAAGGAAGACTAAGAGAAACTTGTCACAGATTTGTCAGTATTGCAGCTTAGTCATAACAACACAGGATTTTTTCCCTCTAGGTTTCTTTAGTGTTGACATTATCATCCATCAAACACCACTGATAGTAGCATTATTCAGTGTCTAGAGAGCTTGAAGCCTGGTCTACAGCACGTTTGCGATATGTGAACGTCTAAACGTTTGAGCTCGTTATTCTGCCAGTTGTCTAATTGAAGCCTTGTATACAACCTGCTCCATAGACTTGTTAATTATAAATTGCCTGCAATTACAAAGGCTTGTTAAAAGTCTCTTATTTTCATGAGCAGACTACAATATGACCTTAAAGTCTAAACAAGAAGATTGTGACACTTTAATTCAGTATGTTTTATAACTTGTGTCTCAGATGTTGCCAGATGCTTTCTGCCGTTATCTGTTTATGCTGTCAAATTAAACAATTAAACAAGAGTAACACATTTACACACATACTGGTTCTTTCGTTGGTTTTTGAAGGTTTGGTTGTATTGTATCTCGAGGCTTGTACACTGCGGTCGGGAAAACAAATCATGAATTGAGATCACTTAAAAGCTTAAAGGTTGCACTGTAAAAGCGACAGTAAAAAAATCGCAACTCACAGGGATGTGACTTAACTTAATCTTCCAGTGCGTGAATTAAATCATTACTTGAAAATGGTCTATAATAAAAAAAACTAAAATGAAATTATCATCCTAATTAATATGCTGAGGAACAGCAGAAATGTACAATTTTTCTAGCCTTCTTATGTTCAAAGTGTAATGTAATTTTATTGTGGTCTCATCATATCTCTGCAGGACAGATGCACAGTCACAACACAACTTAGCCACAGGCAGAAAGAAGAGGTGGAGAGGAGAGTGGCCGCACGTTTGCAGGACTTGTCACAAATCAGCACCTTGACCTCCATAGACAGAGGCTTCATACCATATCTCCAAGAACCACAAGCTTCCACATCAACAAGCAAGAGTTCAGGCCCAGTGCAGAGTTCAGGCCCAGTGCAGACTTCAGGAATGCTCCAGGCTTCATCAGTGTTACAGGAGCTGAGGCACAGAAAGGCCGTACTGGAGCAGGAGATGGAGCTGCTGAGGCAGAGCCTGCGAGATGAACTACAGTCAAAAGCTAATACACTGGACGGTCTGGTGTTTATCCTGCCTCTCAAGAGATGACACAAACAAATTCACGCTTTCTGTAGAACCAAAGACTTTCTAAACGCCGCTTTAGGGGGATACGTTGATTTAATAAGAAACTAAAAACCTGTAGAGAATTGTGAACTCTCAGAATACAATGTAAGTGTTTCTGTTCAATCTTTTTAATCAGGAATGAATGATCTTGTGTTGTTCGTGCAATTCTGTTTGCCGTGTAAGTAAATGACAATGAAATGTTACTAATGATAAAATTATTTATTCACTTCAACAAGATTGTTCTCAATGGAAGTCTTCCATTTTTGGCTGAATGTCCGAACTGGGAGGGGGAGAAGTGGGAGGGAAAAAAAAAAACTGGAATAATACAGATGAGCAGATCTAATATAATAATAATAATAATAGTATAAACATAACATGCATTTTCATGCAAACATGCATTAATTCCAAAAATGCAATAAATAACAGCAATCACAGTAGAACAATATTAGAAAATTACAGTAAAACAATATTAGATAAAACAGTTGCCAGAGTTATGACCTTAAAGCATGCACTGTCCTGTGGACTGTGCTGAACCCGAACCTGTGCTGAAAAAAAATCATGAATGGAGATCACTTAAGCACTTAATGTTGCATGGTAAAAAAAAAAACTGACAGTATAAATCATCAGAGCTATGTTTAATAGGGTTAAACCATAGTAAGAGGTCGTGTATAAAGACATACTGTATATAGAACTGAGTGCAGCCTTACATCATGTGGGATAAGCACAAGTGGTATAAGTGGGCATGAAGACGTATTAGAATGTGGATGGAGAAGTATAACTATGGGCGTTAAAGCAGGAGGAGTAAAGAGGAGTCTAGATGATGAGGAGTGCGAGAGTGGGTGTAAAAGTTTGTGTGTGTGTGTGTTACATTTACATTTACATTTAGGCATTTGGCAGACGCTCTTATCCAGAGCGACTTACAAAAAGTGCTTTAAAGT
>JAQQZS010000005.1:29056025-29073686 GCA_030068045.1 Platyallabes tihoni
TTTGGACGCCTTCAGCATTCCTTTACAATGTAGAAAGAAATAAAAATCAGGAACCATCATGGAGTTAGAAAGTGATCACAAACCTTTGAATGGTAGTATATATATATATATATATATATATATATATACATATATATATATACATACACAGACCTAAATACAATTTCTCTGTACCATTTATCTACCTGACTGATTTCCTTTTCTCTTATTGCCAGAATCCATGAACCAGTAAATCCCGAAGACTGCCCGAGGTTTCATATTAAGCCCACATAACGCTGGGTACCCACCAAAGGTCACAGCTTTGATTAACACCAGAGTAGCTGAACCAGAGGGAATTTAAAATTGTATGCATCCTGTACAATTATAATTTTTTCAAACAGGATCCAGGGCCACCCAGCTCTGCCACTGTGATAATGCGGTCCAGTTGACATAGATAAGTGGGTCTGCATGCACCAGGCTTGATTTTGCTTCAGCCGAATGTATTTTACCAGACAATCGTAGGGGCACTGACTGATATGAAATACACAGGCAATGGGGCCGTTAAAGCTGGGAAATTACTGAGCACACACAGCAGACTCTATGATACTCCTAGATTTTTCTAAGCACTGTACAAAGATACTTGCATCAGCATTTATGAAAATAAAATAACTTTATATATTATGTTTTTTTTAATAGGAGTTCCAATCCTGTTGTGTTTCGTAATTGTTCTTTTGTGGTGGAAGAAATAGATTCCTCACTATGGTTTTGCCTCCCCCTGACAAGCAGCACGTGTGTCTAACTACCGTCATCATCATGACCAGCATGGCTGTCATGGACGCTTACCTGGTGGAGCAGAACCAGGGCCCGCGTAAGATCGGGGTTTGCATCATTGTACTGGTAGGGGACATTTGCTTCCTCATAGTTCTGCGCTACGTTGCTGTCTGGGTAGGTGCCGAGGTGAAGACTGCAAAGCGTGGCTATGCCATGATCCTGTGGTTCCTTTACATCTTTGTTTTGGAGATAAAACTCTACTTTGTTTTCCAAAACTACAAGGCCGAACACCAGACTGTTGAGACTGTCGCTCGGAAAGCTTTGACTTTGCTTCTTTCGGTTTGCATCCCAGGACTGTATTTCGCCCTTGTGGCGCTGGACAGCATGGAGTACATGAGAACTTTTCGAAAAAAAGAAGACATGCGAGGTCGATTGTTCTGGGTGGCACTGGACTTGCTGGACGTACTGGACATCCAGTCCAACTTGTGGGAACCACAGCGAACAGGACTGCCCATCTGGGCTGAGGGCCTAATGTTCTTCTATTGTTACATTCTTCTGCTGATTCTGCCGTGTGTCTCTCTCAGTGAGATCAGTATGCAGGTTGAGCACATGTCCCCAAAGAAGGTGATGCTCTACCCCGTCCTCAGCCTCGTCGCCATCAATATTGTTACCATTCTCATCCGTGGGGTCAACATGGTGCTTTTCCAAGACAGCCGTGTCTCCACTATCTTTATCGGCAAGAACGCAGTGGCCATCGCCACCAAGGCCTGCACATTTTTGGAATATCATCGGCAGGATAAGGCGTTCCCGCCACAAGACCCTGTAACCATTGCTATGGAGTTACAGCAGAACTCGGGGCAACACATTCAAAAGCTGCCAAATCCCACCGATTGCTTTCCAGCAGAGCCATCGCCCGCTCATGAGATCACGGATACATGACCAAAACTGAAAGACAGAGACTAAATTCCCAGGGTCAGTTCCCAATATAAACGTTTTTAAGTCATCTATATCAAGCTACAATCCACATGCATCTGTCCTGTAAAGAAAAGTACTCTTTTTTTATTTGCAGGGCAAAATATGTTAGAATGACACACGATAAACCAAAATGGGGCACCAGAATTTATGACAAAGAACAAATGTACGCGCTTTATTCATGCTATCATGCTGTTTATTCATAGTTTTAGCTCAGTTCTTATATCATAGGTTTGAGTAAATGGCATTTAGTTTCAGCTCAGTTTCAGATGTTCCAACCCTCATGCTTCGTCAACATTCCTGTATGTATGGCTTCCTCTATTCCTGCTGGTAGACCGAACCAAAACCAGGTTATCCAATACCAATACACACACTTTTTGTTTAACTTATTCTAGGTTAGACTGATTGTGAGTTAGGCCATTGAGGAATATTAAAAAGGTTTTATTTAGGCTGGTGAAGGAATTCCTCAATATTTTTTAACTAGACTCGTTTGATGCTGAACTTCCTTTTTAATTTTTTTTTATTTATTATTATCGTAATTCTCTGAATTGAAAGCATGCCTTAAGGGGAATTAATGATTAGTGGCCATTCACTACCAAAGTGAAATGTGTAGGCTGACAGTTTCAGAAACTTCTAATTAGTTTTTATGATACTGTATGTGTAGAATGGATCTTTTGTGAAACTGAACCAGCATTAATACTGTTGCTATAAATGTGGACAGGTTTATTGTGTTGATAAAAATTGTATCATTTAAAAAAGCAGATATTGTGCAAACTGGTGTGTTAATTAGAAGATATGTGACACCTAAGTATTTTATTTTGTGCCTCTTTTAAAAAATGATCCAGATTTGATGCGTTTTGGTTTCACCCATTTCGAATGCTTTATGACAGAACCTCTGTAGAAGTTATGTACAGTATCTAGGGTAATTCACAGAAAAATCACAGACATTTTTAAATAGTTAATGTGATGTTTGTTACATGCAGATGGAGTATTGTTACCACCAGTAATTACATGTTTAGCAAACTGTGTGTCTTTTATGGGCTTATATAATAATGTTTTCAACCATAGTCGTCAATTGAGAGTTTGTTTAAACAGATGTGACAATCTGATTACTTCTTAAATGTGATTTATAGAATAAACAAAGAAACTGTAATGAAGGAAAAACTTCACTGGTCACATGGCATGTAGAAACATCAATTTTGTTGGATTCAAAAACACTTGTATACATTTGGAATTTTAGCCATTTAAATTATTTTGTATAAGCTTAGTCCATTTACATATCTGTGTGGGAGGTGATGATGACAATGACTATTATTATTGTTATTATTATTATTTCAATTGTCTCTATACATCATCATCATTGTTATTAAATGAAGATGAATTTAAGAACATATAGACTTATTTTTAGACTTTTTATGGCATGGTTTGCCCATATTCTAGTTACAACTCCCACACTGCATCTTCATTCCACCTTTATACCCTTTCAAAGTGTAAGTCAGTGTGTGGATCCAAAAGAAGAAAAAAAGACATTTTCTCCGCTGGTATAGAATGTAAAGAAATGTCATTGTTTCTCTTTTATGTATTTTCTATAACATACATTTTACTTTTATTTTCAAGCTCAAGTTATTTTATGAAATGTTCTAATCGTGTTTCTTAAAATACGTTTACTCACTGCAAGAAATTACATCATAACAAATAAAATATTCTTGAACCTAACCAAACCTACTGTATAATTTTTAAAAATATGTTTACAACAAACCAAATATAAGATTATATTTCTAGTCAATTGTTACTGAAATTGCAAGTGAAAAATTTCTTGTTTTGTTGGTCGAGATTTTTTTTGGATTTTGAAAGAAGCAAAATTCTTTTAAAATCTGGTTTGTTGTAAACAAAGAAAATTATGGATAGGTTTGGCTAGGTTCGAGAATATTTTACTTGCTAAGATGTACATTTTTTTGCAGTGATTTGAAACAATTAAATGTATCATGTGGGCTGATGACCAAAACATATAAAGCAATTTCAAAATCTTTGTTTGTTTGTTTTTTCTTAATGTTTTTAGGTACAAGCTTTTGTTAATTCTTAAAAATATTTATGCTTAAAAATGACTGTGGATTAGATTTTTTTTATTTTTTATTGTAAATGTTCTTGTATGTTCTTTGCAAGTTTTTTTCTTGAAAGAAATGTTCAGTTTGTTTTTCTCCAGGGGTGTAGGTTTAGAATACACGTTTATTGAAGGCATATTTTGGTCAAATGACAAACAGATATTGCAAATCATGCTTTATGTGTTACATTTGTTTTGTGGTTAAAATATCTTACAATTCTACAAAAGTAAAATCAAACAAGTTAGCAACTGTTCTTGCAATTTCATTATTAACTTCGAACAAACAACAACAACAACAAACAAACAAACAGCAGCAAACACTCATATATAGGAGCATTTCATTACACTAGATACTGTCCGGCTTCTTTACACTGATGAACAGATATTTTACATGATCAAGCATACTTTCTGTTTTGATTCAGAGTAATAATGTATTTTATCCATTGGACACAAGCTTTTTACTTCGAGTTAACCACTAGCAGTTTCTGCATGTATGAGTTTAGCCATTTCTGCCTCTCCATGGCTGTGAGAAGCTTACTCTTCTCTCTGAATGCTGCATCATCTGCCACCACAATGTTCCTCTTTGCCTGGTTGCCCGCCCGCTGCTGCCAGTCTCCTGGCCACCCCTTCATCAGTTTCTCCTCCATCTGTGATTGGCTGAGGGGGATCCACTCATCCACAGGCTCCGTTTTTGTCTCTGCTCCTGCGAAGTCTGGGCTGGACAACATTTGGACGCTCCAGTCACGGAGTGAGATGGAAGGGTAAAGGATCTTCCATTGCTCCTGTATAGAATCCTGATCATATGAAGGGGATATTCTGTGGTTTAAAAAAAAAAGAGTTAATTCTTTCATATATCTTGTTTTAGGGCTACACTATAGTCTAAACGTCTAAGACTTTACCTTTGGAAGGGTTGAGGGAAGGCAGAGATGTTCAGGTTCATAAGCATCAGGACAAGCAGTAACAGTGCAGGACGAGGAGCTGGACCTAGAGAAAACATCTGTAGGACGTGTAACAGTAAATCTGATATTAGTGCTGCCTACAATTCTTCCTTTCATAAACGTCATTAATTAGGCGATTTTATGTTTTATTAGTCGGCTTATCAGATGTTCCAGGATATTGAAGACCCCTAATGTGTTCCTGCTTGAGATCATCTCTAACCAACTGGACAACTGGACAAACTCCTGTTTAGAATGAAACGGAATTCTGTAGGAAGTTATTTCTCCCGAATCGGTGGTAAATATTTCTGTATATGATGTTTAGATTAAAATTTCTCTCACAAACACAATCGCATTAATAAAGAAACAGATGGATGGTTGACTTGGTATATTATAAACAAACAATTAATTGAAACTACCCTTGATGTTAACTATAGACATGTACCTATTGCAGTGTGATTGAGAACCAACTATTCAACACAGCTGCATCGAATAATTCTTCTTTCATTGCATTATAACATGGCTTTTGCATTTGGAAACCGTTTCATAAGAATGAAATTGTTTCTCACCTTCTGTTGCAGGCTGCCAGTGAGTCTCTGCTGTGCCGTCTTCAGGTGGTCGTTAGAAGTAGAAAACTACACTCTGTTTGATGGAGTCCAAAAAAAAAAAAAAAAAAAAAGTGAACAATTCTCAAAAATAATGCATTGGTAGGTTTTGTGTTATCCTCTCGAAATGTCGTTTTTGAGAAAACACCTTAGAATTATTGGGATTTTTAAAATTAAATCAGCGAAGCATGGGTTTTCAGAGCCAGCGTAACCTGAGGTAGAGACGACAGAAAAAGCTGTAACATGCTTTCGCTACCGGTGCTGGAGTAGATGTCCCGGAGCGTACATCTACAGGCTTTATATCTACACCAAGTGTATAGAGATAAAAAAAAACATTGAAATGACGTCTGTCACACGCCCCTAAATGTCCTGTTTGGCCGCAGACTTAAAATAGGGAGGAATATCAGAGGAAAGATGGAACCTGTTTTGACATCATTGTGCTTAATGATGTCTCAGAAAAAAAAAGTATGAAAAAAAAAGAGTGGAAAGAAGCAAATGTGGTCATCAGGTGGTCGTCTGTCTAAATGAAACATTCTTGGTAACACATGGTGTTATGTGGATCCCTTTAACCTTTGACCTCCTAACATAAGGCAAAATCTAAGTTTCAGCATCCATTTTATTTCAACTTATGTCTATAGTCTCTTCAGGCAGCCGACGCACATGATGGGATGGAAGGGCATTAAATTTGATAGGACCCATTAGGACGCCTGTCAAACACACCAAATCTCCCACAACACATTCAACTGACCGACATGTGAGGATTGTAACGGCTCAAACTTACACATGGAAAAAGCTAATGGGGGAATTTCTTCTTATTTTTTTATTGTTATCATTTCATTATAAAAGAAACATAAAAAAAATTGGAACACCTTATTGTTGTAACTTAAATTTGTACAAATTCAAAATTTTTATGTAATATAAAAACTTCTCTCTTTTGCAGAACCCGATGCAGCTATTCGTAATGCCGTGCTGATTAAACGTGGGAGCTACAGTAGGAGCGGAAGACCAACCGAAGACACAATCATTGTTCTCTTCTAAAAAGCAGCACATTTTTTGCTTTAAGGATAACACACTCATTCAGGTAGGGTCCAGAGAGTCCTCGTTAGTGTGGGTTAACTTCAGTCAGCCCTCATTTAAAATAATGGGCAGCCATGAAGTGCGTAAGCATCAGACAAGCGGAACCTGACAGTCATTATGGAGTGAGGCAGCGCTGACACGCTCTGGTCTCGAGATAAAGCAGGGGACAGAACAAGGCAAGAGAAGGGGCCATGAGACATATGAGGCCGTGTCACACGTGAGCCATGAGGGTTTGTTCTCATGTGTAGAACTATCAGGATGTTAAATGTCATAACTGTGACGCTCATACACAGCCATTAGTCATACATACTGTACGTCTATACTTCTACGTGTTGGTGTCACGGTGTGTCTGCTGCTTTTCTCATTCATTTCACATTGCCGTCATTTCTCAATACAATTATTCGAAGAGCCAAATAAATTACTTCTGAAATTTATGCAACATGGAAGTGACCAATCTTGCTTCCTTAAAAACTTGCTTCCTTAAAAACAAGTTGCTAACTTTTGGCGAGATGATTTTATACACGCCCCAAAAATGGCCATTTTTCAGCTTTATACTGTGTTGCTTCAAATAATAATTTAAAATACATATTATTCATATTTTTTAATGAGTATTGATACTAAAATTTGTGTAAGAATCTAGAAGCATATGACCTGTAAAAATTGCTGCTTAAATGAAAAAAATTCAGGTTTTTGGTAAAAGCTTAAAAGGCATGACAAGTCTGTAGTGTCCGTAACCATATCAAATTCATGTTGTAATATCTTAAGGATTTTGCATTTTAGAATAAGACACTTTTCTAGGTTCATGACTTTTCATGTGAAATCTAAATTGGCCCAGTTTGATCTGAATGACAGTTAAGATTATTGAGAGATTTGAATTCAAAAAAGTTACAGACACTAAAACAAAATAGGGCATGAAATTGTATTTAGCAAATGTGCTTCTTTTTATCTTATAAAAATATAAATGTGTATGTATATTTACAAAAAACAAAGCATGAATCGGGAGATAAGAAGCCTTAAGTGTTATGAAAAACGGTGTTATATGATCCTATCTGAAAATTCACCTTTTTCACCTCGGTGTGACACTTTTTAGCACCGATACCATGTTTTGGCAGAGTGGAAATGTAAAGTTTTTTGTATTAGGAAACTTTTACAGAAAAGAATTTTTTTTTTTTAGAATCTGTACAGTCAGATCAACTTTTTTTAATTTAAAAAGTCTAAAAGATGCATTTAAAACTGACAGGAGCTGTATAGGAATTATTTAACACCTGTGAGCTTTTATACATCCTGTGCTGCCCAGTATTTCACAAAACCTTAAGAGGATATCTTAGAACTCTTTTTCTGGTAAAGCTGGTTGGTCAGACATTTAATTAAGACATATTATTTTCAGAATAAAAAAATAACTCTTAACACATAATGGATCTGGCAATACAAAACTTTCTTTTTTAGTTTTGTTTAATATGTTTTTATTTGTTGTCCATCGTCACTGCATAAGGGAAATACAAATTTGTGCATTTTAAGCTAATGTAATATAAGGAACACATATTAACTCTTTTTCTTGTTTTGCATTATAAAATAACGGATCATATGACTACACGTCATTACTTACATTCCCACCGTTCACACTGTGCAATTGAAGCAACAAGGTTATGGAGTAAGCATGTTACCTCCAATGTTGCAACAAGAGTTGATTTCCTTTAAATTTAACTAACTGTTATGCTCAGGCTAAGTAAAGACACCTGCAACATAGTGGTTTATATTCTTCACTGCGTGTTAAAATGACTGTTATATTAGGTCACTCTACACAGTTATTAAAAAAAAAAGAATATTTAATTCATACTTTTTGTGATTGAATTTTGAATTAATTGTAATATTTGATAATATTCATATTGTGGAGATTCAAGACGAAAAGGTTCCCTGAAAAGGTTTTCTCAGCTTAACAAATTAGTTAATAGCAGCAGGGAAAACACTGAAATGTGCGAGGCGGCGTCCATCAGTCTGGAAACGAATAGTTCTGTATCTTAGTCACTCAACTAAACACAAGTCAACATGTTAAGAAAGAACACTGGATGTATTTAAAATGTTTTAATTGTGATACATAAGATATTGAAAATGCACGTAGTCTCCCCTGAGTAATATATACATACATATACGCAATGTAAGTCATAGCCTACATTCAAACATTATTCATGTGCTCACTATTTATGGCAGTATTACTCAGACAACATCTGAGTTCAGGAGTAGTAAATACTGACAATTAAAGGGATAGTTCAAATATTTGAAGTCTGTCTTACATCAAAATTGAGGTGTATATAAGTACGTTGCAATAGGTCTTGGTCGTTATAAATTGTTATGCTCTGCACACAGATCGTGAAAGTTTTGTCATCCATATTTAACAACCTTCGTTCCGTGCAAAAATGCATTCCAAAGTTCAGCTCAGACTCATATGAAGCTTCTGCAGTCTCACTTTCAGTCTTTTTACTTTATTTAAATTGATTTTTATTTATTACAGATCTAACTCTTTTCTTTCACCATACAGCTATTTCCTGTGGATGAAAATATTTCAATTTGTTCTAAAAACACTATACAGACTTGAAAAAACCTGAACTATGCCTTTATGTAAAGTTGTCATGCAAATAAGAGAATATGCATAATAAAGAGGAAAAAAAACATCACCACTGGTTTGTCGGCTATAATCTAAATATGAGCTTGAGTTTATGTGATATTGCAGTGAAAAAATATTTTTAACTGTTTAATATTAGAGTCTGAATTCAATTCTGAAAAAGGTATGTTTGTATTGTCTTAAAACACCACCTTCCCAGTGTGAGGTGAGGGTCCCTGTCAGTATCTTTTAAAGTAAAAGCAGTCACGATAACTAAAAAAAAAGAGAGAGGAAAAAGTCAGTTTATTTGATCCTAGAGAATTCCTGCTCCATTAATCAGACCAGTGCTTAACTTTTTTTTTCCTCTTTGTGTTCTGCTCCAGGGTTTTTGCTGTAAAACCTGACCTTTAAGTACAAATATAGAATACAGATGACAACCTGTCTTTGTTCTCGTTAATAATATGGGTTATTTTAAAGCACAGAATGACCGATCCAGCT
This sequence comes from Platyallabes tihoni, assembly GCA_030068045.1. Classification (NCBI taxonomy): domain Eukaryota; kingdom Metazoa; phylum Chordata; class Actinopteri; order Siluriformes; family Clariidae; genus Platyallabes; species Platyallabes tihoni. Next base: position 29,065,563 of record JAQQZS010000005.1, read on the forward strand.
CATTCTTACGGTCCTGGCGAAGGTCAAAGTGCAATTTTAGGGTACACTGGGTGCCAGTATGGAAGAACCACAAAGCACCAGGTCATTAATGGGATTCCGTTAAGCTGGTGATAATGATACTAGGTCAGGTTGTTTTAATCTCAATAACAGGAACTCGTAGATTAGAAAGCAGTAATCTGTCAGGCGCATTGGCTTAAAGTAATTCCTTCAGATCAAACTCTCCTCCTGGACCGGTGTTGGTTCAGGAGTAGACGGTCTTTGCTTGTCAGGTTCCTGCCCTGGCCAGCGTCCATGCTGATACACAAAGTAATATTCTTTGCGTGGCTCACTGCGATGCAGGCTGGATTTGATAGCGAGCGGTAACTCCTCAGGAGTCAGGGGTCGGTAGTCGCCGTCCACTAGCACGCTCAGGCAGTAGGAGTCAGGATCCTGCACTTCGAACTTCTCAGCACACTGTGCACTCAGTTCACAAGCAGTGGTGTTCTGATCCACACCCAGAGTCTTGGTGTTCGAACACGCCTCAAGGAAAGACACGGTGATGAAATCCTGCAATTAAAGAAAAGCGATGATGGCTTAGAAAACCTCCACAGCAAGATGTAGAGTTAGATTACTCACAATTTAGAAGTCGTATTTATTCACACTTATCGAATTTATAAGGTTTAAATAATCTTAGAGATTTATAAGTTCTTGGCAAAAAAAGTGTCTGTACACTCTACCTGTATGGATGAATGTGAGGCCTGGGCCTTGTTAAGAGTGCGGCGACGCTCCCACCGATGAATAGAGTCTTGGATTTCCAAACTCAGCTGCTTGGAAGCTGCCTGCTTATCATAGTTTTTGATATGCTCCAGAGCTCCATATGTGGTGGTGAGATAGTACGAGCCTAGAAATACAAAAGATAAATTACTTGAGGAATATGACAGTGGAGTAGCAGTAAACCTTAGACTGTGACAAGCAAGAAATTCCTATTAGACAAACATTATTTGACCGTTCTCTTGGTTGAGGTTCAAGTAAGTGTTCATGGAGTGAATTTAAGAGTGATGAGGAGGGTGAGAAATGCAGAAAGTGCCTGAAGACCATAGTTTTAGACTTGCAAAACCATTAAAGGTCAAGTCTGTAACAATAAACTATTTGAATGGGTTTCACAAAAAAAGCCCTATTTCAACATGCAATGTTGCATCATAAGACCTAAAGTCATGTGTAGCACTAGTTATACAACAGTTTGCACAAATCAAGTAATCTGAATGTACGAGAGGCTTTCCACGATATACCCATGATACAGAGCATAACAGCACCAAGATGTTTAACTCTATGTATCACCCTGTGGTCGCAGCATGGGTCTGTATGGTCTGCAGTACCGAGGAGAGAGAAGCTGCCTGCCAAAACCCACATTCACAACCAGTCACAGAAGCACTTTCAGTAAGAACACACATCTGATAACGTTATGTCGTCTTAAACAACACGCCGTCTCTGCACTAATCACTTTCAAGTCGTTTGAATCGCCTCTGAACCGTCCGTGTCGTTCTGTTCACGGCTAACGCTTAGCTACAAAGCTACTAGCGTCTAACACAAGGCTGAATCGCAAATCCCTCTCTAACCCCTGATCAAGGGCACTACTTGTGTGGAACAATGGATTGTACACCCTACATAGAGCACTAGCTTTCCATTTAATGATATTTAGGATTCGACCCCAGAACCCGGAAGTTAACGGAGCTGATATTCCGTGGAATAAGTGGAAATATAAAGTAAATCTGGCAAGTTTCTCAGGACTGTCCACCACCTCCGTGGTTTATTCTCTGCACCATTTGGCTACAGAGTACCGCTAAGATTTTAACACTTTCACCCCTGTTAATTGCTCCGCTAGTCATGGTTCGTTAGTTCCATGAGTCACAACATTGTATGTGTGGGTGGAGCAAAATACCTGGTTAAATAAATAAAAAAATCATAATCTGTTTATAATTAATAGTGTTTATGCAACTGTTGTGTAAAAGCAATATCACACTCAAGATCTGTTGTGCTGAATATCAGCACCGCTGTGATATCTTCAGTATTCGGGCTGCGCCAACCTCAAGTGTGATATTGCTAAATTACTGCTAAGGTGTAATAAAAAAAAATTAAAAAGTCAATGTTTATTAAGTCATGGAACAATATTATGATGTTCCTTATCTGCCATGATTCACCCTGATAATACTGTTAATACCAATAAAAGCTGTAACAGTAGTAACAGTGCAGGAGTAGGAAATTCGTATGCATATATCATATATACGTAAGTCCAACTTCCCAGTAGCAGACAAAAAGGGCGAGAGACTCAATATGGTTAATACATGAAATAGATTTAGCAGTGATGCTGGTTTGAGGTATTTAAGGCTTTCCACTAATTTATCTTTTGGAAATAGTATTGTAATGTGATTGAAGTTATTTTAGCTAAAGAGATAACATTACAAATATTTACAAACTCAATTAAATCATCATTGTTATGCAAGAGGCAGTGGTGGCTCAATCGGTTAAGGCTGTAGGTTACTGGGTTACTGATCTAAAGGTCGGGGGTTCGAACCCCAGCATCGCCAAGTTGCCAGTGTTGAGCCCTTGAGCAAGGCCCTGAGCCCTATCTGCTCCAGTACGCTGGCTGACCCTGCGCTCTGACCCCAGTTTCCTAATTGGGATATGCGAAAATTGAGCAATTTCCCTCTGGGATTAATAAAGTTCTATAAAATAAAAAAGAGTCATTTACGTTAACCAGCAGTAGCATGGCATCTTCCTAGTGGATTTGCAAAGTAAATATTTAACAAATGTGAGTCCTCATTGTTGATGGGAAAAGAGTTTGTAGAAATAGTTAAAAGGTTAAAGCTAAAAATAATCTGATCATCTTCAATGTATTCAGTGACATCCTTATTTCAGGTTGAAGCCTGAACAAAGATGAAAACCTTAATTTTTTTAAAAAATTTAATTTCACTACATTTTGTTTGGTGTGACGACATTACATGGTATTTCTGACCCATGTTTTATCTCATAGTGCCGCTTCACATTACTGCTTTTTATTAGCACTACTGGTTCTCCACTTCCTGCAGGAATGAAGTCCATTCATCTTTGAAGGTTCAGTTTTCATAGTCTACTCTTTCCTTTTTTTTTTTTTTTGGAGTAAGCCATGCTGTGTCGCGCTTTCGTTTCAGTTTCTTGAGGATTGTGGCGGTTTGTAGGTGCATTACCATCGTTTCTGTCTCTTCCGCATACTCTGTGTAAACATGGTAAACTCTCGTGTTGATTAGCTCTGTTGAGCTACTACTCAAGATTTTTATTTCATTTATGGTGCAGATTTAACTTAAATATAATAAAAACCAAACTACTGCCAAAGTTTCATTAAATTCTGTCCAGCCAGTTTTGCATGATGCTGTGACAAAATCTGGCTGGACAGACAGACAGACATAAATTTTTATAAGACCGGCTTCGGGTTCGCCAATGTATGAAACACAAAGATAACATTGAAAGAGCAATTTCTGAGCAATGTACACACAAAACCTTTCCTTTATTTTTTATAGATTCCCAGTTCTGACTTCCCACTTCCTCCCTGAGCTAGCTGGGCAGCCCTTAGTGGTTTGTAGCAGATAATTTATTCATTCAAATTAGCAAGTAGTTTACTCCAAATATTACCCCAAACCATATGCAACTATACTAAATAGCATGTCATACAGCATCGCTAGCACAAAAAACGATTAGCCAAAAATGTTTTAAATAGTTTTGCTGATTGCACATTATTGCTTTTGCTTACATTTATGAAGTATGTTTATGTACTGACCTTCACCAAGCTGCAGCGCAGGGTCCATCAGCTCCATCATATACTCCACATCCAGTAGCAGTGCAGAGATATTGGAACGAGCCAGGACGTACATTAGTACCGGCAGGAAATCATCTGCACCATAAGGTTTTCCTATAGAGCCCAAGATAGAATTCCAGATATCTTTTATATGTATATATAAGGTAAGATAAGACATCTCAAAGTATAAATGTGTGTTGTGACATTTAACGTGTGACCACGGTCAGAATGCCTTCGGATGAGTCACAGCGAATGATAAGCAGAATCTAATCTACTATTAAACACATGACCAGCGTTTTGCAAGGGCCTTACTTCCTGATTTGATGTGCGTAATGAGAACATCTGTGGTATTGGGTCAAAGCTTGGTGTAAGAAGGAAAGGGTGGAGCTGAGTATTAACAACTAAACAACTGAGAAAATCCTCCTGTTTTCTCCACAACCAGACAAAAAAAGGAACAAAAAAGAAGGATACAAGTTCTTAGAAATTAATAAAATTAAAAATAGATTAGAAGGGGAAATACCATTAGCGCTGTACATCCACTACCATGATACAAGCTTGACTTCCATCATGGTTGGATGAATATTATCAAACAACCAGACACTCTGAGATCGAAGTTAACATATTAGTTAACACGTTAAACTTTACATTATTCAATCAGTCAATCATGTCCCAGCAGTGCAGAAGATAAGGTCAAGAAGATACTGATCATAAGCATCCAGTTAATGTTCACATCAGACATCAGAACTCTGACTGTGCCATGGCTGTTGGCGCCAGATGGGTCAGTTTGAGTGTTTTAGAAATTGCTGATCTCCTGGGATTTCAACACAAAACAGGCTCTACAGTTTACACAATGGTGCAAAAAAGACAAAAACATGCAGTGAGTGGAAACAAGTGGAAATGCCTTGTTGATGAGAAAGGCCAGAAGAGCATGACCAGACTAGTTCAAGCTTACAGGAAGGATACAGTAATCACAAGTGTAACAGGATGCACAACGTCAAATTCTCAGTAGGTTGAGCTTAAACAGCAGACGACCACATGTCACCCAAGAACAGGAATCGAAGGCTATAGGTTTCTGAAATACTCAAACTAACAACCAGGCCAATTATTGACGTGACTAAGCTCACCACCCCACCGGCTTGATTTAGATGTTTAATATAAATGGGGTAAAACCACCCCATTGTAAAACTACTTCGCTTTGAGTAGCATTTTAGTCATGCCAAGATATTCATGGAGAAGAACACTGACCTGGGCTGCCCGCAGACATGGACTCGTATATGATCTTGCATGTCTTGAGGAGTAGATCGATTTTCTTCTGAGGTGAGTATTCCTGGTGCAAGTTTCCCAACTTCCCCTGGATCTTCTCCATGACAGGTGAGTCAGGAACACAGGTAGTCACACCCAAATCTGTCGTGGTGGTGCCCAGCACTGTCAGCTGATTTTCCTTGAGCTTCTTCAGATTGCCTGCCCGGAAGTGGATGTCCCTCAGGCCGTTATATATCGCCTCTCTTAAGGGCTTCAGGACACTCTTATAAAGTGACGCTTCGATGATTATCTCTGCAGAGGAAATATGTGCATGTATTTCCTTAAACAGCCATAATATATGTAAAACGAAATATCACAGCAAATATGTAAAACAGCTTTTTTTACGGTTGCATAGTTAAGTCATAAGTTATGTTAAATAACATACTAAAAGAAAACACCCAGAGCTAAGCAGATTTCTTAAAATTCAGACTGTCATGGAAGTATGTAGGCAAATTACCCAGCTTCTCCTCGGAATAAATAGCTGCCTCCTGGAGATTCTGCAGTTCTGTGCTTTGGATCAGATAGCTTTTGAGCTGCGTCATCATTTGTCTGATCTCTTGGAGCATCTCTGTACTGGTGGAATGCCTCCTCATAGTGTCCAGCGTAAAGGCCCGGTAGTCCTGTACCAGGTTCCCGAAATACGTGCTTCCATCTCTAGCGAGTTCCACGATCCGTTTCTGAAGCTTGCGGTCAGCACTCATGAAGCTTGTGAAGACTGTAGAGAAGTTAACCATGGAGAGGCGCTGCTTGGCACGGTCTAGAATGATAGTGGATGTCCTCTTCGCCAAAGCACCCACCGGGGTAGGGTCTACCTCTTCCTCTGTGCTGCTCGTGGAGTAGGAGTCATGATCCGGCTGGGGAGCACCTCCTTCTGGGGAAAATAATGACACATCTGGAACTTTGGGGTGCTCTGGAAGGTTCTGGAGCTTTGGAGTCGGCTGTGGATTAATGTGACTTAGCTCTTGATTAACACCTTCGGGGATATTTGTGGCATCTTGGGAAATCAGGCCTTGAGAGGTACGTTTTCTCCTAGGAGGTGGCACTGGAGCACCTGGCTTCCTTGTTTCAAGTACAGGAATCATATTCGCAGTGGAAACTCCATTTGAAGCTTTTGATTTCTCACCCAGATCTTCCTCTTGTGGCGCCTTAGATTGTCCACAATGTTCACTCACCCACTGGTCCATGTTACTGTCATCCAGGCAAATGAGAGACACAGAAGTACCAGGATCCTCATTGGTCTCTGCTGCTTCAGGTGCACAGACAGTTTCCTTTATCGGTTCCAGTTGGCCGTCTTCTCCTGACGGTTGGCCCTCTGATATCCGGCGTCTGAGTGGGACTGGAGGAATCTTGTGTGAAGGGGCGTTGCTGCCCTGTTTCATTGTTTCACTTAGAGATAGTTGTGCTGCATCTTGTTTGTTCCACATTTCTGCCTCAGCACTGGGTAATAGAGTTCCCTCTGCCTTTTTATACCCGCAATGACTTCCTTCCTCTTTTTGCACCGAAGGCTGAGAAGAACTTAGCAAGAGAAGTGAAGACTCCTCTGACGTCAACTTCTCTTTGGCTGCCTTGGTTGACACTTGCGTCAGTGAGTCTTCAGAAATGGTGAGTGGACGTGGAGGTAGTGGCGGGGGCCGCTTGAACTTTGGCTGAGCCTGAACAGGCATGTTGAGGCTTTGGGACCTCAGGATCGGCGTGGGAGAATTAGGAGGCAGACTGTTATAGTATTCTTCAATGGAAATGGGGTTGATGTACCAAAGATGGTCATTTCCAGAGGAGAGCTTTATCTCTTCTGCAGGTTTACTCAAATCATCACGAATGTGACTGTTCAGCTCCGAGCCCCAGAATTCTGTCAACAAAGTTCAGTGCATGTTAGAGTAACTCTATAGGTGTGGAAACGTGTAAATATTGTGGAATAAAATGACATGTGGCTCTTATGCTTCGTATTACCTACTCCTAGTGTGGAGATCACCTCCATGTCTTCATATTTAATTGCCTGAATAATGGCCTGAGGTAATTTCAGGGTACAGGGCAGGATGTCCCTGGATAACAATAAAAAAAAAAGGACACTGTATTCTCCTGAAAGCAGGTTCAGTTTCTGAGAGCCGTATTTTATTTATGTTATACTGGAGGCCTAGATTAGCTTACCGGCTAACACAGTAGAAAGCAATGAGTTTAAATATGTTGTCGAAGACCAGGACAGATCCTTCAAGATACAACACTGTAAGAGAAAATGGAAATAAAGCTGTTTATGGTAATGAGTTGAGTACATACCGTAGATTTTATCTCGATCATACCACAGTGACGCTGCTGAACAACAGTACTTTATCAGAATCATTGTTTTAACCACTGGTAAGAAACATACACAAAAAAATTTTCACCCAGTGTGAAATTGAAGATCATTTCCTGAATGTATACAGTAACCAACAACGTTTGTACTGCGCTCTACCTCACTGTGATACTGACTTTCATGCATGCTTTTAAGCATGTTTAGAAAAAACAATAGTTCATCAGCAGACCCAAAATAAGGCAGAGATTCTATTATAACAAGATTGCATGATAGACGACACACACACACAGAGCAGCACAAACACAAAGACACGAGGTGGAGTTCAGGAAGTCGGACACTGTTAACATCAGGACAGGAAACCTGTGGTCATCCCCCCTCCTCCACAGACTACCTTGTCTGCCATTTCTGAACGAAGGTGTGAGATGTTCAGTCAAAATTAAACAGGTTTTTTCTTTAGTTGTGCGTCATATTTGTAATGATCAAACTGCAGCGACTTTATATGGTGAAGAAGCCTCCGTTTAGAAGGATGTACTGCTACTACCAGCTCGACAGTGAAAAACCTGGGCGTAATATTAGACAGTAACTTGTCCTTTGAAAACCACATTTCAAATATCACAAAAACAGCCTTTTTCCATCTTAGAAATATTGCAAAACTTAGGAGCATCTTATCAGTATCTGATGCAGAAAAGCTAGTTCATGCATTCATGACCTCCAGACTGGACTATTG
>JAQQZS010000005.1:29073786-29084471 GCA_030068045.1 Platyallabes tihoni
TCATTTTGTGAAGCTGCTTTGAGACAATGACCATTGTTAAAAGCGCTATATAAATAAAATTGAATTGAATTGAAAAAGAATATGGCAGGGGTAAAAGTTGGTATAGTTATATAACGCAGTTTACACTTTAGTTCAGTTTATGCAGAGCAGACCTGCGAAGTCTGAAAGGTTGTCTGTTTGATGTCAGTGTTCATGTGTCACTGTTACTGCACAGGGTTATCCTCGTAAACTGAACCACAACAAAAACAATATGATTCGCTATTATAGGTAAGGGTGCAGTAAAAAAAAAGGGGAGCAAGTCAATTTTATGTCATTACAGATACTTCCCTGGTGTTTTCCTGATTGCTCGATCCTATGACCTTAAGATTTACAATCCATTTTAAGGGCATTCATAGAAATCAAAGAGAACTCACTGGCCCTTTCTTCTTTTACATGAAAGTCCTGGATCTGGTCTGCAAGACGAACAGACACCACCATCGATGACTGCCCGCGGTCCCTCCTCACTAAGAAGATCTGTGAAGTCGTAATTTAGTCCAGCAGTTACATTTATGATGCATCTACGTTATAATATTAGGAAATATCTCTATATACTGTAAACTCTCACCCCAGGCATCTCTTTGTTCAGTATATGAGTAGCTCTTTCCTTGGACATTCCCAGCTGCAGCCACACCGGACATGTCTTGATCAGCTTTTCCAAGATGCTGATCCTGGGATGGACCGATTTCTGTGTTTGGACAGGCAGGGACGGTACTGCAGGAGCTTTTGAAGTGAGTGGCGGTGGCGGTCTCTGAAGAGGTGGCGATAAGGGTTTTGAGGTTGGCCGTGGAGGAGCCTTTTGCATGGCCGTAGAGGAAGCTTTAGGGACGGCGGATGGCTGCTGTGCTGGGAGAGGTGGGCATGGCGGCTTAGGAGCCTTTGTTTTGTGATGAGGGGCGGAAGGTTTGGAGTTGGGAGGTGGGTATGAACTTGGGGTTTTTCGAGAAATAGAGGAAGGAGGCGCGATGGGCAGAGGAGGCGGGGTGGGCTTTTGGGGAGTCGGGGTGGGCTTTTGGGGAGTCGGGGTAACTGAGACGTCTACCAGTTGCACCGGGGTTGTAGACCTCGGTGAGGAGGGACGGTCAGAAAGCAAAGAGGATGGGGTTGTAGGTTTGGGGATGACAGCAGGTGATGTCGCAGTAGCCGGAGACAGCATGGTGCATACTTAAGAGTAAGAGGAAAAGACTGAAATTTGAAACAAGGGATCTTGGGATTGGTGATTTAGAGAAACAACCTGAAAGGAAAAAGAGAGAGAGAAAAAGATGAAACCATCAGATGAAAACCAACACATTTGCTATGAGTTTAAACTGCTCTGGAATTCAGAGAGAAGCAGAAATGAAAGATCTTTGGTAAACAAATATCACTTGTACAATAATAATAATAATAATGTTGGTCTTTCGGCTGCTCTTGTTAAGGGGTCACCAAAGTGGACCATCTGGTCCGAACAACAACTTGGCACAGGATTTATGCCGGATGCCCTTCCTGACACAACCCTCCCATTTTATCCAGGCTTGGGACCGACACTGCATTGGTTGGGAATCGATCCCTCGTCTTCCACATGGCAGACAAGAAACCTACCACTAAGGCACCAATACCCCATAATTATAATAATATTACCAATAGTCAATCTCATTTTGTATATTTTGGTGGAAAATGAAGTCATGTAAGTTATGACGTAGGACATGACCGGAGAATCGGGCAGGCTCAGATTATTTTCCACGTTTTGATGTTGCCTGAAGTTGTTTCTTGCGTACATGTAGTCGGTTCTCTAAAGGTTTTTTTTCCTTCTTCTTCTTTTTTTCTCTTGGTAAGCTTTTTCCTTCCCTACTACATAAATATGCCTCTCGAGGGAATGATGTCAGTAGTGTTGAAACACTGGTGCTGTTTATTTCCTGCTGCCGTTTTAATATAACAGAGTCTATTCTTGCTCTTATAACATAATGCATACAGAGAAGTGTTAATAAAAAATAACAACACCCAAACAAAGAATATTAACCTTTGGATAGACGAGGATTAGATGTAGAACAGCGATGAGAACACCGCGAGGCATTTATGTCTATGCTTTTTTTTTTCATGTGTATGTAACCGTGTGTTTAGAAACTCACCCGCTAGATGTTTTAGAGCTCTTGGTTGCAACAGCTGTTTTCATCATCATTGTGTCTTTTACACCACAGCCCCCTTCTTTCCTTCCCGTCTGAGACCTTCGTTCTTCTCGTTTCCCTTCACCTCTCATATGGGCGCCCTGAACCCATCCATCGCCACACTTTGCAGCTACTCTCCTCCAGAGTTTTCTTTGAACTGATCAATAATTTGTCCTTACCTAGCAGAAAAGAGATTTCACAGAGAGAACGTTTCTCTATTGTCCTTCTTTTGGTCTTGACTTCCTGTCACGGTGTTCTCAGGAAGGGGTTGTCCAGAGTGGTCAGCCAACCCCCTAACACAGGCATATGCACACTCAGAGAGAGATGTACATACAGTATAAACACTTCAACTTTACAACTTGCCAGTAAACATGGTCTCCAGATAGCCTAAGCGTCAGGAGAGCAGACCTGGATGGTGCGAGTATGTAAAAGTATGAAAAACCATTCGTAAGCAGCGAACGTCTTCCTTGTGTATTTAAAGTTAAGCTGCTCCAGATGTGCCAGAGATTCTAAAGTGCTCCACAAAGAATGCAGCACATGTGGGAAGTCTCAGTGGAAGGTCTGAAGCCCAGCCCATTGCTTTTTTCAGATCATGACTGAACATGTTCAAATGTAAGGGGTTTTGCACGGAAGGAGAGGGAGTAACACTGTTTGGGAATTTTACTAGATGAATAAGCTTCATGCATTATACAAGACCTGGATGTACACCTTTATGTAATGACGTGATAAGTTTCATTAAGTCAGTAGTTTGTACAGTAGTGTTGCCCGGTTAATATAGTTGTGGTTAATATAGTTACTTTATACGGGTCTTTACACTCTAAGGAGAGCCATGCCAACAGATGTTTCCTGTTAGCAAACCGTGACTTCACACTCAACTGAGTAAGATGAGGGAGTGAAAAAAAAAGGCCAACTGCAAGAAGAAAAAAAAAACAACGAAAAAGACTTAAAACACTGAAGGCTGACAAAGTGTCAAAAAATGTAAACGACAAACTAATCATGTTTAAGGTTCACCAAATAATTTCAACACACAAAAATCCCCGATTAAGCTTTTTTTTCCCCACCCAAAGTGTGTGAGAAGTCTTCCTGTGGGTCATAAATAGCATGTACAAGTTGTTGATGACTATCATGGAATTTCAGAGGAAGCTTGACTCAGTTATCTCCTCCGAATGAACCAGACACTCTTTCCTATTCCACCTACAACGCTACTGCCAGATCAGCTCAAAGTCCGCCCCTTAAATCCCAGCAGCCCTTTCATCCAATCAGCTTCTAGATCCCGTAACCAGGCAGCTTCCAGTGGACTTTTTTTGTTTGTTTGTTTGTTGAAAAAATATATAGAATTGAAAACAAGTTAAGACAAAAAAAATTTAGATTGCCTTGAATTTTATTAATTAACAAGGGGCGACTGTTTGAATAATAGTTAAGAAAGTGAAAGAGTTTTGCAGAACAAGTGTAACGGAATAAGTGTAAGTTCAAAACTATATACAAAGTTCAATCATAAGGATAACAAGTAGGTATGAATAAGAGGAGAAATAATTGGCATTTCCTTTCTAAATCCTTTTTGTTTTTTTTTTTTTTAAATAAACCAGGTTAATATGTCCAAGGTGATAAGGAAATTTGATTTAATAATAAGTTGGGAAAAATGAAAAATCTGCAAGAAGCAATAGCTGTACAATGTTCCAGCTCCAGCCAGGACCAACACTGCAACCTGCTGGTCTAAATGAATAAATTTAAAACAAGGACAAACTATTTGAATCTAAAGGCACAATTGTTGCTTTATTAAAATGACTATGTGCAATAATATATGGTAACATAACTATAGACTTTTCTTTAGGTATGCCTATAGTGTGTGTGTGTGTGTGTGTGTGTGTGCGCGCGCGCACACTTTTTTTTTTAGTTTTTTCTTTTAACACTCAAGTCTTTTTTTTAACAAGAACATGGTGGGCCAGTGGGACATTAACACACAAACTCATTCACTTGTTTTTTATTTTTTTATTTTTTTTTTTTTAAAGTTCACTGCCATTTTATAATTAAATACAGATACAAATAAAGAACAAACAGATGGATAAAACAAGTAAACAATTACATAAATGACCCCAAGTACGACCGGGTTCGTCTAAATTCAGATTACCACCTACATGAAGCAAATACACACAAAAGTGTGAAAACACCAAACTCAGGTCTCTGGTCCAAAAAATAATAAACGCTTACACAGTAAAGGAGAGCGTGTCCCATTTAAACGGCGCCCCCCCCGCTGAGAATATTACAGAAAGTCAGAACAGCGATGACCAGAGCATATTGCATTACACGCTGTGTGTCCAGCATCATCTCTCACATCTAGTGATAAAGACCTGATTGAGGCAGTGTGTGTGAATCTCTGTGTGGGTGTGGGTGTGTGTGTGTGTGTGTGTGAATATTTTTATTTACAAAATAGCATCTAAACAATGACAAAGGCACAGGTGGCACTGAAGAACACTTCTAAAGCTTTGCCTTTCAAATGAATAGGTGCTTGTACGTGTTCACTATAGTGGGGGAGAGAGAGAGAGAGAGAGAGAGATGAAGAAAGAGAAGCTGCTTTTTCACATCCGTTGAAATCGCTTCTCTACAGGAGCTTGTTAGCTCTCTGGTTGGCTTCATCAATGCGAGCTTTATTCATGTCCGCCTGGGAAAAAAACAAAAAACAAAAGAAAGGACAACGTTAGTCAGACTGAAAATTAGACACATATACATAGAGTGACTCACAAGCTGGATCCATAGGCATCTTTTAATTTTTGCAATTATTTTATCTACTTTTTAAATTTATTTGTGTTATTTCACATACAAGATGGCGTAGATTTATTATTTTTTTTAAAGTCCTCTGAAGTCAAAAGCCTATTGGAAGTGGACCAGAAACTATCTTTGGACTAAAGAAGGAAATCATCTCCGCATGTAACAGCATCTGCTCTGATGCACTAAAACATTTCATATTCTTGTGTTAATTAGTGAGAGATCGTCAACTTCAGCATCTGCTGTAAACTTTTATTTAAAACACATTTGCCTTTGGAGCCAGACCATATACATATATAATATTAATAAGCAGAAGGAATTGTTTCAAATGCTAAACATGACATTATCCCATTTGAACCTTAGACAGGGATTCCGAATGTCCACACGGTTATGTGAAAGAGATCAGATCGGATTTAGCTCTGTTCAGACCGGCAGCCCAAATCCGTCACATGGTCGGCGTATCCGCATCGGTTGCTACGGTAACAACGGCTCGCAGCATGACATTTCATCATATATCGTCCTGTTTATCTATTTCTATTCAGTGCTATCAGACATTTCACTTCCTCCTCTGTCCAGGGACTATTGTTCTCCATTTCTATACTGCGGTTAAATTGGATGCTCTTCCTGAAAACATGGTTAATCTAACTGCGCTGAAAAAAACAAAAATAATAGGCACGGCTTTTACATACGTAGGAGTAATAGAGCCAAAGGTGGAAAAATTAACTTCTGCAACCTAATTCTCTACAAAGCTGTAATTAATTACTTACACTACGGCTTAAATTACTTTGCTTTACAAAAGAAAAATACATTTTCATGCAATTCACAAATCATTTTATCCAAGTTAGACTGTCGGCCGGCACATCTGAACCCTATCTAGCTGTTGTGGGAGCCGCTTGAGCGTATGGTACGGAGGAAGACTCCATCAAGACAATCCATCTTCTGGGAGAAGCTCCGAGGTGAAATCTCATCAGATTATCTTGAAAAATTGACAGCTAGAATGTCTATGGTCTGTCCAGCTGTAATTGCTGCAAAAGGTGTTTTTTAATTTTGTTTTTATGAAGGCAAAGTTTAAAGAACACATTCATCATTTGCATCATCACTCTGACAATGTTTGTTTTCTTGGAAAACAATAAAAGTGATCCCAAAGTTTTGAGCGGTAGTGTCTATACATCTCCATTTCTTCCATTGTCTCCCCGCTCATTTTTCCACCATGGATCCGTGCGAGTGACATAAAGGACAGTTTGAAATCAGAACTGAGCAAGTAGAGCATCTAAACTGAGACACATCTTTAGGAATCTGATCTGAATCTGATCTGAATTTCAAACCACGGCTGGATGTGCTTCAGATCGCATTTGCAAAAATCTAATTTTATTTATTTATTTCTTTACTCTGTTCAACCAGAGCTACATGAAATCTAGATTATATCTGAATCCAAACTGACTGGAATCTAGATTTGGACAGCCCAGGACATGTGCCCTCTACGTATACCCTCATTGTACCCTGTTGTTCCATTCTGTCCTGGGACCTGATCTGTTGTTGCTTTTGATCAGTCAGTCATTTCAAGCACTGGAACCCAAATACAGCAAACAATGATGCATTTATTTCAAGTTTGTACGACACCATGTGTTGAGAATGCGATACTGGTGCACGCTGGTGCTCGGCAGTACACTGGTTTAATTGGGTGAACTCCAGGACGCACCTTCTGTGACAAACACGTCCCTTAAGACCTGAAAATTATTTTAATTTGCACTGGGCCACATGGCAGACTACATAACTGAGATGAATCTAATGCTCATGTTCTTGATGTTCTTACTAACTGACACACACAAGGACTAAATAATAACTGCTTGAATGAAAAAAATAATAATAATATTCAGTAAACTTGCCTTATCATTGATGCGGTCAATGGTCTTGTTCTGTTTGTCGATCTCATTACCCATGTCCAGGGCCAAGTTCTTTAAATTTCCAATGATGCCGCCGACCTGATCCAAGTTCTCCTCCATCTCATCTTCACGAGCATCATTTGTTACTCTGGTCAAAAAAAAAATAAAAATAAAAAAATAAATAAAAACTTTCATTTAACACTAATACAAGGGCAAGTCAAAGCAGGACTTTTTTTTTTTTTTTTTCATCATTCACAGACGTACTGCCTCCTTTAAAGTTTTTAAGTGTTTGCAACGTTCAAATGTTTTACTGCAAACAGTCTCACTGCCGTACGATGCTTGACGTCTTTTGTAAATGTCAATCACTTTTGCCCCCTTTTATTCACCAGAAATTTCACCATCCCATCCAACAGTCCTGGTTTGACTTGAACACCCTTTATAACTCATTTCAGTATGTTAAATATTGCTGCAGGATTCCCCGAGATTAAAATAAATTGGTTAAGCTTAAACCTAATACACTAGTTACTATGTATGTGCTATGCTTGGTGACATTTATTTATTTTTTTGTTTTTTTACTGTGTACCTCTTTATATAGGGCCCGGAAGCTGTCGCTGTTGTCTGGCCGTTGCGGTGGCTGCTTGGTTGGTTGGAGACCACGCCTCCATCACCTCCCTCTGCACTGGCGTTATCACTTCCAGAGGCCCAGGTGCGCTTGTACCGGCTGTCATTCTCGATAGAGCTCACTCTGAAAGACAAACAGGAATAACATCAGACAACACCATCAGATACGAGAGATTAATTTTATACAGAACCACAAAGTTTATTAGTAAGACTATAATACAATAACTGCTGCGTGGTTCCAAAATACAGATTTCTACATGAGCTGAGCTCTGACCTATCACAGGGACAGACACACAGGCCACAGCACTTCGACAGGTCGGTCAGGTTCTTCTCAGCCGCTCTCATGTCCTGATTGATCTGGTCCATGCCCTGATCCACACGCCGCAGTTGTTCTGAATGACACAAGAGAAGGAAGCATAAAGCACAGAAGTGGAACAATGCTTGTACACGTGTTCGTTTTGGGGTCATGGGTCAATCCCAAAACCTCGCTCTTTATCCGTGCATAGTGTATATTACTGCTTCTAATGCAAAGATTACTCTTATCAAGCATCTTAAAAACTCAACAAGGGTTCATTGTTAGTGGTACAGAGCAGAAACCTCAGCACAGGAAGCACTGATAGGTGAGAAAAATGTCTGTGAAAAAACCCAGAACAATGAAAATAACAGAAGCTCCTAGAAAGTCTACTGTTCAAGACCATAAGCCACTACCGGTCTTTGACTGTCAGAGATTCCGATGATGCTCACAGCCATACGAAAAGGACACATCCGAAATGGAAAAGAAACCTGCTCTTCTGTGCTGCAACTGCACATGAACACGATCCGAGTAACTGACGCACTTCATTACCAACTAGCTAAACATCATCTTTAGATCTTTAAAATTATGAAGAATCGAGCAAGAAAGAGTCGAGTAGCCTAGCACTTTACTGTAACTGCGTAAACCAGAGAAACATGACACCGTGATTGCTGCTTGATGATTCTAAGGCAGATGCTCATTTTGGTATCAGTATCGATACTGAAAAATGTCAAGAAGTGTGATCTAGTTCTAGAACTGAGAATCATTTTCTATATTTGTATATTGTTTATTATTTTTGAATACTCTATTTTAGGTCACGGGCGGCCATACAAGCATTTCACTGTATATCATACTGTGTATGTGACAAATAAAATTAGAATTTGATTTGAATTTCATACCAAGACTGGCGTTTTAATTAGATTTTGAGGCCCTGCAATTTGATTCTCTCTCTCTATTTGAAAAGTAATCTTAAACACTGAAATACTGTGTAACTTGTGTTGTTGATTCTTTAAATATTACGTCTTGTACAAAGTGACAATCCATGTCTATGACAATCTATTGATGCTCGACACTCCATTCCTGTAGGTGGCGGTAATGCACTAACTGCTCATAAACTCAAAAGAAGAACCAGCCATATTTTTGCACAGAAGATGGAAGCGGTTTGTATTTTCTGCTAAAATTGTAATTTATTTATTCACAGATTTTAGACCACTTAATATTAGGAAGATTGCTGTGATAATAAAAAAAAAAAACGTGACTTGATTGTGAATATAAAAAACAACTAACAAATGATGAACTAAATCACACAGCTCTGTTTATAGAGCAGTAGTAGAGCTTCCTAGACACATGTGCACTCTTTATGGTCAGTAGAAACAGGATGTGTGTGATTGCTTGACATAAGGAGGAGGTTTGCTCAGTTTGGTATTAAGGTGGCTATTTGTACTGTATTTACATTTTGTCTGAAGAAAACAGAACTCGTGCAAGGTTTTGGGTCAAATCCACATGAATGGTGTCAGAGGAAAAGTGTGACTATGCCAGATAGTAATGCTTATGTGATGCCTTTGCTTTGTGACAGATGAAACGAGCTGAGCTCTCTCACCTCCCTGCTGATCCAACATGACCATGGTTTTCCCTCCCGTCTCTCTGGTCTGAAAACGTGAACAAAACAATGTGTGACCCGACTTTGTTTTAGATCTACATTTTTCCTTTTATTTCACTGGACTTTAGTAGAACAATCGGGGAACAAACTCCCTCACCTCCTCTGCCAGTTGCAGCATCCGTCTGGTGCTCTCAAGAGACTGAAAGAAGAAAGAAAGGAAACAAAAACAAAACAAAGTGAGCGTTACATACACACAGCGCCCCCTTTTCCCATCCTGAGGGGATTAGAGAAAGAGATCGACTGTTAAGCTGTTAGTAAGACTGTTTGTTGCTAAACAGTGACCTAAGACTGGGTGGGACCGCCGCCTTACTCTTCTGAATTCTAAATTGCACCTGCGTGAGGTGAGTCAGCACCTAAATCTAATGTTTTTGTTCCTACGTACTGTACCATGAGATCCCCAAATTTGGTTTCTGTCCCTGTCACGATGCAAGAAACACAAAACACACAACATACAACACACACACACACACTTCCTGGAGAAGAGACTGGACATCACTGGGCTAAATAGAGTTGAGCAGTCCAATGAAAAATTACAGGCCCAGTGGTTAATTCCCAGAAGTTATTAAGTAACTAATAAGTGAAAGTATGGCTGTACTTCAGCTCCAAAAAGGTCGAACAAATCAATAGCTCAGCCATGGAATAACTGATAAATGTGAAGAAGAAGAAGAAGAAGAAGAAGAAGTGGAAATGGAGTAGATGAGAGACTCGAGTAGGATTCAATAGAACAGAATGAGACTAGAGATTTAACTAAAAGAAGCAACATGATACTGAGGGGAAAACAGTGAAAAAGTGTAAAGTACACTCCTTAAGCAATGTGTGTGTGAAAACAATGTGCTTTGGTTACACAATGAGGACTAACACACCCTGTGAGTGGTGGTAAGTAAAAATAAGATACTATTAGTTTACCCAAATTTTCCTTCAGGGCCAAGGACCATCTTGTGGTGGTTAGTACCCGAGTCGGGTTATTGCACAGCAGAAAAAGCTCAGCTCAATCCCTCAATAGGCACAGACAGAGAAATGCAGGAAAGGAAGAAGAAAAGCAGAAGAACAACAGATTATAGGAATTAGATTAGAGTTTTAGAAGTGGAGCATTTATAAGGAATGATAATGTGAAAACATATTGCAGAAAGATTAGCTCAAGAGTGAAAAATGATGTAATAATAATAATAATAAAAACAGCAAGGCTATGATTAAATAAGTACTATTCATTCATTTTCATTCATTCATCTTCTATACCGCTTTATCCTGTGATCAGGGTCGCGGGGGGCCTGGAGCCTATCCCAGGAGGC
>JAQQZS010000005.1:29143317-29158475 GCA_030068045.1 Platyallabes tihoni
ATATTTACACATTAAGTTTACTGAAAGTAAAAACAGTTGAAAGTCAGAGGACGTTTCTTTTTTTGCTGAGTATATACCTAAAACAGCAGGTTGGAGGCAACATGGCGAGGAAATTCTGAGAAAGAAACCTTGAAAGGAACCAGACAAAGGTGACCCATCATCAGTACGGCCATAATTAAAGCCTTTTTATAATTGTGTGCTGTGAGGTAAATAGTGGAATAGTGTAACAGGAAATGTAACTTGTTTAACATGAAGTCCTCTCTGTTAAGTTTGCCAGCTGTTCCCTGATGAAGACTTGAATGCAAACCTGTTCAGAGCTGATTTCAGTCCTAAAAGTAACACAGCAGTTTTTGAAAGGATGAACACTGTTCTTTCCATGTGTGTTAAACTGGATAGAAACAAAGCACAGGACAGGATAAAGGTGATCAGTTAGATTAAACATAATGCTAAATAACACTACAGTTCATAATACAGTGCAGTTTTAAAGTAGCAGTAAGGAGTGGGTGTTTCTGTAAAAGCTTGACACATGGAAGCGCTAAATGCTGAATAAATAAACAGGAGAAAGATCTAGTCCAGTTACATGCTGCAGTCGGATTTATCACTACAGTCTCTGATAAACTTATCTAAACCAATAGCACCAACAATAAGTCATAATAAGCTTAACTGGAATTGGAAAACAAATAATTTAGGTCAGTAAAAAACATATACTGTCTACCTATTAGAGGACATTATGGATTAATACTATAAGTGTTGGGGAACGTGCAAAAGTAACTAATTACATTACAAAATTACTGTCTTTAAAAAGTAATCAGTTACATTACAGTTACTTTCTGATAAAAGTAACTAGTTCGAGTACTTTTCCATTGCAGAAAATGAAAAATCCTTTATGATTCCTCATGCATGTTGTTTTAGTCAAGACCTTTATAATTATTCTACCAAA
The DNA here is from genome assembly GCA_030068045.1 of Platyallabes tihoni. Classification (NCBI taxonomy): domain Eukaryota; kingdom Metazoa; phylum Chordata; class Actinopteri; order Siluriformes; family Clariidae; genus Platyallabes; species Platyallabes tihoni. The sequence continues at coordinate 29,144,258 of JAQQZS010000005.1, forward strand.
TAATTATTCTAACTAAATAACTGAGTACTTAAATGGCAGATCTAACACGTTAGATTAATCGTTACATCAAAAAAGTAATCCAAGTATTCTAACGCGTTACAAAGTAATACTTTAACAGACTGTTGACTATTACACTGTTCTTTATAGAGGCTCTTTCTGCAAAATAAAATCCAGGGGCGGGACTTAAGAGGAGGCATCCAAGATCAGTTACCTGCTTAACCTCTCATTCGTGTAACACCACAGAGATCTGGCTTAAGTTAGACCTTCTGTTTATTTCCAGCCATTTGTTAAAGTGGATAAACATATAGACATACTGTATATTTGGTGTGAGATTATAGACTATGTGTATGATCAGCTGGACTTGGTGCTACAGACAGATCATATCCTACATAATCTTGGTGGACCTTCAGATGGGAGCCAGAGGTAACAGTTTTATATTCCTTGTTTGCGAGCAGATCTGCTATATTTACTGAATTATAAACTTTTGGGTTATATTCCCATACTGATGATTAAAAACTTTTCCATTTCAATTAAAATAAATTTATTTAACCAATTTCACATATGCAGCTACTACAACAGAGATCTATCTATCTATCTATCTATCTATCTATCTATTGATTTAGATATCTATCTATCTATTTATTATATAATATGAATGTTAATTTTTTATGATTATATTGATTGTACTGCTTCCACATGGTTGGCAGTTAACTGCAAGTGGTTGTGCATGTGTGCATGTGTTCCTATTAAAGTGGCCAGTGAGTGTATATGACTTAACTACAGAACGAACATGATGAATATGATGGCACAGGTTTTTTTCCTACTTAATTTGTCACCTGTGTATGTTATTCTACATTTAATACTTCATTTCTATTTAGAACTCTTCCATTAGAGCTGTTTAGACAATGTAGTAGAATATATTAACCATAAACATGAACACTTATACTAATACACTCTCAGAATTATTATAAGCCAAAAATATGTCTCACATATTAATGATTATTTTTTTCAGTTGTAGAAACACTGTAATGTTGTATGCATCAGATTTGAGATTTATTTATAAGTTATATTACTGTAAGGCTTTTTCATAAAAAACAAAACAGAGTGCATAATTACATGTTTATAACATGACGGCTCACCTTCAGGTGGTCCGGGAACAGATTGAGGCACAAAGGCACTGAAAGCTGAATAAACAAACAACACAAAGGCCAGGAGAAACCTGATCAGGAACATATTGCTCCTGGATAACGTGACAAAATCTAATAAACGTATCTACTGTACATCAACAACCAACAAAAAGACACAATAAATGTTTTGAACCTGAAAAGAGCAAATATCCTTACAAAAAGACAAGAAGTGTCTGCACATTTAATAACAATATGTTTGCTCCTTTTTTTTGAGTCTATTATGATGTTCATGTTGCACCTAATCACTTTTGAATTCTTCCTGTTATTCCAGTGATTAAGGCCTCGACTCAGGACTGGAGCTGAGGACATCCACGCTCATGGAAGTATGAACAGCTGCCTGGTGATTACTCTGAACGGATCGACTCGGACACTCATCCCGGCTAAGCAAGAGTTTTTTCACGGACCTTACATTGCAGCCGAAGTAACGATTTCCGTTCTGTCTACATCCGGAAATCTGCTGGTTTGCATCGCAGTCTGCCGAAACAAGAAACTCAGAACGGTCACCAACTACTTCCTGGTCTCTTTGGCAGCAGCTGATTTCTTTGTAGGCACGCTGGCCATCCCCTGCGCTATCATGGCAGATCTGGGTCTCCCCCATAATAATCTATACCTGTGCACCGTTATTGTCTACATGCTCATGACATTGACCCAGATCTCTGTCTTCAGCCTGCTAGCCATAGCCATCGAGCGCTATTTGGCGATCCTGTTCCCATTTCACTACCAGAGGCTCCTGAAGCCGAGCAACGCTAGGCTAGTTATAGTGCTAACCTGGTTTCTTGCTTTCCTTCTGTGCTCGGTGCCGCTGCTGGGCCTTCGGAACAGATCCAGCCATATAGGCTACTGCTTCTTCTCCTGTGTGGTGGACATCACCTTGCTGGTGTACTTCAACTTCTTCGGTTGTGTTTTGATTCCCTTGCTGGTGATGTTTTTTGTTTACGCTCACATCTTCATTACCGTCAGAAGGCAGGTGAGGCGCATCGCGGCACTGCATAGCGCGTTGGAAGTGCAAACTAGGCAAACTTCAGCGATGCGACGTGAAGCGAAGAAGGCCACGTCTATTTTCCTGATCATCTTCCTGTTCGTGCTGTGCTGGATGCCGATCCACATTACCAACTGCTTGCAGCAGTTTTGCCCGCAGTGCGCCGTGCCGCTGCCCGTTATTTTGACAGCAATCATCCTATCTCATGCCAATTCGGCCATTAACCCTCTGCTGTATGCCTACAGGATGAAATCCTTCCGTCAGGCGTTTAAAGGCATGTTCCTTTGTTGTCGAGTTGCTCCTCCAATAAGTGATACTACTGACAGCAACGGGACGTCGAAAAAAACATAAATGTGAAATAATGTACACAACATTATTAATACCGTATTTACTTTCATCATTAAAATGACATTATTTACAAAATGCTAATGTTTTATATCATCCTAGTCACATTACAGCCTCACATGGCATCTGATCGAGACTAATGATGAACTCGAGTGATCTAGATATGGTTCAGGATTTCGATGCAGTTCTGTTTCCAGTTTTCCCAGGACATAATGGTCTCGTTCTCTATCTCAGCCACGCCCACCTCTGGCTGAAATCACACACCGGCCCAGTACAGACGTACAGTAGACGACGGCACTGGCGGTGCATTACAGAAATACAGTACATGATATGAAGCAGCTCTGAGGCAAGTTCAGTTTTATATAAAAACTTCAAGCTGCTTTAAACTTGTAAAGTTCTGTAAAGGTGTAAATAAAAAATCTTTTATTGTACAATAGAGAATAATTATCACTGAGAGGCTTAATGAGAAAGAACTCATCTACACTCAGAACGTGATGTGAGTGCTTTAAACGTCTACTCCAATAAATAATAACCTATCTTTATGTTCATGCTAGTGTGCAACGAAGTGACAAGCGAGTATTTACTTTGTGTGGAGAGAAAATGAGTGGAGGAGAAACATGAACCTGTGGTTTTATCTAATCATCGTATTGTGACAACACAAATTTAACTTGGATGGACTTAGCAGCGGGTTTGCACCTTCTGTGATGAACGATCCACTCTTTTTTGTTTCTCTTGATGTTAATAATAAAAAAAAAATAATGCAGTGTGTCATATTACTGAGAAACCACAAACCCTCTCCCTACATTGAAATTTTTTTTAAAATCACGGTTCCCATCCTGGGGCGGCAAAAATCACAGAAGGTGCACAAGTCTTTGCTTGCTCGGAGGCCTTGAGGTTGTCATTTTGGACATGTTAAATAAGATCATAATTACAGATTTACAGTATAATTAGTAATATATGTTAATAGCTTGCAATAAAAATAACTGTTTAAAAACAATCAATTTATTATTTTGTTTTGTGCATAGACGTAAGACGTATCTGTTTCTTCAATACTTGGACTAATAACTAACGGGGAGTAACCCAGTGTAAGTATGTATCCAGTGATGGAAACTTCAAAGCACTTTTTGTAAGTCTCTCTGGATAAGAGCGTCTTCTAAATGCCGAAATGTAAATGTAAAAGTAAATGCATAGGGCCAGGCTGGTGTGGGGGTGGGGTTTGTTGCTCAGATTTTCTTAGACACCAGCAGGGGGCGCTCCAAGGGCAAAAGTTTGGCAACCATTGTTTTAAAACTGTTACTGTGTGAGTCCCTGTGTTTTTTTATTTAAAGCTGCTATTCTATAAAGATCTAATGTCTTATTAAGGATCTGGTCAGGGCAATAAGGTGGACTGGAAAATACAGAATCATGCCTACAGCTGAGTATTCAAACCATTCACTTACTGAACTGTGCTCATATAATTTGACATTGATGTTTTTTTTTTTTTTAAATAGTGAGTTATGCTGCTACTGCAATAAATTAAATACACTACTGTATGTACATAGTAATTTTTTCAAAAAACGGTTATAAATCTGGAAAATAATGATTCTCTAAATCCCTGCTATAAATAATTGTACTCGTCTATGTTCAGAGAATATTGGATTATTGTGATGATAAATTTGGATGAGGTTCGATGAGATGAATCTGATTTATTGACTTTAATAAGAATTGTGTTTGAAAATGGAAACCAAAAACAATTAAAGTGTGTGTCCCAAACATGACCAAACATTTAGTTTTTGTCTTGAAAAATTAAGAAATGTATAATTTGTGGGGGGGGATTCGCTTTATTACTGGCAAGATTAAAAGTGTGTGAGTGTATTCGCATTTCTCTTCTAAAGTACAAATCGTCTGTACAGATGAAACATATTATGTGAATTTACAATGTTTATTATGCAAATAAACATCAAATTAATCCACATCTGCAAAAAAAGATGAGATGATCTCTACAAACGTTTCAGAAAGCTACATGTGGTACGGGATAAACGCTCTGAATTCTTCATTAAACTCAGTGATGCAATACAAATGTTCTGGGTGTTTTTTCCTCTTGGATTTTAAAGATAAGTTCTGTAGCTGCAAAGTTTATTGTGAAATCCAAAGAAGGATGATTTATTTTTTTTTATTTTTTATTTTTTATTTTTTTAAATCTTCACTTACTAAAAATACCTTTCCAGGTGAGTCCAGGTGTGTGTGTGATCAGTAGGAGATGGCGAGCATGAACATTTTGGAGTTTGTGGTCGCTAGTGGATTTCGTGAAGCAACACTTTATTCCGGTGTGGACGCGACACTCAGCAGACAATTTAATTTGATTTTAATTCATATTCTAACCAATTTTGGTCATCAGTAATTGTACAAGAGTTTTTGAATTTAGATATAAGCAGTAAGAGGCACTGAATGTTCGGCAGTAAGCACCACACATTTAGGACTTCTGTGTCTTAAACCTTGACATCCCATGGCGTATAAGTTCCCGGCTCTGAAGGAGGACACTGGAACAAAACAAAGAGGCGTCAGACATTCACAATATATAGTTTATGATGATTATGTACTTTATGCTTGAATACAAAAAACTGAAATTATAAATTGAAGCACTTCATGCAACCCCATGTCTCAAGTCCCAAAATATTTCTTACTCAAAATATTCTTAAATTGTAGACATTTTTCTGCACATAATTTTAACACTTGAACCTTTTTTTTGGGAAATGCAATGTAGTACACATCAGGCAACACCGTACAGTAACACAGGTGTTGTCGTACTGATTTCAGAAACTATATACAGGACATGCATGAAATGTCTAAAAATAAATGGACCAATATATCATTAATAATTAATAATACTGTATCAGGCTGTATATACTGTATAGCACACCTTCTTCATGTTTTGTCAGTGCATTCACTTAAAGTAGTTCGAAGGTAATGGCTTTCATATGAATATTTTCTGTAACCAAACGTTTTTCTAAATAAAAATCATTATTTGAGGTCATACTGAACCAAACATCACTGAAAGTGACACTAGATTATTTTAATAAATTACGTTCATTTATAGTTTTTATAGTTATAAATAAGTAGTCACAAATTTAACAGGCAAATCTGTTTAAAACCAATTTTATTTACTTCCTTCATCGAGGTCTTAATCAAGTCCGTATTTTTTTCAGGGTTCAGTGTTAAGATTCAAGTGGAAAAGAAAAGTCAGTGCAGGTGGAAATCCTGGTCAGTTCCGAACATGTAAATACTTTATAGTTATAATTTTGCAGTTTTAAGATAAACTACGACTTCTGACTTTTTGATACTGTAATAAACTAAACCTGTCTATTACAAGAGAAACTTCAGCGACATACGAGTTTGGTGAATCTGTCCTCACAAGCGTTGCGTATTCTCTCAGGTGTAGCAGGGCTGTCCAGTCTAAAGGGTCCTGTAAGGCCAGACTCTGCCCGGGCGGCTGTGATAGCATCTTTTATAGCATAGAAGACCGACGCTGCCAGGAAGAGCGGGGGCTCGCCAACCGCCTAAATACAGTAAAAGGGAAATAAAACATAAAAAAATTATATTACACTGATATTTTCACATTATCAAAAGAATGAATTATGGATTACTTTATTGAAAATGTGACTCTGACAAGTCAGTAATATAGAATCTTACAGATATATTAAATCCTCTTAGTGCCCTATACATTTCAAATAACCTAAAAGTAAAGTACATAGATAGTTTATGAATAATAGGCACATTGTTTAAATCTGTACAATACTTTGCATATTTCTTTTAGAGCTGTCAGAGCTTTTAAATCATTACGAGATACAAGCTGACATTATTTGAACAGTTTGACAGCAAAATGAGATAAATCCATTTTTTTCCCATTAGCATTGCACACTAATATAAAATATTTTGTTCGTGTTTTCTTTAAGATACAGGGATGTTAAAAAGAACAAATGGCAAAATATTATATACATTTTTTTGTGTGTGATTTTTTTTCAAAAAGCTATAAATCCTCTTGCCACAGATTTGGCACAATGCATACATCAGCCTGCAGTTGTGTTTGTGGTTATTTAATGATGCCGTTTAATATCACTAATGCATTGGTTACTTGTATACAAACTCAAGCCTTGATTGGGATTTTGTCAAACAGAAAGCATTGGCAGAAAATTGGTTGAGTTTTGTTGAACACCAGGTCATGAAACAGATCACAGCAGCATCAGTCTTTAACTCTCCCAGTTTCGATTGTACTTTGGTACATGATGACAGCTCCCAGCACCCGGTACAATCATCATACAGTAATTTGCCAAAATGAATAAAATTCTGAAAATGCAGTTTAGCCTGTTCTGCTGTCAAACTGTTCATTTGTACAGTAGTCCTCGTGAGTTATTTACGTTACGAAGAAACCTGTTCAACTCAAGGTGATAACATTTAAAGCCACAAAAACACTTATTATAACAATAATTAAAGGCTCTGCCTCAAGCAGTGCTTCATACAGCAGACCTTTGGGAAAGACCAAACTTTGTATATGTTTGGCAGACACAGTAATAAACAATAAGAGGCAATAAGTATTACCTTGGAGGAGAAAATAGCCTTCTCATTTGGGGAATCTCTAAGTAGCGAGACTTTAAGTTCAGTTGGAATATCTCCAAAAGCAGGGATCTTATACATCCCAGGTCCACGGGTGTAGAGGGAACCTTCTGGAGAGTAGCGCAACTCTTCAAGTGTGAAAAGACCCACGCCCTGCATGAACGCACCCTCCACCTGCACATAAAATTACAGGTGAGCTCCTATACACGGAGCGTTGTCAAGCCAGTGGGTCAAGCTGAGAGTGAAAACCAGCGTACCTGACCGATGTCCAATGCTGGGTTCAGACTTTTGCCCACGTCCATAACAACTGAAGTGTGCAGGTTCTAAAGAAGTGAAGATGTTCTGGATCATTTTGTCAACAGACATGAACACATCACCAACACATAACACCTAAGATCACCAGTAGATGACCAGCACTGAAGGAGGAAACCACGGCCAGAAATGTTCTAGCAGAATCTTTATCCAGTGACACCAGAGCTCACACAAGTTAAGCAACATATACAGTAAATCACCTATATGGTGCATTAAATACATTCCGCAGAAGTTTATTATGAACTAATTAATTGCAGATGTGAAGGTGCTTTTTACCTTGTGTCTGCCAGTCAAACAGTCGATCTCCACCACTGAGGCCGCTACGCCGTAAGAGAAATAGTTAAATGGGCGGCCAGAATTAGTTTCATAGTTGTAGCCAATATCTGGAGTCCTGCAAAATCAGGAGGTATACACAAATAAAAATACGTAGGAAAAAAGTGCTTGGGCCCAAAAATTGGACACAGACAAGGCTGATCCTGTGGACACGCCCATCTTTGGTAAACGCTAATGAATATTAATGAGTACGCTAACGCAGTGGGCACTTGGCAAAGTGTCAAAACAAACAAGATGTCTGAACCCAAACAAGTGAAGTGTTTTCTTGGCAGATTCTGTACAAAGCTTGCAAAGGCTCTGTGTCTGCCGTGATAGTGGTTTTGATCGTGATCATGTGTGCGTGTGTCTGTTGTCTATGCTAATTTGGCCCAACCTCATGGAAGGGAGGTTGGGCCTAATTAGCGTACTAAAAAGTACAGGTTGCACAAAATGATTAAATTTTTTTTTTATAGATCGATATGCAAGGCCAAGACAAGACTGGTATCACTCATCATTTTTATAAATTTTCTTCTTATTTATTGTGTACTTGTGTATAGTCTGAATCAGTCTTTAAACACGAAAATTTTTAATATATATGGTACCTATAAAACCCATTAGCTGATAAGTTCACCCTGTCAAAGTACGCTGCCGTCACCTATAAAAAAAAAAAGGAAATATATTTACTATGAGATATTTAAATATTTTAAATAAGAAAACAAATCCTATAAAACTGTTTAGATGTAATAAAATTTTTCCTTTACTGTCAATATACAGTATACATATATATAATTATATTTTTACTGACCCAGTCCTCCCAGGTTCCCTTCGGGTTTTTGGCTTTGTATGGCTCGAGTCTTTGCAGCAGTGTCTGACATGCATTCTGTACCACATTGCAGGATGAAGTGTTATTTTATGCATTCAATGTTCAATGTCAACCTGCCTAAACATAACATCAACATAACATCAGGCTTTATCCAGCTGTTTCTCATTTATCAATATCATTGACGGTTGACGGTGAAGTGATTGGTCACTTTACATCCCAGTTCCCCCTCATGTCTGTGTTTCCTTCTGGCTCCTCCCTTTTAGTTATGATGTCATAGTTAGTCCTGCTGGAGTCCCTGCTTGAACTCTGCACTAAATATACATTCACATTATACATTGTGAGACTGTGACCAGACCAAACTGTTATTTCTCCTCCTCTTCTGCTCTCCTCTCTCTCTTCTCCTCTCTCTCTTTCCCTCTACCTGTCTCTCTGTCTACTACACATGTCTCTCCTGAGCTGCCAGTGATCCAGACCGCCTCTGGCCTCTGGATCTGTGTGACTTGTCCTGATGTTCTTATTGGAGACTTCGCCGCATGGATGCACCGTGTGGTCTTCCTGGGAGCCGTGTGGTGACTGGGGATGGTTCCATCTTACCATGAAGACGGTCCTGTCCTCGGCTGATACAGACAGCTGTTCTCTGAGTACTCATGACTGCAGTCACTCGATAGTTCAAGACTGGAGTTTCCTACAGTCTACCTGAGCCTCCAGGAACAAACTAGACTCAATTTTAACTTAAACACATCTCCTGTTATACTGAACTTCCAGCCTCCTAACACACAGTATGAGTGCAGATCAATCCCTGCTATCCGTTATCACCCAGATGTGAATGGGTTCCCTGCTGATTCTGGTTCCTCTCAAGGTTTATTCCTATTACCATCTCGGGGAGTTTTTCCCTCAGCACCGTCACCCTCGGCTTGTTAATCAGGGACGATCTGATCATTTTGATTCACACACATTCACATCTCATACAAACTTAAATAATTATTTTGATTGTGTAAAGCTGATTTGCGACAACATCAATTGTTAAAAGCGCTATACAAATAAAATTGAATTTAATTTAATTACCAATTTCTCTTATCTGCCATTACATTGATCCTGAAGTCTGCTTCAACTAATTGCTGTGTATTAAACCTTTAATTACTGTAGAGTAAAGTGACCCTTACATAGACAGCCATGCCATTGAGGTCTGATGAAGCCGATGCAGCAGTAGGGCTTGTGTTTGCGACCGTGTTAGTGCTGGTCTCACTGATGTGAATCTTCGTGTTGGGGATTCCCAGAGTTCGGCTTGCGACCTAAAGGACACAAGGTAGCGAGGTCACTGGAAAAGCACTGAAACCGGCAGGTGTTTATAGTTACATGCTTCGCTATGATTGGATCTTGTGAGACAGCTGTTAATGCCAGTTGTTGGTTTTTTGTTTGGATATTGTGTTTCAGCACTTATGTGTATTGCTGCAATACGCTGCATGTGTATTGAGACTGAGCGACTGTTTTTGGCTCAGCAGTGGATTATTGTTCCCGGATTTCATTCAGTACCCAGCTCATTCCGTTTCTCGACCTCCCGGATTTAACATCTTTTACCGGTGAGATCGAGCCATCTCTCCAGCTCATCATTTTCATACACACCGAATCCGTAACAAAGTAACTAGTGATTTAATACTAATCCAAGCGTTACAACTGTACTTGAGTAATATTTAACCTAGGCTACCTCTACTTTAACTCAAGTACATGTCCTCTAATCCACAACATGCTTTTTTTCTTGCATGTTTTACTTTTAAATCTTTATATTTACTTTCTATTTAAATTTTTAAAGATTCCATATTTTCAGTGTGGTCTTCGACTTTTGGACCACACCCACTGTGTGTCTGCAAATATGATCAGGAGAAGAGAAATAAGAAGAAAAATCTCCTAAAATGCAGCAGATGTGCCTGTAGAAGATTGTGTGTCTCTTTCTTTTTACCTGAACCATTTTGGTGTGCAGGCCTTGTCCCATCTCTGTTCCTCCGTGGGTAAGAAGGACTGAACCATCTGTATAGATATGAACCAGTGCTCCTGCCTGGAAAAAATGATATATTATCAAAACTCTCACTATAAACATATATAAATTACCTTGCATAAGTAATTACCCCCTGGAACTGATATTGCCTTAATTTGTTATAAATCACTGATTAAGTTAAACTTACTAAAAAACAAAAAAACTCAATGTTTTTTGCCACTCTGTCACATAATTAGTGAAATAATGTCAACTGTGTGCAATTAAATGTCACATAATATCGATATACTGTAAATTCACTTGTTTCAGGAAGCCCCACAGTTTCTAATACTGAAACAAACATCATAGAAACCAAGGAGGGGACAATGCAAGGACGCTACCACTTCTAAAAATGTCCAATCGAGGTCATCTTGAATGAGGCCAACCAGGAAGTGGTAAAATGTGCAGTTCCTCGAATGAACACTAGGCTCCAAAAGCGAGTCAATCACCATACAGGCCCATGTTAAAATGCCCAACTTTACAACAGAAATAAACATGTTTACAGCCTTGTACAACAACAGTGGCCTTAAAAGCTAGATTTCCCATTCATGACAACTGTACAGGGGTGAATAGTTGTGTAACTCATCAGATCAGCTCATCAAACATCTAAAGCCATAATACTCTGAAAGGGATTTCTAAAACAGTGGCAAGCTTGGTTGATATGAAAACCTGCACACACACCGGCCCTTTCTGCAGAACATTTGACCCCTCTGCTTTACCAAATTACCTCTGGAGTTAAAAAAAGATGAAAGACACGCATGCACACAAACAACTGATTGTGTGCCTGTGGACAAAGCTTTATGTTCTACAGAAATCCCTGAGATCATTCCGGGAATGGTGGTTATAGCGTCATGTTGTGGGGATGAGCAAATATTAGGAAACAGAACAAGATTAATGGAAGGCTGTTACAGTACATTCTGTATGAATGTACTACATTTACATTTAGGCATTTGGCAGGCGCCCTTATCCAGAGCGACTTACATTTTTTATCTCATTATACATCTGAGCAGTTTAGGGTTAAGAGCCTTGCTCAAGGGCCCAACAATGGCAACTTGGTGGTTGTGGGGTTTGAACCTGGGATCTTCCGAACCGTAATCCAATGCCTGTACTATGTGAGGACAGGGAGTAGATTAACCTTCTAACATGACCAAGGCCTTATGCACACGCCTACAGCTACACGCCAATGCTTCGAAACGAAGAACCTGTGTTTTTGTTTAAAAAAAAAAAATAAAATAAACTTTGTGTAACAGTGAGATGTTGGACATATTCTTTTAAATAGAATATCACAGTTATGTACAATTTACTTGTAGGTCGTAGCACTAAAAATGCAAAGCATTGCACATAGTGAAAAACAAAATGAGAACCTGATTGAGGAAGACTGCAGTGAAGCTGATGCCGAACTTGGTAGGAATGATGCACAGCCCTCTTTTGGTCCAGCGATTCTGCCTGCATCACAAAAATGACAATAACACCACTTCTTCAAAACCATTTCTCTTCTTTTCTAAATTATTTCATCCATTAAAGTTTAAGAATTCCAACTGACACATTTTTTTGTTCCTTAGTTAGAAAAAAGACTTGTAGCCACTCACTTATTATACTGTTCCACCTTGGCCTTCCATTGGTGGAAGTCTGAAATGGTCATGCACTCATCCCAGCAGCGCTGTATGGTAAACTGGTCCAGACACTGGTTAAAGGGGGTGTAGTCTCCCTCTCCATACAGATTCATCTTCCTCACCTGCAAGTTCAAAGAGATTCAAGCAGAATTTTTTTTGGCAGTGATGAAACAAAAATGAGTTTCAGGGCTTTGAGTCAGGTGACAGCATATAGCAATATCTCCAGACTCTAGTCTACAACACTAACAATGCAGAATTTTAAGAGTATAACTGTCAATAGGAGATAATAAATATAATTTTTTAATCTTTAAGCAGACATTAACTGATACTTTTGAAAGTCTGATATTTCAATCCAAACCTGTTCAGCAGGGACTCCACAAGACAGAGCGACATCACTTATCCAGCTCTCTGCTACCATCATTCCCTGAGGCCCACCAAAGCCCCGAAACGCAGTATTGGAAGGCAGATTAGTTTTACACACGTAACCAGTGCCACGAATGTGAGGTACGTTGTAGCAGTTGTCCATATGAAACAGTGCTCTTTCCATAATCTAAAGGAAAACAAACAAACAAACTCATGCTGGAACCTGAACATAAAGTTAAACTGCAAACGCCTGGATTGACTAATTAAATATCTGGATATGATACTAAGCATTAACGTCATGATTCTGACACTGACAGACATGGAGAGATCCAGGGAATTTCCCGCGTTGCTGTAGTAGGTCACATCCAGAGCCATGACTTTTCCGTTCTTCTTGAATCCAACCTTCACAAACCATAAAAGAAGAACAGTCATGAAAGCAATTATGACTGATATTGTCTAATCTATGATGATTACCATTTTCAACAAATGCAGCCATAAATATGTTATATTTACGTAATAATCTCACCTTGTATCTTCCAAAGAATGGGTGTCGACCTCCAGTAACCAGCATGTCCTCATCACGGCCTAACATGCAACGGACTGGTCTCCTGACTCTACAGAAAGTGCATTGGAACTGTTCACGTATGTAATTCTGAGCACTAATGATTACGTAATAATTATTTACAATATTTTTTTTCTTACTTGTGAGCAGCGACAGCCACGGCTGTTGAGAGCATGGTGCTGCGGCACTCTTTCCCTCCAAATCCTCCTCCCATTCTCTTTACTCGACACACAATGTGACTGGCTGGTACTCCTAACGCTTTGGCCACAAGAGTCTAAAACCAAATAATAAAAATTGCCATTCTGAAAAATGTCTAAAACCATATAACAGCAGCTGCCTATATCACACATCATTTAGCCGAATATACTAAAAATGAAGGTATTTTGCTTTAAAGTTAAGTGGTAATGAGTGTGTTCTTCTTTTTACAAGAGATGTTCAAGTCAACACACTAATGTGTATTAGTAACCGTAACCGCGTCTAAGGAAACCTCACACAAATCTAACAGTGTCGTCTCTGCGCCACTAAAATGTGAGGGAAATCCCAGACGCCATTCTGTCTCAGAGCTGTTTTTCACTGTATTGGACTGTGAACTCTGTTTTGTCGAGGATTTTCCAAAATTAGGATTATTCAACATCTGGACAGTTTTGGGGGTGACGTTACTTTTTAAAGTAACTAATTACATTACAAAATTACTGTCTTTAAAAAGTAATCAGTTACATTACAGCCAGTGGCGGTTCTACACTGAATTGCTCCACGGGCGAGACTCCCTCCCGGCGGCTCCCACCCCCATCCACTCTGCTCGCTCCCAGCAGCAAGGGACAGCGCGGTCGCAGCGCAGGTATCATAGATAATAGAAAACTGCTTAGCGGCACAGATTATTATTTTTTCCTCCAGGTTCGTTTGCCGCCCCCCATGTGACATGAAAAAATGCCCAGTTCGCCCATGCCAAAAACCGCCTATGCCTAAAACCAAATAATACAGCGTTACTTTCTGATAAAAGTAACTAGTTCGAGTACTTTTCCATTACAGAAAATGAAAACTCATTTGTGATTCCTCATGCATGTTGTTTTAGTCAAGACCTTTATAATTATTCTACCATCATC
>JAQQZS010000005.1:29159272-29169411 GCA_030068045.1 Platyallabes tihoni
GCACACACACACCAAACAACTCCCCACCCCCCGCCCCCAACAAACGCACATACATACAATATACCCGATCTTTTGCTATTTTATACATTCACTTACACACTGAAAATATTCTATATAATTGTAAATATTGGTATCTGGTGCACTGTAATGTTTATTTTTGTGCAATACACGTGATGTACTTCTGTGATTGAACCGGAAACAGAACCGCGGTCCATTCGTATCTGTGGAAATTTGTAACTTGAATGTTGGGGACCACCTGTACATTATAAATCCTGCAGTAAACAATTTATAAATTTATGAACTGCAGATTAGTTTCTGAGTACTTGTGTTTTGCTGGCCGACTGCGTGGACACAAACAGCTCCATTTCTCCGTCCTCTCCCTTAGGGACAGCGAGCGTGCAGTTCGTCTCCAAGTAAAAATGTTCCTGTCCACCCATGTGAATTTCACCTGAAAACACCAAATCAGAGAATCTTCCAGGATTCAGAGAAATTAAGGTTTCTTACAAATATAAATATATACAAAAATATCTTGTCTTCTTTATGATGTACCTTGTAGGACGATATCAGACTCCTGAAAGCCCTGCGTAAGATCTCCTCGCTCTATTGTTCTCACTGGCTGGAAGAATGACTGATTGGCAATGGCATCCTGTACACAAGAAGAATAAAGCAAAAGCTGAGAAATTACTACGTGCAATCACTTTAAAAGATGTTCCCTTAAAAATACAGACATTACATTTTTTATAGTTAAATATATAATATTGTTTATAATTAGTGTACACTCTTTCTCTGATTTAAAGATAAATTAAACCAACCAAACAAACACACACAGACATAGGTGAGTTGATGTGTGCACTTGGATTGTCTTTGGAAATGTAACGGAATTAACAGCAAAGACGTAAAACATTTCTGCTGAACTGCAGAGACGGAGTAAACAACTTCGGGGTGAGTCGGCATAATGGACGGATAGTTGACAATTATTTGACAGGTATTTGACAAAATGTGGGTATTTAACCCACAAAAGGTCACCATTAAATTTAACTTCTTTGCAGTTCTGTAAAGAAGAGCAGCAAATATTGCAAAGTCTAGATGTGCAAAACTTTATGTGCAATTGAGAAGGTGATCCCTTCGCGGAGTGTTCGACCATCCAGAACAACAACAGCTGTTGAGGCTGCGCCTGGGTAATATCTATAAATGGCATGAGGTTAGCCGCAGTGAAAGCCTCAACAAGCCTCATCCCTTGCGTGTTTATCCATTGTCAGTGAAGGAAACCAGGGCAATGGAGGAATACGTGAGTGAGGCTCTTCAGCAGGGCTCATCAGCAGGTCCATGGCAGGTTTCTTTTTTATGGTGATAAAAGGCGGTGGGTTACGACCCTGTATGGATTACCGCGGTCTTAATGCGGTCACAGTAAAATACAAGCACCCACTGCCACTGGTGCCGGGCGCTATCGACCAACTCCGAGGCGCCTCCATTTTCTCTAAACTCGACCTCCGCAGCACTTATGACCTCGTTCGTGTGCGAAAGGGCGATGAATGGAAGACTGCGTTTAGTACAACATCGGGACATTACCAATACAATGTCATGGCATATGGGCTGGTAAACGCACCTGCGGTGTTTCAGGGGGTCATGAATGACGTGTTCCGGGATATGTTCAACCGTTTTGTGATAGTATATCTAGATGATATCCTAGTATACTCTCAGTCATATTCCGAGCACGTCCGTCATGTATCCGCCATCCTTCATCTCCTGCGCAAACACGGGCTCTATGCAAAGGTGGAGAAATGTGAATTCCACAAGCAGGAGATCACATTTCTCAGCTATCGCATTGGGCCACAGGGGGTCAAAATGGAGACGACTAAGGTCGAGGTGGTACAACGATGGCCGGAACCCAAGTCATTTAAGGTGCTACAGAGGTTTCTTGGGTTCGCCAATTTCTACTGGCGGTTCATTCGTGGCTTCAGCACTGTGGCAGCACCGCTCACTTCATTGTTCAAAGGGAAACCAAAACGACTTAGCGCATTATCACTGGTAGCGTGGAATGCCTTTCAGCGTCTAAAAACAGCATTTACAACCGCACCTATTTTAAAACTACCTGACCCAGAGAAACCCTTTATAGTGGAGGTCGATGCGTCAGAAGTAGGTAGAAGTGCTGTCACAATGCCAAGGCAACCCGGAAAAACTCCACCATGAGCTTTCTTTTCTCGTAAATTAACACCTGCCGAACGAAACTATGATATTGGAAACCGAGAACTGTTAGCAGTAAAAGCGGCGTTAAAGGAATGGCGGCACTGGTTGGAGCGAGCTAAACATCCCTTTACGGTACTCACGGATCACCGTAATCTGGAGTACATCCAACAAGCTAAAAGACTAAATCCTTGTCAAGCCCGGTGGGCGCTGTTCTTCACGCATTTAAAATTTCATATCACGTGTCGCCCCAGCTCTAAAAGTACAAAATCGGATGCGTTGTCCCGCTATTATTCAGCACCGGATCCGATTTCCAATCCGGAGCCTATTTTGCCCTCGTCACTCGTGGTGGCTCGGATCGCATGGGACATTGAGTCGGTGATAGCTCAGTGGGCGCGGTCCAATCTTGCGCCCAGGAGCTGCCCTCCGGATCGAACATACCGGAGGCACTTCGCGAATGAGTGACAAGCGAGGAGCACAATAGCCTGTCATCAGAACACCCCGGCGTATCATGTACTTATAAACTACTAAAACAGAAGTTCTGGTGGGCAAAAATGTGGGAAACCGTGAGAACAGTAGTTTTGTCTTGTGCGATCTGTGCAACAATGAAAAGTCCTTGTTGTCTTCCCGTTGGTAAATTAAGGCCCCTACCAACACCTAACAGGCCGTGGTCACACATCGCTGTGGACTTTGTCACGGATCTGCCCGTGTCTAAAGGGTACACGACAGTCCTTGTGGTGGTTGATTGATTCTCCAGGGACTGTCAATTTATCCCATTTAGTTCTCTCCCGTCAGCCCTCCAGGTGGCAGAAACCCTATTCAAAACAGTGTTTCGGTGTTATGGCATTCCGGAGGATATTGTTTCTGATCGTGGTCCCCAATTTGTCGCCAGGGTCTGGAAGGCTTTCTTTCAGAAGTTGTGGACCACTGTTAGCTTAATGTTGGGCTATCACCCTGAGTCTAATAGGCAGGCTGAGCGGACTGTCCAAGAACTTGGGAGATACCTCCGGGCATACAGTAGCAGTCGACAACATGAATGGGCAGACTGCTTAATCTGGGTGGAATATGCGCAAAATTCGCTATGCCACTCCGCAACCGGCCTAACGCCGTTTCAGTGTGTGCTTGGGCATCAGCCCCCACTCTGTGCCTGGGACACCACTCCCACCGATATACCCATGGTAGATCAGTGGTTTAAGAGAGCGGAGAAAGTATGGGAGGATGCACACATGAAGATCTCCCACGCAGTTTGTCGTTTTAAAAAATATGCAGATACTGTAGTCGATGTAGGGAAAGTCCTCCAGTTCAGGTAGGCGATTGGGTGGGTATGGCTCTCGACATGGGACCTTCACCTTAACCTCCCCTGTCATAAGCTCTCAGCTAGATATATTGGTCCCTTCCCCATTCTCTCCCAAATAAACCCTGTGTCTTATCAGTTAAAGCTCCCCAATCATTTTCATATTAACCCCGCCTTTTATGTCTCTCTTCTCAGGCCTTCGGTCCCTGGGGCTGTGAGCTCATCGTGAAATTCCACTGAGCAGGGCCGGCTCCCCCGCCGGCAATCCCATCAGTCTGGCGGGTCCCTACTCCCTCCGGCAATGCCTCCCTCGGGAAGCCGGTCCTGAGGGGGGAGTACTGTGGAGAGTCACACCTGTGCCATCTCGGTCCCAGGGAAAAATATCTGGCTCTCCAGATTACTGAGCAGACGCTTTGTCTCCCCCTAGTGTGTCTACGTGTGTACATGTTTCACAATATCACGGAATTAAGTTCACCTGTGTCTGCCCCGTGTGTTCCCCTATTTATGCCAGTCGAACCCGTAGTCCCCTGTCTGTCCACCGTCGTGTTTTCCATGTTGTAAGTGCGTGATAAACCTGTTCACCCTGTTTACTATTTCCCCAGGACTGAGCCGTGTCTGCAGTGTCGGGACGTTTTCTGTTCTTCAGACCGAGGCTAAGGTCAACCCTGAAAAGTTCTCAGCCTTTTCTGTTCAGATTTTGCCTTTTGTTTGTTTATTTGCCTTTTAATTTCCGACCCTCACGCCTGCCTGCAGACCCAGCCTGGGGACCCATTTGTTTTGTTCGTTTGGATTTGTTTTGTTTTGTTCATTTGGTTTTGGTTTGTTTTGTTCAACGGTGTTTCAGCGATAATAAAGACTCACATGCTAAACCTGCATTTGCGTCCGCCTCCTTACCCTGCAGTCATGACAGTGATAAGCTTCACCTGATTGAGTTATTTTTTGAGTTCAAGTTATTTTTATAAAGGTGATCTTTTTATTATTTCATTTTATTTCATTCCACATGTCAATGTAATATCTTTCACTTGGATGTTAAAAGTTGCACTGCGTAAATACAGTACAGGCAATAACTGTGTCCGTCTTCATTTCAGGCTGCAGAGCAACAACATGTGATAAGGAGGTGAATCTTTTTTATACACACTGTAAGTTTTTTTAAAAAAAGTTCAGAGTGAAGAGCAAAGCCGGTCAGCATGTATTATTCCACAAATTTAATTATTTGCTAATGGTCGTCTCCTCACCTACGCAGTTTGCTGATGTGATCTGAATAAACAAACTGAGTGAAACAAGGCTGACTAAGTAACTTGTGATGTTTCCCAAATCTGAACGTAGACATGTAAATATTAATTTGTGTATACTATATAAACATAAGAAGCTTTAAAGCTCCTTCAGTGTCCTTCAGCCAAATCCAGTGAATCTTTATCTTTAGTGCATATCTTTAAACCACGTTCACCGTTTCTGTGAAAAACCCAAATGACTGTCAAGACTACTGAGCACATGTCTGACACTGAATGAGCAAAACTGCATGAAGTGAAGTAATGTCCAGAGGTTAATGATTATCGGAGACCTCACCGTCTGAAGGTTAAAGAAGAAAACGATAAAAGCTCGTCTCAATCCCAGATTAAAGGTACATAATAAGTGAGCATGTTGCCCATCTTATATACTCCCAGACTTACACTATTATTGTACTGTAACAGGAAGATTATATAATGTATAATGCAATACAACATTGCTTAATTATAATTATCTGAGCCGTCCAGTAGTATAACCGGTAATGTCAGCTATACAGTAAGCAAATCTGTAATGTGTGTGTGTGTGTGTGCGTGTGTTATGTCCTGTTTATTTATTAAGATTAGGAGTTTGCTTATTGAGAAACATGAAAACCATCAATAACCTTTTGGTTTGTTTACTTCATGGAGATACTCACACTGACAAAGCACTCACACTGCACTCTTTACTGAAAGCGTTACATAAACTAGATCAACAAGGGGTTTTGAAAGGTTTCACACCTGTATGGTGACAATAACAGGTTGACATTCTTCATATGAGATCTTCACAGCTTTGGCCGCCCTCTGGGCGTGCACTTGTGTGTCTGCTACAACGGCTCCCACGATATGACCCACACATGTGACCTGGAGAAAGAGGAACGTTATTTATGATGTATAGGCTTTGTGACCGCCATAATAATAAGCATTATAAATATCTGTGTAATCCTTTAAAAAACAGAACTAATATAGAAGCTCAAATTATAAGCTCAAGTCTTTATGCATGAAAAACGCATAAAAACAAGTCTAGTTATGAAGGGACAGTTCAAGTTAAAGGGACAGTTCAAGTTTTTCAAGTCTATCTTAAATCAGAATTGAGGTGCATTACAATAGATCTTGGCTGTTTGAAGTTTTCCTGCTCTGCACACCAACTGTGAAGTTTGACACCTTTAATGCAAGCGCAGGTACAAAGAAAAATGCAGTCCTGAATTCAGCTGCGACCCTTCTGCATGTCTCACTGAGCTACATCGAGTTGGGATTATATAATTATGGTTACAAATTTAACATATTTCTTGCAACGGAAATGCATTTTTGTATGGAACAATGGTTGTGGAATTTGGCCGCAATTATTTACATTGTGCTTACTGTACGCTCTGAGTGACAAACTTCACAGTCTGTGTGCAGAGCAGGAAAACTTATAACGACCGAGAACTATTGTAATGCACCTCAATTCTGATTTAAGACAGACTTTAAAAACCTGAACTGTCCCTTGTTGTTAAGCGGTTTTTCATGCATAAGGACTTGAGCTTTTAATTTGAGCCTCTATATTAGTTTTGTTTTTTAAAGGACTACACAGATATTTATAATGCTTATTATTATGGCGGTGACAAAGCCTCTACATCATGTACTTACATGCATCTCTATTTTAGATTTTAGAAGGTCAATTTTAATTTAGAAATTTCCCCACTGTGGGACGAATAAAGTTATATCTTAACTTAATTTTGATTTAGGGTAAACTTGAAAAACACTGAACTATCCCTTTAACACTGCTATCTCATAGTCAATATTCACAAATGTAAATATTCCCAAATTTTTGCATTTATTAGGGACATTGAATAGACATTATAAATAAATCACATAGGTAACCTTGTCATCAGCATAGACTGTCTCGTCATACACAGCCGGGCCGGTCTTATTGCTGCCCGGAATGTCCTTGGCAGAAACAAATGTAACCACTCCTGGAACTGCCATGGCATCATCAATATCAATAGATCTGCCAGAAGACAAGACAAATACACATATACACATCATTCTACGCAATTGAGAAAGTGAATACAACAAAAGGAAAGTGAATACAACAAATAAAAATGTGTATGGCCAGAGCTAATAAATGTTTGCTAGAGATGCATTAGGGTTCCATCCCACTGCAGGAAATTTAGATTATTCCTTCCTGCCCCCGATGTGTTTTCCATGCAAACAGGCCTGTCAACATTCCTACACATGAGGCTTTAGAAAGTAGGAGCGATGCAACACAGGGAAGAAAAGAAGAAAAAAGGAATTTTGTAATTTCATGAAACCCCAGCGTTGCCCAGATAGGCTCTACATCAGCTGAAACTCTGTAGTCGGGTGACGCAACAAGACAATGACCCAAAACACCAGAGCAAGTCCACAACAGAACGGCTTAAAAAAAACAAATCCTTTTGGAGCGGCCGAGTCAGAGCCCAGACCTCAACCCAATAGAGACTCTGTGGACAAAAGACACGGAAAGGAGACACACACATGAGACGCCCAAAGTATATGGCAGAGTTAAAGAAGTTCTGCTGGGAATAATGGGCTAAAATTCCTCCTGAACGTTGTGTAGGTCTGAACCACAGCTACAGGAAGTGCCTGGTTGAGGTTATTGCTGCCAAGGGGGCGGGGTCAACAATTATTAATTCCAAGGGTTCACTTACTTTTTCCACTACCATTTTGAATGTTGAATGAGTGTGTTCAATAAAGACATGAAAGATCAGAATATTTTTGTGTTATTATTTTAGACACATTGTATTTAATACTCTTGCCTTAGATTGCAAAATGACAAATTAATGCAGAAAACATGAAATTCCAAAAAGTTCATATCCTTTTTCATGTACAGTATATGTTTTTTTTTTATATATAGGTTTATGATTGTTAAAATAACTACACAAATATAATTAAACTTAATTGAAACTGAAACTCTAAAGTTATAACTGGAATATTAAAGTTACAGCATGAATCTTATCACAAAGTTCACGTGAGTACGTCCTCTGGGTCCAAGGACCAACTCGGAACATATTGAATTGCGGTAGTTTGAGCGGATCCACTTTTTTTCACAACTTCTTTCCAGCCAAGCCTGCAGAGAAGATGCGACAACACTTATCCATGAACAGTATTTTAGGATAATCAGTTTTGTTTTTTTTGTTTTAAGGAAATGTAAGGATTTCAACAACCTTCAACAACCAATCAAATATGGGGTCAGGAGTCGCTCAGTGGTTAAGGCATTGAACTACAGTTCAGAAGGTCCCAGCCAGGGTCAAATCCCACGACCACCAAGTTGCCCCTGTTGGGCCCTTGAGAAAGGCCCTTAACCCTCAACTTTACTGAATAAAGCTGTACGCCACAGACGCTAATGTGTTAATTCAGGTTAGAAAGGCACCAGCACACCCAGAGCATCTCAAGATTCAAGGTTCTTGATCCGGTCCTTAAATTCCACATTCATGGGACGCACCGGACAAACAAGGCTGATCTACAGAAGCCCCATTTTGAAACGTACAAAACTTAAAGGATCTGTGTTAGTGTACCAGTGTCAGACACCACAGCAAACCATCAGAGGTCCTGCCTCGAGGGGTCAGAAGTTTGGTGGTAAAAAGGGAACAGGAAACTTCAGTGTACATTTTTTAGGTAAACACTTTCCTGTATGTTTTTTAAAATATTTCTCAAACAATATGAGATGTATATGAATTCCCTAGAAAGCGCTTTAAAATAACTCAATTGCATACAAAGGACAAATTCACCATACTGTACGTCTGCAATCACACTGCATGAAAACCTCTCACCTGACTGCTCTTATCTTGTATTACAGTGGATGTGGTTTCACTGTCCTGCTCTCTCTCTCTCTCTCAAAACTAAGTGACAGTCTGACCTTTTCATTCTGTAAAGTAAAACTCAGTGTAATCATTAATCTAGCAGATGTGTAAGGCATATGACATGATGTTAATAAACAATAACAATGTCTTATAATGATCTCAGATCTTAAATCATTCACAGAACTGCTTCCTCCTGCTTCAGTTTTGACTGTCTATGTACTTTCTTAAGTTAATCGAATCATTTGTCTAAGTAAAGACGATGTTAGCAAAGTCACATGGTAAGGTGAGTACAGTATTTTGGAAATGCGATAATTAAGCTTATAACTGACACCTCACGCCCCATCAAAATTCATCAGTATTGAGAAGTGTCATTTGCTCTTTAGAAGTGAAATAAATTCTAAAACAGAAATATTAACTCCCTCACAATAAGTTTCCTAACTACCGATAGGGCAGATACATTATATGTAGCATTATGTCTGTATGTATCCTCAACAACTAAAGAACAAACTGTTTGTTGAATTCTGCCAGACAATTTAAGACTATTAAAGTATCACTGAAACTTGCTGGGACATTTGACCATAAGATGTCCTGTATATGTGATTTCATGCTGTTTTTGATCAGAAATCCAGAAGAAATAATCCCTTAAACTCCGTTTGGTTTTGTTCTGTTTTTTTCTTCAGCACTATGTTAAACATTCATTGTTTCCCAGAAAAAGACCAGGTCCAAGAGATCCATGTTCATGATGAGTGTATGTATGTACTGTATACGTCTAACTAGGATCGGAAACCAGAAAACATACATGCTGGATCTGTAACTTCCACATGACCTCAACCTTTCACTGCAGAAACAAAGCCAAAGTCTGTTGACCTTCTCTCAACTTCTGATAATAAGAAAATCAATTGTAACTTTGTATCGACTTATCTGAATCAAAGCCATCTTATCTGATTCACCAGATAAGAGGAGAAATCTCACTGTACATTTTTTTTGAACAGCTGCATTCTCTATCAATGGCTCACGAAATATATATTTTTATATTTTTACTGATTCTCAAAAAAAAACTTGCTCCAATATGCCTCAGATAGATAAAGACTATTCATAGTTAGACACTATCCAGGAAGATCACTCTGATAAAAAACAGACATATGTAGTTATATTGCTAAAGTGTGGTTAGGCAGCTGTTTGGTATTAAGGTTTGGAGACAATAATAATAAAAAAACAATAATAGAAGTGTCACTAAAAACTACAACATAAGTAACTTGGCCTTTAGTATCTTTAGCTGTGTTGTTACTGACCTGCAACAAGGACAACAACTAAGGAGATTTGAAACTTACTGTTATATCTGTTACTGTATCTATCTGTACTGAAGTAATGAAATTAAGAGCATTTCCACACATACAATGTGATAAAAACTCACAGGATTGAGACTAAACAGCTGTGTGTCCATAAGAAAACCACTTGTTAGTGAGACTCATCAGAAAAAATACTTTAGTTTTCTAGGGAGCATAAAGACTGGACTTTGGAGTGATGGAAAAAGGTCATGTGACCTGATGAGTCCAGACTGACCCTATTCCAGAGTGA
>JAQQZS010000005.1:29186095-29199415 GCA_030068045.1 Platyallabes tihoni
TAAGTTTCAATTTGTTCTTCAGTTTTATTTGGTGCCAATCTGTGAAGTTGAAGTGCGTTATAAAAAAAAATTGCATTATTTCATGGTCTTCCTTCAAAATTGAGTTGATTAATGCACCAATACTTGTCTCAGATATGTAGCTACATGTATAAATGTGGATTTGACATATATTTTGTGTTGATTAAATGCGTATTAATAAAGTTACAGGCCAAACTAGCAGCATGAGATTTTCGTTTTTTGTAAATTCCTAATTATACACATTTTTGCATCCTGACAAAAAACTGCAGTATTTTTTGTGGAGAACTTTTAACATAGAATCCATAAGACTGTTGTCTATCCAGAAATTCATTAAAAAAGTAGTGCCCAGACGTGGGAACGAAAAGTGATTTCTAGCCACTTTTTCTAGGTTCACCTTATGGCCTACTAAGGGAACTTCTCTCAACAAAATGTCTTCACCGACGCAGACATCACTCCATCACTACGCGACCCTAGTAACGTAAACACTTCTGAAACTCGCTAGTGTGGCAAATACTGTGACTATTACAAAACTTAACAGTATACTGTTTAAAAGTATGAAACTTGTGAATAGATGTGATTTGACTCATTTTCCTCCAAGATGTATGACGTAATTCCTAAAAAGATTAATATGATGGAGTTTACTGTACTGTAAAGATTACCAGTTTATGTAATATATTAAAATGAGACGAGGTGAGCAGCTCGGACACCTGGGCGGAGCTGCTTTTCTTTTTACAATCGAAAGCGGCGAGTTGTGTTGGTTCTGCCATCTGATAAGGACGAGTCCTGGATGCCTAGGGAGGTGTTTCACGCCTGTCTGACAGGGAGAAGGACCAGGATTAGATGGAGAGATTATAGATGACGTCTAACCTGGGAGCACCCGGGTGTGCCCGTGTCTGCTTACTCTGTGCATCTCTGCTACCTCTGAAACCAGGTCCTGGATAAGCGGTAGATAATGGATGGATGCACGTTCACCACTATTGATAATGAATGCGAGGGATGAACTTTTCTCAGGGTACTGATGAGTAATCAGATGCGTAATCAGACTCTGGCGAAATGACGAACAATGATTGTTTAGTTGTTCCCTATGAACTAAGCTGTTTGGCTTCCCGCAGTTTGTCATCGTACTCAACATGGCTGAATGTCTCACGCTGTCCACGTCTCGGGAAATTACTACTGAGCGATCAGAACGCAGCTCAGCCTTCAGATTCTGTGGGATTATACTGTACCTGTTACACTATACCTGTTATACTGTAGCTCCTGCTGAACCAGTCTAATGCTAACATGATCGTGATTAGATTTTCATCAAGACAAATTACATGGACACTAGAATTGCTACTACATTACCTCATAAAAGAAAGGATGTCCTGCCATGTCGAAAATGTTGACTTTTATTTCCCTGTCCCGTACCTGAACCCTTGAAGGAGAGACAAGAGAGAGAGAGAGAGAGAGAGAGAGAAGCATTAGATGTAATATCATGAGAATTCCTGTCAGAAGATGTGTATCTACAGTATTCGTGTAATATTTACGTTGAGTTTCTGGTAGATAAATTCACCATTACAACATTTAGTGCCATTTTTTTCTCATTTAAATACTAAATATATTTATTAGATGGAAGAAATAGATTTGTTCACGTATCATTATTCCTTTGTGTGGTGATTCATGTATCATCAAACTGACTCCAAAATCGTATAAAATTTATTTTATTTCAAAAATATATATTTTTACATTTATATTTGTTTGCATTAGAGGTGGTAACATGTTGCAGTTCCTCCATCATCCTGCGGGTGGTGCGCGCCAGACTATTCACACATTGGCAGGCAGGTAAGAGAGAATTATTTGCTATATTTGTGTAGAATTGTAACAAAATCTGAAGAAATAACAATATCCCGATACAAATCGACACCCGGATATCATGATAATATCGTTTCGTCTGTTCCCTGGTGATTCCTGTTCCTTAATAATTATACAACATGCTCAATAATTCATTAAAAAATATACAGTAGATAATCCGCAACATAAAACGGAATAACAAATAACGACTTGTCCTTAATCTCTTCACTTCACTCACTTGGTCACACCGTAATCGATCCCAATCGTGGCCAGATATTTGGGTACAAATCGTTTCTCACAGTATCGCTTAATGATGCAACTCTGAAAGACAAAAAGGTACAAAAAGATCAAACAATCAACAAGTGTAAACAGGACAACATCCTTATTAACTTATTAAGATCTGATCATAAGGTCTAAAGAAAACGCTTGTTCTTTTTGGTGTACCTACTCGACTAGACAGGGTCAGTGCTTACTCTCTGGCGTACAGAATCACACACGACATCCAGACGAGGAGCTGAATGAACTGAATCATGTAGACAGATTAACTGGGTATGAATTACATGACTTATTTTCTATAAAAGTATGGCTCTAATAGTGCATGTGTTCCAGATTTAACTCATATTACAGCTTTATAGTACCGTGCTTATTTTAACACGCTACCATTCCTATAGTAAGAGCTCATCACAGCGGCGTAATCTAAAACTAGGATTATTTTTATACTTTTATAACTTTTATGGAAGGAGTCTGCAGTGTCAGGGTTTCCTAACGGATGGGACACTTTCTGCCACAGGACAGCTTTCCAGATTTCTCAGTAATGCGACACTGTGTACTTCAACAACTTAAAAGAAAAAGAAAAAAAAGAGGCAGGAGGATTTTTTTTTCTTGTGGTAATTCATGTATTGCAATGGGAATTTTTTTTTAAAAAATACTGTTAACCTCTAAGTTAGTTTTGTAGTGTTTAAAAATGAGAAAACTAATGTTGTAAGGAACGGGTGATGTTTAGTTAACCATTAAACGTTTTTTAAAGGTTTAAAATTGTAACAAACCTGGGGAATATGTAACATCGAATCATGATATTTATAGAATCGCGATTTTAATCGAATCAGCACAGAGCTATCGTGATTATATCGTATCGAGACATCCCTTGTTCTTCATGACTCAAGAATTTCAGGATTTTCTGTTATATTAAAATGATCATCTCTGGCCCGGTCACAGTCAGATTAGCCGGTCACTGATTATTTTCCTGTGCCAGCATGCCCTTAAGAGTGTTATATCTAACACAATGTGAGTAAACACTCATTATTGACCCTGTGCAACACTTATTCACCTCTACAGCACCACAAATCCACAGAAACTCCACCAAGCAGACTATAACTCCACCACTAAGCTGACTCTACTGTATTTATTATGAGATATTTACAGGTTTATTGTCTCTGTTCAGGTGTTTATACCCACCTTACCAACCTCTGCATTCCCCAGGCTGATAACCTTGATCCGCAGAGATTTCTTATTCTCTCTCCTTTTCTGTACATTCGTGTCCATTTTCACTCAGATGATCTTTAATGGATAATAAATAAAATCTCTCAGTAGTGTTCTCTCTCTCCTGTTTACTGCCACTCAAGTCAGCATCCAGTCTCTAACACACACATGGCAGTGCGAGTCTTCTGACTAAACACATTCATTCATTCATTTAATCATTTATTCTCGGTAAATTCTAAACACTGATGTTTTTTTTCATGACATTTTAAACAAACGCTTGAGAAATTTCTAGATCTTTCTGTTCTTCTTCTCTCTGTGCTGCTGGAGACTCGGCTTGGTTGGTATAAACACTCCTTCTTCGTTGTCTTGGGGATCAGTTCAGAGCAGAGAGCAGCACTGCCCCCTACTGGTAAGTCAAATAAACTTCACACACTGCACACCACAGTTGAACTTCAGTGAGGTTTATTTCTTTCATCTGTACAACATGCAGTGCTGTTGATTCTCGAACCTTTCACCATCATTTCTTCATATATGATAAAAATGGTGCTGAATTGGTGCTGATTTAATTTTTTTATGTTGTAAATATATTACAGAAAATGTGAGTGGCCAAAGAAGCTCATTCTAAAGTTCCAATCTCACTTCCCGAAAATTACAAGGACATAATGTCCTTATTTGTACAGAATATTTTAATTTTTATCCTAGTTAAATTTATTTTCTATTGTATTTCTTTTTATTCATGTTTATTTCTTATCTATAAGCTTGATTTTTTAAGGTCACTGGCGGTCGTATAAGCATTTCACTGCATATCGTACTGTGTATGACAATAATCCTTTAAAATGCAAATTATTCATATTTGTATTGGTATTAAAGTTGGTGTAAGCTTCTAGAAGCATATGACCTTTAAAAATGTGTTGCTTAAATTGTTTTTTGGTAAAAGTTTAAAAAGCAAAAAAATAGTGTCCGTAACCATGTCACATTCATGTTGGAATATCTTAATAATTAGAATTTTATAATAATACACTTTTTCAGGTTCATGTCTTTTCATGTGAAATGTCAAGTTTCATCTGAATGACAGTTAAGATCTTTGAAAGATTTGAATTTAAAAAAAAGTTATAGACACTAAAACATAAACGAGCGTGAAATTGTATTCAGCAAATGTGTTTCTTTTTATCTAATAAAAACATAAATGTGTATGCATATTTACAAAAAAAAGCATGGATGATATGAATCATTAAGTGTTATTAAAAATGGTGTCATATTATCCTATGTGAAACAATACAATTTAAAAACTGGTTGTTTCTGTAAGAGCTCAGCAGCGACCTCATTTCCCCTCTCGTCTGTTCCAACCACTCAGCATCAGCATCAGCAGTTACTAATCACCTCCTGATCATCTGTCATCATCTGCACCAGTTTCTCACTGGTCTCTCTCTTGGAAATGAGATCAATGTCTACTAATAGACCACTTCTCATAGTACGTACAGTAATTATATTAAATGTGCTCTTCTTTTCCAGGATGGTGATAACCTTAAGGATTTAATGTATTAGACTTGTAATTCTTGTAAAAACTGTATATATATACACACACACAAAATAAATGTTTAGAAGTGTTTTGGTGTTCACTTGATCTTAATTTGCACACTTACTGCACATTTTTATTATCCTCCCTGCCCACTACATACATTTCCATACTGATGGTTTTAGCCTTGCTTTTAAGGGTTGGCACGTCTGTGATTGGTGAAGCTGGTACCTCAGCAAACACAGATTGAGAGAGAGAGAGAGAGAGAGAGAGAGATGTAGAAATATCAGTGAGATTACTTTTCCTCAATAAGATCTAAAACTTTATAATCTAAAACTAAATGTTCCTGTGCATCTTAAAGATATATTATATATGAATATTGATGTGACTAAAGTTAGCTAAGCAATCAATATAATAGATCACCATAATACATATACTGACCTATACATAAACATAAACATTTGTACATTGTACATTAATTATTGGAGTTAATATTAATAAACTAAACGATGTCATTATTTGATGTGACAGCTCTTTCTAATCCATCCTCATCAAGCCTGTGTCGGCCACGACACGAGCTTCCTGATCTCGATTACACTGTCCACTTCAAACCATTCTCATGGATCATCCTTATGGGTTTTTGTTTGAATCACTTACTGTATATAAAAACCTGTTATAAGTTGATTAAATCCATCAAAAATGTTTATTTTAATTCTCCACATATGCATCACTAATGTGACATTACTCATAAACCCTTAATAATGGCCTGTAATATAATATGCATACATACGATATATACATAAGGCTGTCAAAGTAGGGTCCAGACTAACACAGTTCCTGATGCTTACGCTAGGAGAAACCCGACCACACTGGACCGGGTATTTAAACACAAATCACACACAAAATCCAGTCGCATATACAGTACAATACAGTATATTGCGCTGACTGGGGATCAGTGGACTTTTTAACATTTAAAAAAATGAAGTTTGTGGTTAATTTATATTAATTAATCACAGATCATGTAATTAATTCTGATTAATTCTGCAATTAATTCGATTAATCAGAGTTTTTATTCGCTTGACAGCCCCAATGTATATGTGTGTGTGTGTGTGTGTGTGTGTGTTTGTATGTGTGTGTGTGTGTGCGTTCACTTTAATCCTTTTTTGTCCTTACATTTGTGTGAGGCATTTATGTTTTTCGACTATTAAACACTGAAAACGCACTCTACAGTGTCCTCGCCAGCACGATAAGTATAATAGTTATAAAGCACATTTGGTGCTATGAGGCACATCGCATTTTCATATTTTACAATATAGTACATTTTATTAAATACAGTGGTAGTAAGTGATCAACATATTATTTCTGCAGTTATTTTAGATTATATGGTGAATGTACTGCTGGCTACAACAAAGAACAAAGTAATATTAGTTAACTTTAAAGTCTTTCAACTTAATCCAACGTCTACTCAGTACAACAGGCTTAATCTTCAATTAATATGATTCATCTGTGGGGAAATAAACATCTTTCTGCATAATGCAGGTTAATTAACAGTTCTTCAGTGGTCCTTCTTCTGGTGTCCGTCTTTGTTGATGATGTTCTTGAAAAGCGTGAGCAGCGGCTTTTGGCTGCGCTCATCCCAGGACTTCATGAAGCCTCCGTAGCGTTTGCTGGCGGGTGGGCTGCTCCAGCGAAAGTGACTCATCCTATAGGGCCCGTCTTTCTTCTCTTGCAGGCTGATGGTGCTCTCCTCGGGTGCACCCAGCTCTCGTCTCATCTCCGGCGGCATGGCCTCGGCTGACTCTTCCTCCACCCCATTGGCGAACACCTTAATTGGCCGGCGCTTGCGACCCACGGGCTTGCCCCAGCGGAAGTGCTCCATGGAGTAGGAGCGCTTGTCTTCATGTTGTGGACCAGACTCTGGAGCTTCTTCGTCTTGTGGAGGAGACAATGTGGCAGCCGGGATTTCACTGGGCAAGAGCAAGAGGGGCTGGAGATGGGCATCTCCAGGGTAGATAGGAGATTCTGCTGTGAGCTCAGATCTGCACAGCTTGAAGCAGTCCTGGTGAAGAAGCACAACTAATAGAATGAAGTAGATCATGCAATAATAAAGTTGTGCGAATCTTTGAAAAGGTAATCTAGGCAGTAAAAACAGACTAAAAAAAACAAACAAAAATTAAATACAGTAGATACAGTACAAATGAAAGAATCTTCCATCGGAGCTGATAATGTACTCACCAGGATATTTCTGTCAGAGCTTAGATCTCTGCAGTCAGTGTTCTCCCAGCACTGGGCTCTAACCTCAGAACCACGTGCACACAGCATAGCCAGAGATAACATCCACACAGGATACCCCATTCTCACTTCTTTAGCCATTACTGGGAATAATAATAATAATAATAATAATAATAATAATATTAATAATATTAATAAAAAGTCAAATAAAAACTATGCTTCTAAGCAAGAAATGCAAATCTGTTCATTCATGATCGTGCAAATGTAGTACAATCTATTTAACAATTTACTCATTAGATTAAAAAGAAAAATCTTAAAAACTCCAGTGTTATATTTCTGATAATTAAATACAAATAATGTTTTTTGGCTACACATCCTTAATCCAACCAAATCATGGAACCTAATAAAAGAACAAAATAAAAAGTACTAAAACTGGCAAAAATGTCTGAGACCCAGTTACAATTAAAATGTGAAGACATACATTTGTGATTACTTACATGCAACGAAGGAAGAAAGTTGCACTTCTCCTGTCTGTGTGAAAGCTCCCTCTGCGGCAGCGTAACTGAACTCAAGTTCTTCCACTCGACTGAACCCTCTCTCTCTGCTCTTCCTTTATAAGGACAGCTAAGTGACACACCTTTCAAGGGTACAACGCTACACAAATCGCTCCTCGGGCTCCCAATCACACCGGAAACCGAATCATGAACCGAACCAAAGAATAATCCGAGGAAATTTCCCAAACAACATCAAAATGTCACTGCTCGTTCATTTCCTGCTGCGGTGGATTAACATGTGTTTGTCATTTAAAAAAAAATCATGATGCTGTTTTCCACTGTGTTAAGGGCACATGGGTCGGTTTACATGACTTACTTAAGCCTCGTCCATGTCAGCTTTTATAAAGCATGAAATCCACCTGCTGTTAATCAGGAAGGTAATTTTTTTTCTCAATTAGTGATGCATAGGTGCTAATTCCAGGATTTGGTTTGTCAAAAGAAGTCAAATTGACAAATGTATTCCTCCTTCGGTGGGATTCTGAAAGAATGACATCAACGTGATGTGATCGGTTATTGCTAACCTCATGCTTAAGCGTACTCAGAAGACTTTTTGTGAAATTTACGATCGTGTAATGAAAAATAACGTCCATTAAGGAGTATGAAAAACATGACTGTAAAAAAACATATTTACACATTTAAACATGATAATAAATGTCGAGATCACTTTTATTAAGCTAAGAATTAAACCTGCTGGATGATCAACTGCTGCTTATAGCTTTGCTAAAGAACAACCACTGAAGGGTAATAATCTCTGTCTCAAGTAACGTCATTATATTGGAATTATGACCTTGCAGTCCTTTTATATTGCTCTTTTGTGCTTTAGGAGCCAACCAGATACTTTTAAGTAAATGGAAAAGCTTTTAGTGGAAAACGATGAGAAAGAGTTTAGGTAGATAAATGTCCAGAGCCTGTTTGTTGATTCCAAATGAGAGATAATTATTTTTTAACATTTCAAATAATAGTTAGTTGTTACATTTCAACTAAACCTTACATGATAATGAATTCTTAGATTGTATTTCAATTGTCATTTTTTTTGTTTTAGTTTTAGTATTTACAACATGGAAAAAAAAAGAAATATCATAATTTTAAATGTATAATTTTTTTTTTATTTAATTGTAGCAGTGAAACTCACATATTCTAAATTCATTACATGGAAAGTGAAATATGTCAAGCTTTTTTTTTTTTTTTACTTAAAGCTCATGAAAATCCAAAATCCAGTATATCAAAAAAAAGTTAGTGAAAAAGTGTAATAAATCTAGAATTAATCTAGTTTCAATATTTTAAATCTTCTACTTCTGTTCAAGTATTTGAACTAAACTGTTTGAAATAAATTACAAAAGCAAACAAACAAAAAAACATTTCCAAGATATTAATTTTTTTTTTTTTTTAGATGTATATACTGTATATATGTACTGTATATATTGGTACAGTATGTAGGTAGTGTAGTATGATTAGCTGAATCTTCTACATGGCCAGAAGTTTGGACAGGGACACCTGCACACAATTGTTTAGGAGGCTGTTGTGTGCTGTGGCATTAAGATTTGCTCTCAGTGGAAGTAGGATGTCAACATGTCAATGCGCCTGTGGATAAAACAAGTCCCATGGACACATGATTTGCCAGTGCTAGTGTGGAAGACCTTGACCTCAATCCCATTTTTGGGATGAACTGGAACACTGACATCACTCCTGGCCTTCTCACCAAACAGTAGTGCTTGCCATCACTAACGCTCTTGTGGATTAACTTGTATCCCCACAGATTGACTCCAAACTCTACAGACTTCCAAACAGTTACAGTATTACATCAGTAAAAGGGGGAACAACTTCATGCTGATGTCCACAGTTTCGATGATCCAGTGTCCACATACTTTTGGAAACACAGTGTATCTTCTACAAAACATATGTCCATAAATTGCTGAGGTTACTACACTTTGGAATATTCTGTGTATTTTTGCCACCAGTTTTCAGTAGCAGGCAAAAATAATCGAAGCACGGTGTGACCATGTTGAACCTCTTTTGAAATTCTTTTCAGGGTTCAGGGCTCACACATGTTCATCTACTCAACAGTATGCACACATTCAGAGAATAATCACAGAACAAAGAATATAAAATAACTATGTTTTAATATTTAGACATACAGTATTAGACACATTAACGTCCTCACTACTGCTGTAAATGCAAACACACACACTGCAAGCAAGTCTTTAAGAAATAATAGTGCAAATGAATGGCTTGAGAAAATCCATCCCAT
The DNA here is from genome assembly GCA_030068045.1 of Platyallabes tihoni. NCBI lineage: Eukaryota > Metazoa > Chordata > Actinopteri > Siluriformes > Clariidae > Platyallabes > Platyallabes tihoni. The sequence continues at coordinate 29,195,973 of JAQQZS010000005.1, forward strand.
AAAAATTCCCATATAATTAACACTGTTTTAGGTGATGTAGTGTGAGGTTAATCTTAAATTAAGGACGACTAGTTAGGAATTTGGAGATGAAAGCTGCATTCTTGTCCAAAGGAAATAGACTGAGACATAAATATATGCTCATAAGAAGAATTGTGGGCTTTTTGCTAACCCACTCTAAATATAACTAATATAAGGATACAGTATAATTAGATGTATATTAGTATATTGTAGCGTCCTAGCAGGGATCTTGGAGGACGAGTGAGCTTACTTGCTCCCCAATGCAAATGGCTCAGGAGTATTTTATTTAACACAGCACAAGCACCCACATACAGACAGACAGACAGACAGACAGACAGGTCAAGCACACATAGAGATAGCACACACACAGACTCAAACTTGTGCCGAAGCCATTAAACTAAACACCCTTCTCTAACATGGTGGACACATAGAGAACCCCCGCAAGGCATGATGGTCGTCAGCCGCCGCCCCGCCCACGCCACAATATTATTATTATATTATATATTAAGGTTTATTTTATGGGTATTTATTACCTCAAACCACCAAACTCCCACACAGACCTGCAGTTCTATCACAGGGTCCAGATGATGTGCCTGAAAATCGTATATACATACTGTAGGTTTAAACCGCTTTTTTCCCTTAATAAATTAAATAATCATTTAAAAACTGCATTTTGTATCTACTCAGGTTTTCTTTTTAATATTAAAATTTGTTTGATGATCTCAATCATTGATGTGTGTGTAACTGTTGTTTTATGATTTTCTTTCTTTATTTTATTTTAACTGAGGGTTTTAGTTTAACACGGGGAGAATTTGGCAGATTTGAACAAAAATCCTGCCTCGACTTTAACTAACCAGCCTAAGGACTGCACAAAAAAATCCTAAACTAATTAAAACTGAGAGAATCAAAGAGATTTTCTTTCTAATTTTTTTATCTTATCCAATTCTTACCTATCTTTAGAGTATTTCGCCCTGGTGGTGACCCCAAGGACGGAAAAGTTTTTCATTCTTTTTTGGGGGAAAATTTAATAAAAGTTAATAATGCTTGCTTCTAATTTGCAGCATACAGTATATCTACAGTATTTGTATATATTTAAAAAAAATATTTAATTAAATATTAAAATGATAAAACAACACTGCGAAACAGGAGAAGAGGCTACTAACAAAGCGACCTTTGGGTAACACCATAAACACAAGGAATAGAATTTGTAAAAATTATTTTGAAAGCTGCAGAGGAGACGTTCATTTAGAGTCACCAGCATCAGAAATCACCAATTAACAACCAGCACCTCAGATTAGAGCCGTTATGAAGCTTTACAGAGCAGAAGTAGCAGATATACATCTCAGTATCAACTGTTCAAAGGAGATTATTGTGTATTTTGGATAAACACCTTCAGTATTGTTTTACAGAGAAGAAAGAAATAAACATCAGGAACAACAATGGAGTTAGAATACGGGGTGTAAAAATTTTTGACTTGTAGTGTACTTCGGTCAATAGATTAAATCCCTGCCGTGGTTTTATACTGTGATAAGAGCCATAGTACAATTAAAAGGTCTAGTCAAGCCATAACCACAGCTCCACTTAACTGTGCATGTAAACACACTGACTGATCCACTTCGGTCTTCTGTGGCTTCGTTAGAACAGATTGTGCTGCATATTTTCTTTTCAAGTTATTTACACTGTGTTTTTTTTTCTTTTCATACCTTTAGAGAATGAATAGAAAAATTCTAAATTATTTATGTACTAAGGATTTCATATACAAAGCTAAGCGACAGTCAGTGACGTCATTACTGCAGTTATTTATATAAAAGTCAATAACAGACAAGTCAATAATGCATAAGTGTCAGCAAATGGACTTATTGTACTCAACTATTGAAAACATCTTCTAGCTTACCCGCTGAGAGAAGGGTGAAAAGACCTGCAGTGGCTACAAGAGGACCTGAAAGGTTCAAGTCTTTTGAATTCTTTTTTTTTTCTGTCGTCCTTCAGGCTTGACTTTAATGGTCCATTTTGTCAATGGAGCCAACCTTGGGTCAGCCACAGGACCGGACCCATCGCTGGGCGAAAGCATTAGGCTTTCTTTGAGCCTCCGACGCTTAAAACCATTTATACCAACTTATCTGGAACACAAGGTTACTCAGTACGCCGTCAGTTTGCCTTTAACATCAGTGAATCATTCTGTTTCTGAGGGATTACACAGCTACGGCTTTTTGCCAGCACTTTCATGAGTCAGAACAAACCACATCCCAAAGCTCACGTTCTTCCAACTGCAGAAAGAGCTGTAACACCAAAGTGATAAATAATGCCTAACGTGTACGATTTATGTGATCTGTAATATTTAAATATTGCCTGCTGTGCACCTTTGTAATTTCCTCTAGTCAGTTTCCAATCAGCAGTTGGAAAAGTGTATAGTATAGTATGCACACATTTGTGTCACGTGATTGCCAAACAAACTAATCTGCAGTTCTGCAATCTACTGTCTTGTATATTTATTGTGCATATATTTTTTGCACATTTCTCACGATGTCCTGTATTAGAGTGATTTTAAACTACTTTGACAGGAATTTGGTTGTTGGTGCTTTTTGTGTTTCTGAAAACAGTGGATCTCCTAGGATTTTCCTGCATAACATTCTCTGACACACAATCATGCAAAAACCACACACACACACACACACCACATACAGCACAATACAGTACATGCACACAGTGGGCTGTACGAGGCGGTATCAAAAAGTTTCGAGACTAGTTTTGTAATACGCCAACAGATGGCAGCACAAGACCTTCAAAAGCCAAGAGATACTGTGTACATCTGGAGCTGTGCGACTGGTGCTGTTCTGACCACGTGCCTTTAACACGTTTGTTATTTCATAACAGACAGTAAATTAAAACAAAGAGAGAATGTGAAATTCTGCACGAAACTGGGCAAACTGCCACAGAGACGCTTGACACTATTCAGCAAGTTTACGGCGGCGCCGAAACAAATTGTTTGAAAAATGTCGAAACCGATTGTCAACTTATATCTGATGATCGTCGGAGAACAATTCATAACAGTGCTGCCGTTGTCAGTGTGTCATACGGAACAGTTTTGATCAAGTGCATGTAATGCACAATGACTTTTTGGACAATGTGTATAGAGAATTTGTCAAATAAACCAGGTTTTAAGGCGTCTGAATGTAGACATACCACAAAAACAACAGAGCTTGTAAAGAGAGCTAATCTTTTGATACACTAGAAGCAACTAGTTTATGAAAGAATCAGAGGTGAATGAACAGATTCATGGTTCATGTTGAAGACTCTAACTGTTGTAAACAGACACGGATCTCTAAAGGCTTACACAGTTTTAGATGGTGTCAGGAACTAACCCGGGGTGACCAGAAGACGTAGCAATTAGCGGTTAGCCCTTTGTTGCGTGGATGGTAAACCCA
>JAQQZS010000005.1:29204774-29220642 GCA_030068045.1 Platyallabes tihoni
TGTACCCGCCTCTTCACCTCCTTTCCACACTCTCCATTGCTCTGGACCGTTGACCCTAAGTACTTGAAATCCTGTACCTTCTTTACCTCTGCTCCCTGAAGCCTCACCGTTCCACTTGGGTTCCTCTCATTCCTCTCATCGTGATGCACGAGTGAAAAAAAAAAGATAATACATGTCAGGTTAAAATAAAATGTCGGGTTATTATTACTTTTTGAGGGTTTTTTTTAAACAACATAAAACATGAAACACATTTACAAAGATCTGAAACTTTTTGTTTCGGTATGAGAGCATCAGCCTAAATATAAATGTAAATATTGAGAAAATATACAGTTCATTCATTCATTCATTCATTTCACTAACTCTAGTACTCTGGGCTGTCTGGTTTCCTCTCGACTCCCACAAACTTGAGAACTTTGATTCATTGGTGTGACTCACGGTGTGTGTGTGTGTGTGTGTGTGTGTGTGTGTGTGTATATGGAGCCATGCAGGGGAATTTCAATGCCTCTAGCATTCCTGAGATACTGCTCGACTTCAGAGAAACAGATTATTATATCATAGCAATAAATATTTATCTCTTAAAAAAATTATTTTAAACACCAATCCCAAACTGAAAAACTAATTACAAATAAACATTTTGAATTAAGACAATATTTAATTAAAATAAGGCCTCACAGATCCAGGGTCCCCGGTTCGATCTTGAGTTTGCTTTATTGTCTGTGTAGAGATCTTTCAAAGTCCATGAAGATTTTTCCCAGACTCACAGATTTTACCTTTAGGTTTAATTATTTGTTTGTTTGTTTGTTTGTTTATTTGGTATTTTGGTTGGTCCACATGCCATCCGGCACATCGGGTGACGAGTTCTCCCCACCCTGAAGATTTATCCGTCATTTCTGTGGCAGTTACTTTAAGAGGTTGATGTCCGATCATTCACACACTTTGAGCTATTTGGGAACGCCAGTGGGAGCCTAACCTGCATGTCTGTGGACTGTTGGAGGAAACCAGAGTATCCGGAGGAAACCCACCAAGCACAGGTTAGTGCTAAATCACCATGTGCCCATATCTTTATCTTATAATAAAACATAATTAATAGCCATCACAATAAATAATATACATGTCTGAAATATTACTAGCACTATTAATACTATTATTAATACTGATCCTACTACAGTAATAAAATGTGATAGCTCAGACTCAAGTATTTCTCTCTATTCCTATATTATCTTTTATTTCACAAATGTCACCGATTCCCCATCTAAGAGCACAAAGAGCACCGCATTTATATTTTCATTTAAATCCACATTAAGTGCCTTTTTTATAAGCCTTTGTTTAGATTTTCGTCTTGTCTCCACCCCGTCATTGGTCTGTTCCCCAATAAATGCACCTGTTCTCGGTTCAGCCCTTGATTTATTTGTCGTTATCTCCCCTCCTGTTCCTTTGTCTTACAACAAAACCTTGTCGATTGTAGCTGCACAGTCTTGTTTCTCTTGTTCCATATTCCATATCGAGGCCCACGCCTGTGTTCTTATTTATGAATATGGATTGCCCTTGGTTTCTGCTCTCTTCCTGTGTCACCATGAAGTCGTCAGTGAGTTTACTGATGATTTATTATGGATGTCCTGACTGACACGTGGGCCTGCACTTAAAATAAAATAAAAAAAAGTTGCAGGGAGTCAGTGAGCAGATGCGATTTTCTAGCCATTAGTTTATTGCTCATCAAAATCAGATGGATGTTGGATTGAAATTCATTGTAGATAGCGTACGGTAAAGATACTGTATGGAGTGCATTTATTTTCTATATTTTATTACATAACATATCTTTACATATCGCCTGCACGTAAATATCTTCTGCTAATGTGAACGTCTAGCACAATCTAAGGCTGGAAAGGATCTTGTAAAGTGACTTTGTTATAAATAGACAAAACTCACACTCACTGGCCGACTGGTACACCTGCTCTGTCCAACTGCACTTTAACACAAGTATCTAATCAGATGAAGTTCGAACCGAGCATCAGAATGGAGAAGAAAGGTGATTTAAGTGACTTTGAGTGTGGCTTGCTTGTTGGTGCCAGGTGGGCCGGTCTGAGTATTTCTGAAACTGCTAATCTACTGGGCTTTTCATGCACAACCATCTCTAGTGTGAAAAAGAGAAAATACCCAGTGAGGGCAGTTCTCTGGGTGAAAATGCCTTGTTGATGCCAGAGGTCAGAGCAGAATGGCCAGATCAGTTTAAGCTGATAGAAAGGCAAAAGTAACTCAAATAACAACCTTGAAGCAGAAGACCACACCGAGAGCCGCTCCTGTCAACTAAGAACAGAGACCCGAGGCTACAGTGTGGGCATGGGCTCACCAAAACTGGACAAAAGAATATTGGGAAAACGTTGTCTGGTCTGATGAGTCTCGATTTCTGCTGTGACATTCAGAAGGTAGGAACAGAATTTTGCGTAAACAGCATGAAAACATGGGTTCATTCTGCCATGTTGTATCACAAAGCTAAAATCATCTTAAACTAGTTTCTTGAACATGACCGTGAGGTCACTGGACTCAAACAGCCTCCAAAGTCACTAGATCTCATTCCAGTAGAGCACCTTTGGGATGTGGTTGAACGGGAGGCATTATTAAACCTGGGAGGATAGTGCTGAACCCGTAACTTGGCCCAAGAAATGCCCAAGAGTCATGAATATCACTTAAACACACGGTGGAATTGCATCATAATAAATGGACATTAGAAATCAGAGGTTTGTTTAATAGTAAAGGTAAAAGCTTTTCCATACACACACCCAAAGTGATGAGAACTCACAGGATTGAGATCAAACAGCTGTGTGGAAAACCACTTGTTAGTGAGACTAAATTCTTTAGTTTGCTAGAGAGCATGAAGACTTTACTTTGGAGCGATGGAAAAAGGTCATGTGACCTGATAAGTCCAGATTGATCCTATTCCAGAGTGATGGGCGTGTCAGGGTAAGAAGGGAAGGACATGAAGTGATGCACCATCATGCATAGTGTCCATTGTACAAGTCGTCTGGAGACAGTGTTATGATCTGGGGTTGATCAGTTACTCAGGTCGAGACTCAGCAACGTTATGGGGCAATAAAATGAAGTCAGCTGACCACCTGAATGTACTGAAGGTTATCACACCTGTGGAGTTTTCCCTCCCTGATGGTATGGGCAGGTGGATTCCAGGATAAGATTCATCAGGTTTGAATTGTGAAATAATGGTTCTGGGAATACGAGGAGTCACTTTTACACCTAAAAAGTCCTAAAGTTTTAATCCCATTGAAAGACTTTAGGATGTGCTGGATATGACTATAATGTGGTTCAACTGTCTTGGCATCAATACAAGATCTTGGCCAAAACTTTTTGCTGTTTTGAATGGAACTAAATATTGTGATGTTTCATAAGGTTCAGAAGGTAAAGGTAGACCATTTAAAAAATTGTGTTTTTTTTCTTTGCCAGACTGTGTATCGAATGCAGACCGAATGCAGACGCTATACGAGTGCCCTTTTTAGGATGAAAATGATGTAAATATGATGTTAGTGAATCATTAAATCAGCAGTTAAAAGTAATTTTTAAAAGAATGTTGTTCAGCCCCTTCAGTCAATCCGTGAGATTTGTAAAAAAAACTATGCCAAGACTAACTGAAGCTGGCAGCTTTTGGCAGCCAAATATATTACTACACATTTATGTTTTTTTTTTCTCCTTATAGTATCATAAACTACCTACAGTACATCGGCAATCAGTAAGATCAACAGATAGATAGATAGATAGATAGATAGATAGATAGATACAGTAGATAAATAGATAGATAGATAGACAGACAGACAGACAGACAGATAGACAGTTCACTCTGCTTATCCTGCAATGAGAGTCTGCAAAAGTCTATAAACAAATCCACCTTTGGGTCTGGAATGATGTAAGTGGCAGGGGGTGGAAGCTGAAGTTGCTTTTTACCCCAGGAGTGTGCAACCCCCAGCTGGCACTACGGTTTGCCTGGACACCTCCCCTGCTGGCTGCCCCACATTCCGCCACACGCCAAATGATTCTCTCAACAGGAACACAGCCTGAGTGCTGTGTTTTAGCACCACTATTCATGATCTACAAAAACAAATGGCAATAATGGGCTTGACAGTGTTGCTGGTGATATTTGAAGGTCAATTATTAAACCTGAAGTTCTGCATGATTTGTGTTAAAACACTGAGTTCTGCCTGTGTCTCATTTATGCTCTTTGTTTTTTAATTATTTATTTATTTATTTATTTATGCTCTTTGCACTTTGTAAAAGGCACTCATTGACCCGGGTTTAGTATTTTAATTTTGTAGCAAAATTTAATTTTAAAATAACTACCTTCAGTTAAAACTGATATTAATGACATTTAAAAAAATTTAATACACCTCATACTGTAGATACCATGCATCAGACCACATCTAAACCTACAACATGCTTATAATATGCTTATATACTTATGCTTAATTTATTCACAAAATATTTATATTATTATATTATCAAAACAAATATATTATTATTATTACACATTATTATTATATGTCCACCCCCAAATTTTAATCATTCATTTTTAAAACGTTCCCAAATTGCCTGCCAAATATTTCAAGCTTGGAACATGTTAAATACTGAATAATATTGTATTTGCTAACAATCCCATAATAAATATTAATTATTTTAATAATAATTACGAGGTTAAAATGTGCATCAGCAGTTTTACATTTTATAAAACTTTTTATTCTTTTCAGAGGTTTGTTTAATAAAAATATAATCATAGTATCATTAGTTAAATATGCTTAACATTAAACTAGTTGCAAAATATAACTAAGAGTTGATGGGCTATTGGCAAATGAAGGATGAGTTCACCTGATCTAAAAATAAAGACGAGCTGAAGGCTGATATTAAAGCAACCTGGGTTTCAGTAACTCCTCAGCAGTCTCGCGAGATGATTGTTTCAATGCCATCCTGCACTGATGCACCAAGAGTTAAGTGCATAAATTACCCTAATTGATCAGAATTTCCTTTTAAATATTAAATTAACACTAACTATTTCATGTTACATGTAATAAATCTACAGTAGAATTTATAAGCGTTTCACTTCTTAAATAAAATTACAAAAACTTTATCATGATATTCTAATCATTTGCTCTAGGTTTGTATGTTGGGGTGAGTTTTAACTTTCCAAAAGCACAGTTTTCTTATTTAAAGTACTTTTATAAAATAATCACCAAATGCTAAATGATATAAATTTTTTCCGTTATTAGGTGCTGGCTCGATCAGTGTGTGTATTTTGTGCTCAGTAAACTATCAAGGTGGCAAATGCAACTAAGCTGATACACTTCACTAAGCACTTGTTCATATGTGATGCCAAGCATTATCAAACAGGCAATCATTTCTGGTGTGTGTGTGTGGGGGGGCGGGGGCATGGGAGTAGGTGGGGGGGGGTAGTGGTGGTTTGGGAGGACAGAAAAGGGAAATGTGTTATAATTGCTGTCAGTGAAGCATAGTCTCCATACAAAATGCATTAGTTTGCCTTGACACAATAATTACCTGTTTTTGCAGATGTTTTGTGGCATTGTTGTGCAAACAGTTTAGCGGGGAGTAATTATGGGAAAGCGAGCTGAAAATAAAATAAGTGGGAGGTTTCTTGCAGATTCACCTTCATTCATGCAGAGAAAAGCTATGCGATGCAGCTGGAGAAAATGGAGCCGAGGCAAAAAGGATCATCCTAACAAAGTTATTATCGCCCCACTCCGGTGTCTGACCACCCTCATGTTTTTAAACACAGAATTTTATATTCCTCTGTGGTTCCTGTCGCTTGTATACGGGAAAGCGTGAGGTTTTTCACTGAAGCAGCACAAAGTCACAAAATCAGCAAGATGAAGAAATTATACATTATACATTTCAGAAAGTGATAATGGACTGTTTGTTTGTTTGTTGTTTTTATGCTTATTTGTGCAAATCATAGGTGCTTCATGCACACTGGCAGTTTTTTTTGTTTTTTTTCTAACTGAAAATATAACTGAATGGCAGTAAAACAACTGGCCTCTTTTTAGAGAACTAGATTCAATGACATTAAAGATACTGAGCTACAGTTCCAGCATGTTCTCCAAGAAAATAGTAGCGACATCCATAGAAAAATATATATATATTCCCTGAGCTGGAGTTTGTTTTGATGATGTTAATGAAGAGAGCTGTCTTAATAAAACTAAATCTAAATTCTCCCACAGGTATTTACTGTAGGCCTGCATTGGCTGAAGCTTATGATCTGCAGTATTTTCATACTCAACAAACCATCCAGTGAGACACTGTGGCCTGAGGAAAGTCCCATTATATCAGAATAAATGTTTCATCATTGGAATTATCAGTGATAATCATTTTGTCTTAACCAGTCTTATATGTATTTCTGCATGAAAATCCAAGGAGATTAGCCACGGCCGAACTGCACCTGCGCTCCTGCACTATGATGTGATGTTTGACGTGAATTTTAATTGAAGCTCTGCATGTGCACGACTGTGTGCCACTGCTGCATGACGAAGCAGATTATTAGTAATAAATTGGCTGTGAAAGTGACAGCGAAGTGAAATACAGTATGATTTGCAATACAAAACTGGTTTATAACTGGCATCCATTACTTGCTTTCAACTGAAATATATCACTAATGGTTGTATGATCATCATTCGTGACTAACGTATCCGCACGCTCGGTGGTCAGATGTGAGTATTCCACATATATGAGAGTAGATACGCTTTATAGCCCCTGTGTGACTCACAATTAAAATCAAACGACTTGCGTTCTATCATCTGTCAGGATTAATGAAAGGCGGCGTTACACTGTGATGTGATGTTGCATTGGTTTCGTTCACTTGCTGAATCAGAACCTGAATAATAACTACAACAACCTTGAGAGTTTAATTTACTTTCATTCGATTTCTATATTTCTGTACGTGTCATTATCTTGATGTCGCACCGAATACGATTATTGTTGCTCCTTTTCCTTTTCAAAAAGCGTTGTTCTCACTCTCTCCAGGCTTTCTGATGTTCATTCAGACGTCATGCTTTTTTTTGATGTGGCCTTTCCTCTACCTTTTCACATCCTTCAAGTGCCTCCTATTGATGTTTCATCTTTGATAATGTTTAGCTGGCTCCTGTGAGCCACAGAGCTTAGAGGCAGACAGGGGCGGTACCCCCACTGAGGAGCTGAAGGTCTTCGGGGTCCCGGCAGCGCTGATCGAGGTGAGTCTTGAGTGGCCACTTGGGGTGTTCAGTGGTTGCCACTGTGGGCTCGGGGGCTTTTGAAGTGAAAGATCTTAAGGATATGAAACAAAACTGCGGCTGGATTCATTTGCCTACAGGGGGAAAGAAGGCAGCCTAGTCAGGAGGGTGGTCTTTAGGAGGAGTGGAGGTGCTAGGTTACCGGGGAGCCAGAAAAAAGGAGCCTTTAATCCGAGCATGTCTTGTAGGTCAGGCAAAGTTCGTGGGATGAGCAAAGGGCACGCCAAAGGTTGTGCTGATTTATTCAGTGCCACATAGGGCAAGCATTTTTACCTGTGCGATGAGATCGAGAGAGAGAGATGAATATTTGATCAGATTTCTCATGTTTTTATGATCAAAGAGAAACCAGAAAACTTAAAGAAAACCAAGCATAATAATACAGTATAATTATACAGTATAAGTCCCGTGATATAACTCCGAGTGTCCACAAAACTGCCTTAATTCTCCATGGCATAGATTCACCTGTAGGTGATGGAAACACACCTTTACTAACATTAAAACATCACGCAGTAACGGCAGATTTGTCGGCTGCATATCCATGATGTGAATCTCCCGTTCCAGCACGTGCCAAAGGTGCTCTATTGGATTGAGACTGTGGAGGCCGTGTGACTACCGTGACCTCACTGTCATGTTCAAGAAACCAGTTTGAGGTGATTTTAGCTTTGCGACATGGCGCGTCTTCCTGTGGCCATAAAGGTTTAAATCATGCTCAAGTGGTACTATGGGGCCCAAGGAAGAGTACTGTATCTCTCCCGCACCATTACACCACCACCAGCAGCAGCCTGAACCACTGATGGACTGACTCAGGCTGGAACCACGCTTTCATGTTGTTTACGTCAAATTTTGACCATCAGAATGTCGCAGGAGAAATCGAGACACATCTGATGTTTTTCCAATCTTCTATGGGCCAGTTTTGGTGAGCCAATGTGACCTGTAGCCTCAGTTTCCTGTTCTTAGCTGTCAGGAGCGGCACCGGCGTGGTCTTCTGCTGCTGAACACATCTGCTTCAAGGTTCGATGTATCTTGTGTTCAGAGATGCTCTTCAGCAGACCTCAGGTGTAACAAGATGTCATTTGAGTTCCTGTTGCCTTTCTATCAGCTCGAACCAGTCTGGCTGTTCTTCTCTGACCTCTGCCATCAGCAAGGCATTTTCACCCAGAGAACTGCCCTCACTGGGGATTTTCTCTTTTTCACACCGTTCTCTGTAAACCATAGAGATTTGTTGTTTTTTGTTTGTGTGTGTGTGTGTGTGTGTGTGTGTGTGTGAAAATCCCAGTGGATCAGCAGTTTGGGAAATACTCAGACCGGCCCGTCTGGCACCAACAACCACGCCACGCTCAGAGTCAATTAAATCAGCTTTCTTCCCTGTTCTGATGCTCGGTTTGAACTTTAGCAGTTTGTCTTGACCATGTCTACAAGCTTAAATGCATTGAGTTGCTGCCATGTGATTGGCTGATTAGAGCAGGAGAACAGGTGTACCTAATGAAGGTGTACCTAATTTACTGTTTTGGAGAATATCAAAACAGAAAAACAACAACAACAACAACAACGAAAACAATTACAGCAGGAACTCCAACGTTACCCTCCTCATCTTCGTAAAAAAGGACTTGCTAACGGAGAAATTATATATCACTAACAGCAGCATTGGCAAGTCTATTTGGTTTTACATAAAGATGTTTGTTTTACGGGGAAAGATGGTTAGAGTGAGGGTTTGTAAACAGGCAGAACTTATTTTGTCCCCACCTGCACTATAATTAAAATTATTCTGGTGCCATAACGACGCTGAACAAAGAGCTGAGAAGGGCAAGTACTGAAGGCAGGAAACAAGGATAATTATTCATTATTGTATTGATAATACATGAACATACTTCTTTTGTAATTTAAACAAATGGGCTCAGCTGTCATGGCCTGCCCAGTGCCTCCTTCAAACATTCTATCAGGATGGAGAGAAAGAGGGAAAGCTGGAAGTATAAAGGAATCCCTCTGTGTTTGGACCTTCTGTGAGCTTTTTGTTAAAAAGCATGCCTCAGGCGGATGGAGAGAAAGCGAGAGAGAGAGAGAAAGAGAGAGAGAGAGAGACTTAGTGTATCTCTCACTGCCAAACTACTTTCTCTGCTGCCGGGTCCCCATCACCACACTGTCCTGTCTGACCTTTGTGGGCCCCACTGGAAAATGAAAAAGGGACAGAAAGAAAAAGGAAATGAGACCACTGGGAGTGGGCAAGTGGAGATAGCCACCAGCTCCTTTTCTACTGGCCTTGGTGTACTCGACCTCAGCCTTCTGCAGGATTCTTTCATTCACCCAGGGCTTTGATGCATATGTTCTGAAGGTGGCTGCAGAGACTCAAGCATGGTGGCAGATGGTGGACCTTCAGGCTTCTGCTGGTCAGGCTGGTGTTAATTTCCGAAGGTTTTTTTATGCCAGTGTATCAAATGAAGACTCAGCAGTGCAGAAGACCTTGCCTTGCTCCATGTGAGAGAGAAAGAGAGAGAGAGAAAGTCAGACACCGAAATGCCCTCAGTGCATCAAGAGCCATCTATAGATAAGCTCTATCTAATGTAACTATTTACTAATCGGTCGCTTTGCTGATTAAAAATACATTTTCCAGTGTCCATTTTTTTTACTGTCCTTGTCTGGATATGATTTTATCTCGAAAATTGCCCTGATGATTGAGAAAAAGCCTCACATTGTGAAAGTCCCACATACTTTTTGGGAGACTGGACCCAAAATAAGATTTTTTTTTGATGAAATCTAATTTAAAGCAGGCAAGGTGAAGCATGGCGAGGGAGAAGTGCAGCAGAGAGGGGTGACGGTAGTGGAGGGGCATGGGTGATGAACATTGCCTGTCCTTGAGATTGATCTCCCCCACTTCCCTCAGGACTCTATTTTGCCATTTGTCCTCTAAATCATGGCAGCAAAAAACACCCCAACACACACACACACACACACACACACACACACACGCACACACACACACACACACACACCCACACACAGATATAATTAGTGCCCGGCGTCAAGATGCTTGCAGGTATAGGCCAGCTGTCACCAGTCTCAGATTGAGTGTGCTGCCCAACACTTTGGCAAAGGGTGACAAGAAACTGGCGCTCGTCTTCTCCCCCATCCTTTCATCCATTTTTTGTCTTAATGTTCTACGGCGATGAACAAAACGGACAGATGGGGAGGCCTCACTGCCCTGATGTTTGAATTCTAATTATATTAGCGCCGGCCCTGTGTGTATCCATGATGAATGTTTACTTAGCTACTGATTTATAATCATTTAGATAACACCTGTTTCAGAGAGGTGAAAAAAGATACAGCGGGTCAGGGGCCAGGTGTGGAGCGCCGCGAAAGTCTCAAATGCTGTAAGCTGTCTGAAAGAGCAAACAGGTGTGCGCTGGAAATTAAAAAAAAAAGAAAAAAGTACAAACAGGCCTAAAGAAAAAAAGAATCTTTGAGTGGAGCGAGCTTTGATATCGTGCTTTAATGCCGGTCTAAAACCGTCATTATCGGCGCCTCTCATGTTGAGTTATTGACAGGATTTTTGTCGCCACTGTGAAGGCTCATAGCGAGCAAGTTGGGTGTAGTACTTTCAGCGTAGCTGCAGCTCTCACAGACCCTCTCCCTCCCTCGTACTCGTTCTCGTTCTCAAGCTCACACACACTCTTTGTGAAAGGTCAGGGCGCTGAGTGGGTCCGTTTGAAGCACGCTCTTCCGCACTATGCGGGAGGGATTCACTCAGCAGGGAAAGAGAGCACTTCAGCTTCTCCAGCCGCTTCTTCACAGCCACAACATGCTTCTTAAACACATCCGCTTCTCCATAATGTGAAGAAATGTACCGCTGAAAAGGTCCAAGACATACGACTCACTATAACTATCATGTTCAAGGGTTCATTAAAGTGATAACTGTATAACTTTCATTTTGGTTTGCAGGAAAACATCGTTAACATTGAAACACCCTAAACATTTATCTGCGTGATCAATTTGCCTGTGGTGCTCAGATCAATTCAATAAAGATCTATATAGTGTTTGTGAAGAGCCTGGCACAGCCTGGCCAAAAGCAGAAGAAAAAAAAAGTTTCATTTTTCAAAAGAACTCATCACTTCTTTCTGTCGTGTGATCAGCGGCTGCCGCGAGTGACCTAAATGTGTTCGGTCAGTTTTTGAAGAATGTTGAAGCCAAGAAAAAGGATGTTTACACACTGTTACTGCCATTGCAGTCACCCGACAGTAATGAAGTGTTGCTTGACGTTCATAATATGTTCTGTGCTTAAGTGTTATACTTAACTAAATTATGTTAGATACTGTAGTATAAGCACTGTGGTGAAAGTGCTAGTTCATGATATGACCCTTTTTTCCTACTCTTGCTACTGCTTTAATTTGCACTGGTTTTGCTATATATGAGAAATGCACTTACAGTAATATATTTTCTGAAAAGCATAGAAATAAATGTTACAACACTTATAAGATGGATGACTGATTTATGTACATTAAACATAAAACCAACATATTATTCACACAAAAAAATGCAAACTAAAATTAGTGCAAACACAAGTGTAGTTTGTGTTGTGAGAAAACTGTTGCAGGTGGAGTTGTAGCTTTTTGCAAAATTACGCAAAATTCAAACTGATATAATGGAACAAAATTTAACATAATATTTTAGCCTGTGTAGTTTTCATGCACTCATGAGTTTGCAATACTTTGCGCTTTATTAAAAAAGAAAAAAAATATGAGTTATCTCATTATGTTTAAAGCATTGGACAGTTCTCAAACCATCTTTTTCCCCCCTTGATGCATTACAATAATTTGAACCTTCTGCAACTTTATTTTATTTTATTTTTTATTTTAACCATGCAGTTTATGTAAATGTGGGCAGAATTTCACTATATTTTACCAGTTTTATTAGGTAGTGTATATGCAATATCTACAGTAACTAGTACATAACTTTGAAGCTGGACATGAAAGCAGAAAAAGATGCACCCTATGTCCTTTTAAAAAGCTGTCAAGAAATGCAAATGCACATTTCTAAACAGACTGATAAATCATTGCAATCCGTTACTCTGGTTTTAGTCACTTATTTTACAAACAAAATGATCAAATAATATAGTAGTCGGAAAGTTGTATACAAAATCATGTTCAGTGTCCATCTGGGGTAAATAAACATTATACAGTATTACAACAGATGATAAGAAAACTGTCTTTATTGTGTGTGTGTGTGTGTGTGTGTGTGTGTGTGTCTATACTTTGCTGATTCTTTAGCGGGCATACAGAAGTGTTGCTCAGAAGTTGAGTTTAGGTGGCAGAGGGAACATCTTCTATCATCATGCTGATGAGTTAGTTTGTGTAGAAATCCTCTAATAAAAACATTGACCCATGTAATTGATTTTAATGGCAGTTCTGTGCCATCGTTCCTGCAATGGCTGGATGCCAGCCAGATGCCATCAGCAACCCCCCCCCCCAACATCCCCCCACCCCTGAGGGATAGGGGAGGAGGGAGACGATCGTGGGGATGATGGGGGGCACAGATGAGCGCCTGCCTCTGAAGTGGAAAGTAACAAGAATAGATTAGCGCGCTTGATAAACATGGTGCACAGTGGGCTCCAAAGGCAGCCAAGGGTACAACTGACCTTTTTGTTCACTGTCAGGGGCAGAGGGGGATGCTGCGGAGAGGGGGCGGCAAGTACAAAAATGACCATCATTCTGAAGAATGGTGAGCCCCGGAAAACAGTTCCCCTCCGCAGGACCACATTGTTTCACTCCGCAAAGTCTCAGCGCTATGTTCGGTGCAGCAGCGCCGCTAAATTAGTCGCTGCTTCTTTTGTCTCAGCCCTTTTCATTCTCGTTCCCAGTATGGAAAGAATCGTCAGACCTTTTCAAGACCCCATGGTGACCGGGATGTTGATATTATACCTCTATTGTAGTCTTAAAGAAGCCGCGTGGTGTGAGCGTGGTGGCATCTTGGATAGGGTGTATGTCAAACTCCCTCGATTTCACGGTCTTGGCAGCTTTTAACTAAAGTGGAAGTGGCACCCGTCTGGAAAGGAGAGCTTGTTTTAAGTGCTTCACACTGTTTGTGTCTTGTCGACTGCCACTGCTTTTTTTATAGCTCCTGGCGGGGTGGAAAAAGACACACTTAAATGCACACTGAGCAAATGAAGGTTAAGGCTAGTGCGAGCTTGACTGTGGGATAGTTTACATCTGCTAAGTACCCAGGGAGTGGCGGCCAGTAATATTGACTTGGAGGCAAAAAAAAAAAAGGTTAGATTCTATTATTCCTCATTGATTGGTTCTCATGTCAAGCGGCAAAGGTGGAACAAACATTTCCAGTAGTCAATTTTACATGCTGATAGAACAACAGCCTCTAATGACCTCCCACTGGCACCTGGTTTTGCCCACACTTTGGGAAGAATGCCATATAAATGATTCCAAAGGTAGCATGAGAAGGTCATAGTGACAATTCCCTCATAATTAACAGCTCGTTTTGCTCACCAGTGGATGATTCTGTATGACATGACGCGTGAGGGTTTTGCTAAGTCTGGCCGCGCAACTTTAGTGTTTAATTTACCTTGCTTGATGTCTGCCAGATGTACATGAACACAAATAGATTAGCCAGCCTTTAATGCTCATCTTGCAAATGAACACATCTGTGTCACATTTAAAACAAAAGGCTGGCCACCCCACATAACCTCTCTCTCTCTCTCTCTCTCTCTCTCTCCCTCCCTTCCTGTCTCCATCTCTCCTTGAAAAACATCGAGCTTTGTGAATTAAGGTTTCAGTGAACACGTATTCAGAACAATACCCACATGGACCCAGATGAAAACTGTGCTTAATTATATTAATTTACTGCATGGACTAGCGAGAAGGCATCAGGGGAATGGCACATCAAAGTCAGCGCGGTCTGACAGAAGGGACACTGCTGCGAGGGGCCTTCGTCTCTGCCTCGGTCTCTCTCTCTCTTTCGCTCTCCTTATTCTGCTCTGTTACTCCTCTCACTTTGCCTTAGGATCGAACAGATGTTTTACTGAGAGGGCATCGAGACACAAGGCTTCAGTCCCCTACAGCAGGTGGCACCACAGGTTGTGATCAGTACACACACACACACACACACTTTTGTTGCACAGACCTGCCTGAGGTTTTCTGCTTGATTACAGAGACTCGGTGCAGGTCAGCTGTGTAACTCAGCGGCAGGTATGTGCTTGACGAGATTTCTTGCAAGATTACTTGCAGCACTAGTCAGACTAATGACTGAACCCGAGGATGCCCGTGAGGCTGGAAAATCAGAGTAGGAGGCACTGAGGCGGCTTTTTGAATGTTAAGACAGCGCAGAGCCATTTTATATGTATTACGCTTACACACAGACTCACGAGGAGTTCCTCAGGGCTTCTCAGCACCTTCTTGTCATTAAACGTTCCACTTACTGACAGTTATAAATGAATAAACAGATAAACATACATTTTATATAATCACTGGCTTAAGATGAAGCTGCATCTTGTTTTCATGGATTTATAAATACTAGCGCGTTGTCACCTGTGTATCGTAATAAGACCGTTTCCAAAATCTGGAACGAAACCGCCGCCATAAGGGGATAAAACTGGACCGAAACTTCCTGCAATAAACGAACTAAGTGTTGGACCAGCCCAAGCTGACATTTGGAATGCAATATTCCCTAAATTATTAAACTACTGTGCCGTCATTATCATAGCAGTGCCGGGCCAATTCATTTTCAAAGTGCACCAGATGTGCTTCCACAATTATTCCAGCAAGAACTCAGGTTCAGAAGTGCACTCACACTCCCCAGTCTTGTTGGAACTGCAAATGTCTTCCATTTGAATTCCTGGCTGACCTTATCTCGTTTTGCTTTTACATTCCATTTCACATGCGATGCTTTGCAACTGTTCGGGGGGCGAAGTTGGCACATAAACAACGTGCAGGCATTTCGTAACGCTCGCTCTTGGAATTAAAATGTAAAACCTCTTTGTAAAAAAAAAAACGGTGGTGTGAGATGTTCAAATCCGTGTTATTTTTCTATAATTCCAGTAAACCAGTAAAATGAACATACAGTACATTTTATACATAAGATTTTGCTTATAGAGCCAGATGCATATTTATTTAACAGAAATTCATGCATACTGCAAATCACATTTCATGCAGTTTCCTAGTATTAAGTTTTATACAGTATGAAGATGTTAATGAAATGTCAGGAAGGACATTGAAAGTCTTAACAAGTGGAACCCCAGTGGTGGCTGGTGCTTTTTAACAGAATGTTGGTTGTAGCAAATGTACGAATGTATATACAGTATACAGTGTGAACCACTAAGTCATCATGCCACACAAAATCTGGGTCCATGTGGTCCACAGTCCAGGTCTAATGCCGTGTTCACATGGAAACCCCATAAGTGATGCAACTTAAAAAAAATTGGGCTGGTAAAAAAATTTTCTGAGAAAGAACCCAAGCAGTTTAATCACTTAGGCCCACACAAACATTAAACACATGAAAGTAACTTTTTAATATACAAAATAAAATGTTTTAAGGGCGCTGAAGGTAGAGTCTTATAAAGGCTATGTAGTCTTATATAGTTATATTATATATTTTTTGCA
>JAQQZS010000005.1:29234589-29247113 GCA_030068045.1 Platyallabes tihoni
AGTAGATTATTTTAAAGTAGATTATTAAATCCCACACATAACTGTTCATAACATCACTTTTACTCAACATTTAGATTCACTTATGGTGCAGGTTAAACTTCAGGCTGAGATCTAAGGACTGCAACAGTTTCATTAAATTCTGTCCAGTGCTCGACACGCCCACAGTTTGATGCATGCGCGGTATGCTGGCAAAACTGCATAGTGTACATTCCATTTTTTTGGATTAAGTCATGATGAGTTGTGCATTGAGGATTGTGGCAGCTTAAACTGTAGGTGCATTACGGCCGTTTCTCTGTCTTCTGTATATTCTGTCTATACACTGCAAACTATCATGTTGATCGGCTCTGTTGAGTGACAGTTATAGCCAGACCCACCTCGAGGCAAAAGCACTGAATGGGTAAAATAAAATAAAAAAAACATTAGATGCTTTGATGTAATCTGGCTGGACAGACATACATCATTGAAATTTAGAAATTTTGCTGAGACTGGTTTTGGTCCTCCAATGTATGAAGGGTAAAGATATCATAGAAAGAGTTCTGACTAATGTACAGACAAAACCTTTGTTTTATCTACGTACAGTATATGGAAGACCATTTTAGTCGCTCTTAAATGTACATGCAAAAAACATAGTTATGTCCCAGTGCTTGGCTCAATTTCAGCCCAGCTGAGGATAAGTCAGATACACTTCGCTCTGTCTCTCTCTGACATCTGGCAGCCTACTAAAAGAGAAAAACACATAAATAGGCCACCATATACCACACACACATGTAAACACTCACCCATTACCCACTTATTCTCCATGACTCGTCCTGCCAGCTGACACTCGAGCAACTTCACTAAAGTGTCCTTCAGCAGGATGGACACAGCAGGGTTTCTCTGGTATTTCAGCTTTTTAAACAGATTTGCTTGACAGTAGAAACACATTGTGGGTAAATATCTGAATGCCCACTGATTATCTACAGCGACTGTCCTGTACAGGGTCGCAGGAAGCCTGGAGCATATCCCAGTGGTACTTGGTGCACTAGCAGGGCTCTCACCCACCCAATCACCCACTTTGGGGGATTTAGAAATGGCAGTGCGACACAATCTGCATGTCACTGGACTGTGGAAACTGGAGCACCTGGAGGAAACCCAACAAGCTCATGCAAACTCCACATACACGCGGACTCAAGACGGGAATCAAACCATTGACCCTTTAGATGCGAGGCCCCAGTGCTAACCACTATGCCACTGGGACACCCACGACTATTACTACTATACTTTTGAAGAATTCCATAACAAACATTTTACATGTACTGTATAAGGCCCAAACAAATATTTACTCCAAAAAGACAGAAGTAATATAACTAAATCAGCTACTGTTGTTCAATTCAAGTTCAAATATAAACTCATTATAGATCTCAGAAGCTTTGTTCTTAAGTTTTATCATAAGTCCCAACTAAGAAACATTTACCTGATACATGGAAAGTCTCACACTTGTGACAGGAGGCAGATGACTGTTTATGAAAACAGACAAAGGGTATACATCTTGGCTTCCTGCTCTGATTTGGCACTTTCGGTGCCAAACTGAGCAGCGCCAGCTTCTCATCCATCTGCTAAGGCTGAAGAGGGTCAGTGCCCATTTGCCCAGTCTTCAGTTTTAGCCTACAGCTACTCTAGACGGAAGTGTTACAAATGCAGTAGGCTAGCACTCATATCCTTTGTAAATTTCAAATTACAAACAGTTTGGAAATTACTAGATAATGCACATACAATTAGGAGAATTTTGTTCAGTTTCTTGCTTGGTTTGATTGCAGCAAAGCAAAACATGCATTTAGCCTAAAATTATTCTTCTTGGGTTTTTTCCCTTTTATCTTTTTCCCTTTCATGTATTTTTGTATTTTTTATATGATTTAATGACTGTTTGGTAATTTCGAAAGATTTGTACCAACGAAAAAAAAAAAGCATGGCTGTGATAATCATTCAAAATATGCACATGCTTCTCTAAAGAAACAAACACAAACTACAATCAAACAAAATGCAAACAAACTAAAACAAACAAAAAACAATTCTATTAAATGTACCTGTTAGGATGCTAACGGTACAGTATATACAGTACCGTACATATTGCTGGGAAGCATTTTAGTGCTTTTTTGCATTTATAATTTTCTGTAAATTGAGAAACAGACAACCTAAACTAGGATAACGTGAAAATCTGACATGCTTAATTTTCACAGTTGCTGAGCCAACATTGTTAAAGTGTGTAATGTGCAGCCTGTTTGATGTCTATTGATGGTGGAGCAAAAAGAACACATCACATGGATCTCTTGGTTCCACACAGACAAAACAAAGTCACATCAAAACCATGTCCATGCATGGCTATCAATCATGTCATGAAAATGTAAATAAAAACAATAAATCAAAATTTCATGCAATGTGTAAAGCTTTTGAAAAAAAGAAATATGAAAAACGCACCATGAGTAACACATAAGCAATTAAAAAAGGATAATTGTAGATAACAACTGATATTTTGTGCTCAGACATACAGTAAAAAAATGACTATTGTTAAAATGTATAAATTAAGGTGCTTCTACAAAGATTTTGTGACTGCTTCCCCTGGAGAGAATAACAGGACATTTTAAGCACTTTAGTTTCACAGTTATTTTACTCACTGTAAGTTGAAAACCGCTGGATAACCTTGTTTTTGAAGTTTTAAAATTCTCTGTTTTGAACAAAGGCACGATACGTACTGTACTGTAGATGCCAACTTTTTAAAATGTGTTCAGTGGATTTTTGGAGAATATTGAAGCCAAGAAAAAAAGTATTTGCATATTGTTTGTTATTACAGTCATTCCAGGAGTTATTAATTACAGGTATGTGTCTCATAGCATCTGCAATACGTTCTGTGAAATGCGATTTAGACCTTATGCGATTTGGGTATTGTGCAAACATCAGGGAGGCGATCAAAACTTGTTTGTTTCAGTGGAAAGCCAAGCGAAGCGAGTTAACACTTTTGGGTGTTTTTTTGCATTTTGTGCAAGATTTAGTGAATACGTAGCACCATGGGTCCCAAGAATGTTATCAAGACCAGTTGCAAGAAGAAAACAGAGACGTGTCATGTTTTCTCTGCTGGCGTGAGTGTTTGCGTGGCATATTCGCAGGAGGCAAGATGTTGGTTCCAAAACTCGTCTTTATTTAAAGTAAAGCACAAAACAAAACCAAAAGCTCCTTTCTCCGAGCACTAGTAAACTTTAATCATTTACTTTGACAAACATAAACATATTCACTCAACAACTACAACTATAACCTTCACAACAATAGCTAGACGCCTGACTGAAGTTCAGTCAGGCTATTTATAATCAACTTAATTACTTTCCTCGGTTCAGGTGAATGCTTGTCTCACCTGACCGAGGTGCAGTCTGGGAAATGAAGTTCCACAATAATCTATAACATAATAAAACAAACACAACAACCAAAACTCAGTCTTTGGGCGCTTTGGCGCCCTCTAGGGGTTAACCCTTACAAGCTGCTTTCAATTTGTTCTTTAAAGCAGCCGATGGCAAGAGGAATCATAATTTAAGATTAAGTGGAGTTTAATGTTTATTTAATTTTATATTTTACTTCATTTACATGCCTCTTCTAAATGTTTTGATTGTTTTTATATGTAAAAAAATATGATTATAGTGTTGGAAATTGGTAATATTGGTAATATTGTTGGCTGAAACGGATCATCTGCATTTACATTATTTCCTATGGGAAGATGAGTTTTGCAATACCAAATTTCACCTAAAGAACTCACCTTAAGAACTCGGCTCCGGAACAGGTCCAATTCGTATGCCGATTCTATATATATAGAAAAACGTCTTGGGTTACTTTGCTGTAACCCTGTTTCCTGAAAAAGCGGGAACAAGCTTGGAAACTATGGGAAAAGGGTCTCCGATGGGTTGTTGAAGCATGTGTGTCAAACATGCCAAAAACTTGGCTTATATAACCTCGGTCAGATGATGTCATCTGATCAGCTACACCTGGAGGTTATAAATAGGTCTAAACCAGAAACATCCTCAGGTCAATTTTGTCTGAAAGGACGTCCAGTCACGCGTACTCGTTCCCGCTTTTTCAGGGAACAGGGTTACAGCAAAGTAACCCGAGATGTTCCCTTTCAAAAGCTACACTCGATGCTGCGTGAAAACACTATGGGAACGAGAATACCAACGCCGCCGCACTGGAAGTGTCTGGACCCCAGGGTTGTGTAGTGTGTGCGCACGATCATCAAAGAGGTCTAGACCTGATTGTGGGATGCTGACTCTACGACTTGTGAGCCTGGAGTAGCATGGACATCCAAACTATAAAATCTGACAGATGTGTGCGGAGCGGACCAACTTACCGCATCACACACCTGCTGCAAGGGGACACTTTGCAAACTCTTTAGTTGAATGGGCCCTAATTCCTAGAGGTGAAGTGTGACCACGCACCTCATAGGCTAGAGCAATAGCATCCCTCACCCTTTTAATGTGACATAGTTTGTCTAGCGGGAGCCGCCCCCCGGTTGCGGTCCCCCCATAACATATAAAGAGCTGCTCCAATTTGTGCCACTGACTAGTGGAGTGGACGTAAATCTGTGGAGCACGTACTGGAGACAGTAAGCAAAGTCTTTCCATTTTGATTCATACACATTCACATTCCATACAAACTTAAATAATTCTTTTGATTGTGTAAAGCTGCTTTGCAACAATGACAATTGTTAAAAGCGCTATACAAATAAAATTGAATTGAATTGAATTGAATTAAATGGCGGAGGACAGAAGGCTTCGAGAACAACTGGTTGCATCGTCGAGAATGGAACTTTGGGAAGATAATTCGGGTGAGGATGCAGGATAGCTTTGACCAGCCCAGGGGCAAAGTCTAGGCAGGATGACGAGGTTGACAGAGCCTACAAATCCCCAATTCTCTATAGAGAAGTAATGGCTATTAGAAAAACCCTCTTAAGGGTTAAAAGTCTAACAGGCACAACTTCTAGAGGTTCGAAAGGGGTCTCAGCCAAACCTTCGAGCACAATAGCTAGGTCCCATGAAGGAACTGTTGTCTTAGTGAGCGGCCTCAACCGTTTAGCTCGACGAATAATGCGGGCAACTAACGGGTGATTTCCCACAGAAACCCCCTCAATCAGAACATGGTAAGCCGAAATGGCGGCCACATACGTTCTGAGAGTGCTAGGATATATGCCTGAGGACAGTTTCTCCTGCAGAAACTCCAGCACAGAAACAATCTGGCAGTGGACTGGGTCTACATGGTTTGCCATACACCAATTTTCAAAACCATTCCATACACCAATTTTCAAAACCATTCCATCTGAGGGCATAAGTTCTTCTAGTAGAGGGAGGAATTTCATAAAGACGCAGTCTAGGCCACGTGTGGGCCATAGTGTCCAGCCCAGGGGAGCTGGGATTCAGAGTGTATTAAAGGGGACCTTGTGTCGTGTCCTGCGAAACAAAGAGGTCCACCTCTGCTACCTTAATTCTCTCCCGGATTGAATGACCACTTCGGGATGGGGTTTCCACTCCCATGTGTGACAGCTTGTCTGGAGACTACCATAATGTTGTCCACCCGCACTAGGACATGGTAGCCTCTCAGCTGGAGGAAGTATTTCAAGGCCAGAAATAAAGCCATCATTTTGAGGCAATTGGTGGGCCATACGTTGTCCTGTGAGCAGGAGAGACAACGCTTTTCTGGGTATTCAACCCTAGAGATTAAGATGAGCTAGAACGACATGCCTAGTCGAAGCGCTAGCTGCCAAGACTGAGCCAGTCGTGTATATAATTCAAATTACGGATGCCCTGGAACCGTATAGGAACCAGAGCTGCATCCATGTCTCTTGTATATGTGCAGGTTGCTAGGCCAAATGGAAGGACCTGATACAGGTAAGCTTCGCCCCCGAAAGCGAACCTCAGGAACCTCCTGTGTTGTGGCAATATTTCTATATGAAAATATGCATTCTCCAGGTCGATTGTCAGTTACCAATCTTCTGATTGGATTTTAAAAAACAACCATCTTGACCGTCAACAGTCTGAACTTGTATGTTCTGAGATAGCGGTTCCAACCGCAAAGATCTAGAATTGGATGCACCTCCCCATTTTTATTTTTTTTTGATCCAAGAAATACCAGCTGTAGTAGCCTGACTGTGTGGCAGGGGAATATGTTCTATGGCCCCTATGTCCAGCAAAGTCTGCAATTCTTGTGTCAACAAATGCACTCGTTCCGGTTCCACGGAAGTAGAGGACGACGTGCAATTGGAATCTGTAGTCTCTATCTGGGATCCTTTGAACCCAAGGAGATATACTTGGCAGTAGCTTTCACACTGCCAATTTCTCTGAAAGGGGCACAAGTTTTAATACTTCGGCTAGGTGGGGCGGGGAGGGCGGGGTGTTAGATGTTCGGTGTCCTGAAACATGGCAGGAGGCAACCGAACACCTAACATTTCGTTGGTGCCCACTATTCCCTGAAACACCAGTGGTGGCGGAGACTGAGTGGCCTCCTGAGGGTGCCAGGAAGGAGTTCCTATTCTCATTGGAATACTATGCGCCCCTCCCTGGGGTGAGACACCCTCAGGGTCCTGGGCATTTCATCAGTCTCAGGACCTCTGTTTTGAGGAGATGATACTCCTCAGGTCCGGTCTTTAAGAGGCGGACTGTGAAGCGCGGCGAATCATGCCCCGGTCTTTAAGAGGGGGTGCTCAATTCGCCACACTCTCTTTTTGCGCTTCACGCCTCACTAGAACTGGACCTGGTTGGGACTGGGTGGCCGACGGTCCCGACTCTTGAGCACGGAGTGGAAGAAACCTCACGAACACTTCTTCATGGCGTTTCGCCTCCAGAAACTTAGTGGTGACGGTATTAACAGCGTCGCCGAATAGGCCGGAAGATGAGATGGGGGCATCAAGGAGGAATGTACGATCCTTATCCTTGATGCCAGTGAGGTTAAGCCACAGATGTCTCTCAGTGGCAACCATGGCAGCCATGGAACAGCCAATGGCACGGGCCGTCTGCTTTGTGGTATGGAGAGACAAATCCGTGGCTCGGCGAAGTTCTGAGAAGGCTTCTTCGCCAATGGACCCGCCGGTGCTCAAGTCCTTCAGCAGGTCAGCTTGGTATGCCTGCAACACCGCCATGGTGTGCAGGGCAGCACCAGCCTGACCCGCTGACTGAAAAGCCTTCTCCACTAACGAAGATGTTAGTCTACAGGGCTTAGTGGGGAATGTGGGCTTCTTCAATGAAGATAAGCACCCAGGAGAGAGATAGCCCACAAGCGTCTCTTCAATCTGGGGCATCATCATGTAGCCCCGAGACTTCGTCATCAACGATTGTCGAATAAATCAACGTCGATGGCACAAAGATACAAGATGAATAAGGTTTATTCCATGAACGAGTTACCTCGTCATGGAGGTCACCAAAGAAGGGGAGAGACCTTCGTTGAGGTGTACACGTCTCACGCGCTTCCACCAGATCAACACGCGATCCCCAGGAGTGAAGCACGGCTCGCGATTTCTCTTTAAAGAATGCGAGCCGGGCACGAAGCGCTTTGATCGGGAGCAGATCACAGTGCTCGCATTGTCCTTCGAGCCAGAGGATAGCGTGCTCTTCACCCAAACACTAAAGCATGGCCATCATCATCGGAGAGAAGTCTCTCACACGGAGGTAAACATCTTTTTTTTCTTTTCTTTCGCTTTCTTTTTTATTTTAACTGACACGCAGTATCGTTTTACACACACACACGCAAACACAATGCAGTCCTTGAAGACAAAGAACCTGAGGATGTTTCCGGTTTAGACCTATTTATAACCTCCAGGTGTACCTGACCAGATGACGTCACCTAACCGAGGTTATATAAGCCAAGTTTTTGCCGTGTTTGACACACATGCTTCAACAACCAGTCAACAGAGACCCTTTTTCTATAGCGTTTTCACGCAGCATCGAGTGTAGCTTTTGAAAGGGAACAGCAAAAGTTTACTACTTCAAATGGAAATATATATAAATTAAGAAATAATAATAGGAAGTAGTTAATAGTAAGCTACTGCTCTGGCGTGATCTCGTGCTGCTGTAGCTCAGCTTTCTAAAGGTTTGGCATGTTGTGTTTTTTTAAGAGATTCCCTACTGCATCTCACTGGAGGTTTGAGTTACTGTAGCCTTCCAGTGACCTTGAACCCATCTAGCTGTTCTCTGGTGTTTTTTTTTTCTTTCTTTTTTGGAAACTTTATATACTTTGATGACTTTGGGAACGTCGCAGTTGTGGCTCTCAGTAAGGCGAGTCTGAACTCTCTGTAACTTAAAGACTAAACATTTTTCAGATGCCGGAATGCAAACTTGATTAAGCTTTTTTTTATTACACCTCATGTAATATGTACAATATGTGGTATTTAATAAATACCTTTAGAAATTTCATACACATTTCCATAGTTTTCCTTTGATGCAAATATCTATTTAAATAGTCAGGACATTCCAGGAATTTCTTCTGAGAAGTTCTTCAATACAAAGATGCAGCTGTAATAAATAAAGATAAAGACAAGAGGTGACTATTCCAGGCATGTTTCTCAGAGTAATCAGAAATATGAACTGCCTGACGGTAATTAAAATCTTATGTCCCCAAGGAGCAGGCATTTAACTAATGAAAGCTGTGTTGTAATGAATGGGAGACTCTCTCATTAGCAAGTAAAGAATGCTCTCAAAAGAGTCACATACAGGGTGAAAGCAAGTTATCCCAACACTCTGCACTGAAAGACAGAGAGGGAAATACAGTATTGCAATAAAGCCAAGATCCTTGGCTAAACAAATTTCAAGGGCTAAAAAAGACAATCATAATTTCTGCTTTATGGATGGAAGAAAAAAAATATTTTAATTCCCAGTATTTTAATTAAAAAGTTTGAGAAGGACAGTAAATTTGGTATCTCTTTTTATTTTGAATGAAGCACCATTTATTAATTTATTTAAATTAATTATCTTTTATAAAGTACTGCTTCTACATTCAATTTAGAATAAAAAAAAACATCAGGGGATTAAAACATCAAAGTGGCTCAGGAACCTCGCACCTCCAGGGTTGGGGGATTGAATTTGGATTCTGTGTGTGTGTGTTGGTATGTGTGTGTGTGTGGGTGTGTGTTTGGAGTTCTCAGTGCTTTGCAGGTCTCCTCCAGATACTCCAGTCCTAATATGCATCGTAGGCTACTTGGTGTTTCTAGACACCAAGGTTGGAGGAAAGGAGGGCAGGAAGAGTCCTTTTTGTACTGCCTTCTTTTTGCCTTTTACAATTCTTGATCTTGAACTCATTGAAAGAAACTTATGTAGACTTGTTTGAGGAAGACATCATTTGCATGTATTTGTATCTCTTTGATTGAACTGACTATTTGTAGAACAATAGGAAATGTGTATGCTTGGTAAACCAGACTAAAATACACTGGTTTCCTTTTGCTAAAGAACATTTAAAATTATGCCCATTTTTGCTGTTTATATTTTTTCTTGATGTATTGCACTTATAGGCGGCACGAGGGCGGCAATAGTTCTTAGCACTGTGGCCTCGCACCTCCAGTGTCCGGGTTCGATTCCTGTTTCAGGCCTGTGTGCACATAGTTTACGTGCTCTCCCTGTGCTTGGTAGGTTTCCTCTGGGTACTCTGGTTTCATCCCTTAGTCCAAAGACATGAGGATTAGCCTCACTGCCATTTCATAAATTTCCTGTAGTATGTGAATGCTGACCGGAAGTCCTACCTTGGTTTTAAAAATGGGAATAATAAATACAATGGTCACACATAGGGATAGAGAACCTGCAGCTAGGAAGGAGTATAAACAGTAAAGGAGTTTTCCGTTTCTTTGATAATTTTAGGATGCAGTGGGAGCTGCATAGGCTTCGTCACTGTTCAGCAGGTTCCCTAATGCATATCACTTTTCACTCTCTTCCTTTTCATGACATGTTTTAATGTCATTGAAAAACTAGACTAGAAAAAGTACAAGGTTTACATTTAGGTAACAGTATTTATCAGTGGAGGCCGGAGTGTGGAACGTTTGTTCTGAAGGACTGGAGTGATTAGAGAACATTTTTATCAAGGAGTGTTCAATAAAGGTTTCTGCTGTAGTGAACAGTCTCTAGTGAAGGACATCTGTGGAGTGGCTAATCAGCTGGAAAT
The DNA here is from genome assembly GCA_030068045.1 of Platyallabes tihoni. Taxonomy (NCBI): domain Eukaryota; kingdom Metazoa; phylum Chordata; class Actinopteri; order Siluriformes; family Clariidae; genus Platyallabes; species Platyallabes tihoni. The sequence continues at coordinate 29,244,739 of JAQQZS010000005.1, forward strand.
AGACTAGCAAGTAATGAATGATGTGACTGGGCTGCAGGAAGATCCTGAGGCATGCAGCTGAACTGTGACCTTGTGCTGAAAGAACGCTCCCAGCCATTATCTCTTAGGGAAAACTTATGATTCATATATGCACTCTGCGACCATCTTTTAGCTTTTAGCTGGATTCTGTTGATCAGATAAATACAGGAACATTTGGACCTTGAGCAAAATGTAGTACTATATTTCTTGGCTCACTTCAATTCTTATTCATTTACACAATGCATACAATCATGCAGATACAGTTCGAGATAAAGGTGAGGTTATGTTCACATCAAACATCCGACAACTTTGATAGCAGGGATTGTGGCGTGCTTGTTGATGCTGTACGTAGATGTGTTTAATTGACTGCTGATCCCCAGGGATTTTACACACAACAGTCTCCAAAGATTACACCAAAAAACACAATACATCTTAATACATGACCATGCAGCCAGATTGACTGAGAGAGGATGTGAGGATGATCCAGAGAATGATGTTTTTGCTCTGTCTTAGAAAAGGGAAGGACACCAGATATGACTGACTAATGCTCAAGGAATGATGTGATTGTTGGTCCTCCATATTCACCTGTCCTAGAGTAGATACCAACAGTCTGTGTCCACTTCATGTGATAAAACAACAACAACAACACAAAAAACCCCCACAAAACTTAATAGTCTGAAATTGTACATATTGGCATGGTGTCTTATTGGTTAGTGCTATTGCCTTGCACCTCCAGTTCATGGGTTTGATTCAGGTCTGTGTGCATGGAGTTTGCGTGTTCGCCCTGTGCTTGGTGTGTTTTCTCCAGGTACTCCAGTCTCCTCCCAAGGTCAAAAGACATGTAAATTAGGCTAATTGACATTCCCAAATCGCCTACAGTGTGTGAATGAGCGTGTGTGTGTTGACTGGAGATCCTACCACTGTCATAAAAATGGAAATAAATACAATGGTAATCAACATTGGCCTCCACGGTCCCTAGTTGGAGTACAGAGGTTCCTAGATGGATGGATGGGAAATTGTAAATTATGTAACTGTCATGTAAACAATACAAGGACAGGATTAAAAGCCAGTGGGTTTCAAAAAGAGCAGATATAAGACACAGACATTAAACTGAGGCCTAAATATGGGCAGTATTCAAGACAATACTGAACAACTATGAACAATTGTGAAACAAGAAGCAACAGACACATGTTTCAGCCCAAGTACCACGCACCAAAAAACATAAATTACCAGCATTTTGCAGGCACTTACACATCCGAGCAGTTGAGGGGTAAGGGCCTCGATCACAGGCTCAACGAGTGGTGGTGGGGTTTGAACCTAGGACCTTTCATGCACTAGTATTCCATGTCTTAACAACAGAGCTACCCCTGTCCATGATAATTATGAAAAAACATGAAACCCTATGGGGCTTGGAGCATCATCAAGCGCGTTATCCCTGACAATAAACTGTTAATATCAATGAAACTTAGACCCCGTCACACTCTGATGAAGACCATGAAGTTACCATTGCATCCAAAAATATCTAAGAACGCAGCAAGAGCAGGGAATTTATCAAGCTACTTCCTACAGTAGCTCTGTCCCTTCCGCGTTCTCAATGCGTCTATCATGTTGTTACTAATTTAATCGTGCACATGATCACAACTCAAATGAGTTTCAGATTCTATTATGACTTTACAGTATTTGGTATTCAGGGGGAAAATTATATCACCTTCCAAATAAGCTGTTTGTAGGCTAGGCACAGGTTGTCTGATTTTTATTTGATTTGGAAATGGGTGGGTGAAATTTGGAATTCTGTCATTTTTTTTTAACTTTTTTATTTCCATGCATTTGAGCCACATGATGGGAAAAACATAGACACTTCCATGTTTGTCTTTGTTATCTTGAATCCAGTCAATTAATGTTAGTGATATTAGTGGTGTATTACTCTCCTAAAAACGGTGACCTGTGTAGTAAAGATAAGACTATATATTGATTAATCTAAAACAAATACCAGTATATACCAGAGACGGCTGATGGTTATTCAACAAGAGGAAGCACAACTGTCTGTTATGTTACTTATTACCTATTTAACATGGATTATCACGTTATCATTTCTATAGTAACAGAGGACTGACTTACACGTTGGACGCTCCTCTTAATCAAAGACTAATAACAAGCACGATTGATTGATTTTACTGCACCAAAACAGCTAAAAGTTATTTTATTTTATTTTCCCAGACTTTTGAAGCACAAGCTTCGGAGTTGAGCTTGCCTTTTTGTTGACTTTACAGTCTCTCCATGAGTGTAAGTATCAATTTTGGATTTTTAAAATTTTGGTCAAAATTACATACTGTAGATGTTGGAAGTGAGCGTGTGTG
>JAQQZS010000005.1:29282658-29297921 GCA_030068045.1 Platyallabes tihoni
ATATATATATATATATATATATATATATATATATATATTTCTATATATATATATATATGTGTATATATATATATATAGAGAGAGAGAGAGAGAGAGAGAGAGAGAGAGAGAGACAAGATTGTCTTTCAAAGTATTTTTTTTTTCGGGAATGATTAGGAATACTTTTTCTAAAAGAATACTTTTAGTTTTGTACAGTGCCATTTAGTAAATATTTTTTCCTGCATTTTTTTAAGTTTGGAAATCAAACCTTTGTTATTTACAGTATGTTGATTTAGTGCAGTTAGTTTTTTTTAATTATTTTATTATCATTATTATTATTTCTTTTTTTATAATTTTTTTTTATTGTTTTATTTTTAGTATTAATTTATATAATTATAATTTTATATTGATTTTAATTCACTATTCGAGAATCATTGAATCAATTTCCATACAAAATCATTTATGCATTCATCTAATTTTGACAATTTTATTGTATTTATTTATCTTTATTTGGTATGGCTTTTATTAACTGCAGTAAGGTTCATGGAGAGCAGAGGAAATTGAGCATTTTTAAGGTGGCAATAAACGCTGCCGCTGTTAAGCTGTGTAATTACTGTACGTCTGATGCTCATTTATAAAAGTAAATTCCATAATTAGTTTTTCAGCGTACTGGAACTTGAACGCCACCTTTTAAGGTTTAATCACATCCTGAGCGCTGGTGATGCGCCTGCTTACTGAACTCGCGTACGGCTTTCAGTGGAGGAAGAACTTCTCCGAAACGGTTTGACGAAAGACGTATTTGTTTAAATGTTATATAGGTGTTTCTCTAAAGACAAGATAAGATGCATGTACACTCTTTGGTATGCTCTCTGCACTGCAACCGGGCAAGCTTTTACTGCTGACCTTTCTTTGTTGGTATCCGATGTAAATGGTGCCATTTAAACCGAGTCATTCGAATTAAACCTTGCTCACAATCATTTATCAGTGACTTTTCCTTCCCGTCTCCAGACAAACACATACTGCTTTATTCTGAGGAGATTATTCACTCTGTGCACACGTGTGTGTTATGAGTTCGTACAAATCCAGCTCAGATCTGCTTCCTCTGTGTCTTCATGTGTGTGTCCCGTTATCTCCTCCACTTCGCACCTTAATAATCACCGTCTGGTAGTGTCTTATACGGCATGAGCACTGAAATGAAAAACTTCAAATCATTAGATATTCAGACTGTGGGTTCTTCATTCTTCATGAATTTGCAGCAACAACAATCCTTTAAGCTCTTATGTAGATAAAGTTTTACTTAAAGTGGACCTGTTTAATGCAAAAGTAACTTTTTAGTCATTTACTGCTTTTTGTATTTTTTCTCATATCGACCAAATCTTTAACAAACCAATTAGATTTTCCCCCTAATGTGACCTCATATAAGAAGACCTCCTCCCCCAAGCTTTGTGCTCAGATCGGATGTTCTCTGGAGGTGGGCGTGGCTCAGCAGCAGCTCATTTGCATAGCATAAATGACATACAGAGAGTGTGAGGTAGGAAAAATGCATAATCCATGGGGCATTTCAGCAGGGACATTAACACACATATATACAGTGGGTATGGAAAGTATTCAGGCCCCCTTAAATGTTTCACTCTTTGTTATATTGCAGTCCTTGGAGTCCTTCAGGTGTCCTTCGGTCGGGCTTCTCTGCTATAAAGCCCCGACTGGTGGAGGGCTGCAGTGATGGTTGACTTTCTACAACTTTCTCCCATCTCCCGACTGCATCTCTGGAGCTCAGCCACAGTGATCTTTGGGTTCTTCTTTACCTCCCTCGCTTCGAAGCCTCTCCTAAGTGCAAGACACATTAAAAAACACCTGAAGGACTCCAAGATGGTGAGAAATAAGGTTCTCTGGTGTGATGAGATTCTATTTCTAAGCGGTATGTGTATGTAAACCAGGCACTGCACATCACCTGTCCAATACAGTCCCAACAGTGAAGCATGGTGGTGGCAGCATCATGCTGTGGGGGTGTTTTTCAACAAGACGACTGGTTGCAATCGAGGGAAAGATGAATGCGTAAGTAGTAGAAGTACAGGGATATCCTGGATGAAAACCTTCTCCAGAGTGCTCAAGACCTCAGACTGGGCCGAAGGTTTACCTTCCAACAAGACAATGATCCTAAGCACACAGCTAAAATAACGAAGGAGTGGCTTCACAACAACTCTGTGACTGTTTTTGAATGGCCCAGCCAGAGCCCTGACTTAAACCCAATTGAGCATCTCTGGAGAGACCTGAAAATGGCTGTCCACCAACGTTTAACATCCAACCTGATAGAACTGGAGAAGATCTGCAAGGAGGAACGGCAGAGGATCCCCAAATCCAGGTGTGAAAAACTAGCTGCATCTTTCCAAAAAAAGACTTACGGCTGTATTAGATCAAAAGGTGCTTCTACTAAATACTGAGCAAAGGGTCTGAATACTAACTTAAATAATTTTAGCAAATGGCCAGCTCTAGGAAGGGTTCTGGTCGTCCCAAACGTCTTCCATTTAAGGATTATGGAGGCCACTGTGCTTAAGTGCTCTTAGGACTACGTGCAGCAGAAATTTTTTTGTAACCTTGACCAGATCTGTGCTACAATTCTGTCTCTGAGCTCTTCAGGCAGTTCCTTTGACCTCATGATTCTCATTTGCTCTGACGTGCATTGTGAGCTGTAAGGTCTTATATAGACAGGTGTGTGTCTTTCCTAATCAAGTCCAATCAGTATAATCAAACACAGCTGGACTCAAATGAAGGTGTAGAACCATCTCAAGGATGATCAGAAGAAATGGACAGAACCTGAGTTAAATATATGAGTGTCACAGCAAAGGGTCTGGATACTTAGGACCATGTGATATTTCAGTTTTTCTTTTTTAACAAATCTACAAAAATGTCAACAATTCTGTGTTTTTCTGTCAATATGGGGTGCTGTGTGTACATTAATGAGGGAAAGAAATTAACTTAAATGATTTGAGCAAATAACAAAGAGTAAAAAATTTAAGGGGGTCTGAATACTTTCCATATCTACAGTACAGTATGTTCTGATTTGTCCTTTCTGTAGGCAATGACCATCTCTGTAGTTTTTTTTTTTTTTTTTTTACTTTTGGACTGGGTGCCAATCCATCACAGGGTACACACTCACTCTTCAAATGTCAATTAGCCTAATCTGCAAGTCTTTAGTCTGTGGAAGGAAACTAGAGAATCCAGAAACCCACTATGCACACGGAAAACATGCACACATACTTCACACCCACAGATCCTTTGAGGGAATTGAACCCGGATGCTGGAGGCACAGTGCAACAGTGTTAACCCCTACACCACACTGCCGCTGGTACAGAAAGCTAAAAAAAAAATGTACATCCTCATTGCTAATGAGTCCAATCATGGCTGCATCATCTGCAACTTTTATGCGTTGCTCTTCAGTCAGCAGTTGACAATTGAAAAAGAAACACTGTCGAAAACTGTACTTTATGGATATGCAAACACAATTCTAAAGAGTCCTGTACCCTCAAACAGGTTCTTGCTCACCTCAGAGGCAAGAAATGGATTCCACTTTCACATCATCAGCCCCAGTGCAGTCACTGTGGCTCAAGGCAAAGTGTTCAAGCTGGCTGGTGTTCAAGAGCTACAGAGGTCTATTAACTCTTGTCAAAGTACCTTTGAGACAAGCTCATGCTCTAACCTGTAGTATCTCTCTAAGAAAAGTTCACCTGCTGAGAGATACTATAACTTCAGCAATCGCTAATTACTGAGTGTAAAATATTAACAGGAGGAGTGAGACCGCTGGTTGGAAGGGACGGCACACTTCAACTCTCGCCTGGCACATTGAGCTCTTTTCTCTGCATATTTTCTGTTCACGTTGTTAAATTGATCAAACTCCATCACCACCAACGCTGACTGTTTATAATGCATGTATCCAGCACCTTTAAAAAACACAGTAACTCATTTTACTGTACAACCATCCTGCTTTGTCAGTGTACTCCTGTCTGAATGACCAAACTTTTATGTGTTTTTCTATTTCGTGTTTTTGTGTCTGTTCTACTTCCTGGTGTATTCGGTATCCATCCTTTAATGCATTTTCAAAATGCACCACATTACCTAAACCTTTTTATACTCTAAATTTTATAGTTTTTCTTAAACTTTATACTCTTCCTAGACCTTTTATACTCTTAACATTTATTACAGTTGTTGTTGGTCTTTCTGATGCTCCCGGCATGGGGTCGCCACAGCGAACACTTGGTCTGCACATACAAGCTTGGCACAGATTTTACGCCGGATGCCCTTCCTGACTCAACCCTCCCATTTTACCCGGGCTTGGGACCGGCACTGCATCCAGTGGCTGGGGTTTGGGCATTGGCTAGGAATCAAACCTGGGCCTTTCGTCTGGCAGGCGAAACATCTACCACTGAGGCCATATATATGTGCCCCCTTTGACATTAATTACAGTGCTACAAGGTATTTGTTTTACTGTTTTTACTTATTTTTAAAGTATTATTTATTATTTTACTGTACTGTTTTATTTGCTTATTCTATACAATAAGGGAGGACCTTTTATTGTTTATTGTTTTTATCTGGATTTGCATTTTATTTCATTTTATTTTCTTATTATTGCCTGTTTTTGTAGTCTCTGAGTCTTAGATTTGTGCACCACTTTGGTCAACTGTGTTGTGTTTACAACAAAGTTGACTTTGACTTTGACTAATGCAAAAATGTTAAAAAATTACAATCATCATCAAATTATTGGAATTCACCGATAATAATAAAGTAAATAAAAGTAAAGTAGAGTACCTCAAACATGATATTTAAAAAAGCAACCTGAAATTATAGGTGAAATGATTCCTAAAAAGGACAAAAACAACATCCACAGACATCACCAAAAAAAACCTGATTAGTACTCTCAGTAACCTAAATGTCTAAGAAAATAATTAGATCAGTTCAGATGCTATCTCTTATCAGAGAACACGCAATGTCATTTTGCTTGTCATTGAAGGTCTTATCTATTTTCTTAGCTCTTCAGGGATAGTTCATGGATTTCCTTAGAGTGTGATTTTAAAGTAGGACTGAAGAAAAGCTGCCACAGTCACCTTACATTATGATGTGATCGAACATTTAAAATGAGGATTAGTGAAATCATAAACAAGTCAGCAGAAGAGTAGGAGTGACATATACAGTAGGTGAAGGGACTCTTTCAAAGACTCAGCATTCTCAGGAAGAGACAAGAGTCACTGAACATGGAGTGTATCTCTGTAGTGCACTATATCTTCATATCATATATAAATACTGTATTTATAGAATACATATATATTATTCCTACAAAGGGGATCATATAAAAACAATAAGGAATGAATGCCTTATGAGTGTAGAGTTTGGATTAGTAAACAGCACTTTATTTACATATATCTTATTCAGGTGCCTGGAGATAAGCTCTCTTTTATTGTAAAAAGACCCCTCTAAGGTGACGAGATGTTTAATGTGGTCATGACGTTTGATTGGGATAAATCATTTTTCTAGGAAATTGTAGATGGGATGCTGAAATGCACACTCAAGTATCTGTTATTATATCAAAAGGCCAAATACCCAAAAAGGTGTTAAGGCCACTGGTGGTCTACAGAGAGAGAGAGAGAGAGAGAGAGAGACATGGACAGAAGCCACATCATTAGGTACACTTGTCCTTTTGCTCTTTGATGCAAATATCTAATCAGCCAATCACATGGCAGCAACTCGTTACATTTAGGAATGCAGACACATCAAGAAGTTTAAACTAAGCATCAGAACGGGGAAGAAAAGATGGTTTAAGTGACTCTGAATGTGGAGTGGTTGTTGGTGCCAGATGGCCTACAGTAGTCTCAATATTTCCCAAACTGCTGACCCTATCTTTTGGGTTTACAGAGAAAATACCCAGTGAGGGCAGTTCGCTGGGTGAAAATGCTTTGTTAATGCCAGAAGCCAGAGGAAAATGGACAGACTGGTTTTAGCTGATAGAAAGGCAACATGAACTCAAATAACATCTCGCTACCACCGAGGTATGCTGAACACCCATGTCGCAGCAGCAGAAGACCACACTGGGGATCCCCAAAATTGGATAACAGACAACTGACATTTGGCAATAGACAAGTGAGGTTCCCTCTATGGACAGACTGGTGTTTTATTATACTGTATATATTCCCTCATTAATTCCCATTGCCTTGTGGGTGTTGTACAAAGGGATGGGGTGCCAAATGTACTAAGTGCATGTCTTTAGACCAGGCTGGGAGGAGAATCTTATTGTTTGGTGTTACAAAGTTTGGTGTTGATGGTTTGGAGCTACACATGCTGCTCCTGAGCTCCCAGTGATCCAGACCCCATCTGCCCTCTGCACCTGCTGACTCATCCCTGTGCTGAACTGGACTTCATGTTAATTTAAATAACTTCTGTTATATTGAACTTTCAGCTGCATAACACACATGATGTTATATAATTTCTATCCGTTATCACCCAAATGAGGATGGGTTCCCTGTTGAGTCTGGTTCCTCTCAAGGTTTCCACACACCCCTGCACAACCCAGGCAGCATGCTAAGGTGGGGTGGGGTAGCTTACCTCAGCATGGCCGGCTCATCATTTTCACTCAGCATTTGGCAGAAAATGGGTCTGTATAAAAGTATTATCCAACAAGATGCAGGCGAGTAGTCTCCTCTTGCAGTCAAGTAATGCTTAATGCATCTCACACTTACAAGTGTCTCCACATGCAAGACCTCATCTTAGCTGTTGCCCCATGCTGCCCCTCAGACTCAGACCCACAGCCTGTTGAAGACCTGCTGCCCCTGCTTCACATACTGCAAGACCCCTCCATCAATGCCTCACATACTGCAAGACCCCTCCATGCATTTTCCATGCTGCACAGAACTACATCACGTATATCGCTTTTTTCTGTATTCAGGGTCATGGGGGGCCTGAAGCCTATCCCAGGAGACTTAGGGCATGAGGCAGGGAACACCCTGGACAGGGTACAGGTTCTCCTTTTTATCTTAAATAAAGTTGTGGTCAGGAGAGGTTGATTTGGTGATAAAATCAAACTCGGCATAGTCAGCATGGACAGTTATGAGGTATAAGTCCAACCTGATTGACGTACTGCATGGCATAGTCAGTATGCCTCTGATAGTTTAGAGGTGATTGTACCTCACTGATTAGCTAATGCCCACTTTAATACAGACATCCTGGATATTAGATTGCTGATCAGCCACTGTGCTTGGATCTCAGGATTGCATCAACAAACAGACAATCATTGTTGCATAGGACAAGAATCCACCATTCAAACAAGTAGCCAACTGGAGGATCAGGACCATGTTGTTTCAGACAACCTGCAACAAATCAATGTGATCAGAAAACAAGCATTACAAGCATAACAAGAATTTTGTATAGCAGCTTTGCAAGGAACCAGGCTTTCTGTGGTGGACTATACCCGCTTCCGGCAGAGCAGAACTCCTGAGGAACCTAAGAACCATGATTTCCAATTAAGAAGATGAAACAATCTATTGATGGTATAAAATTATCATTCAATAGTCATGCATTCCACATTCAACATCTTCATTATTTACTGAGTTCTTATTTTATTATGAGCTATGGATGCTTCAATTGTGCAAGTCTAGGCTCAGCAACATGATGCGGCAATAAAAGTGAACTCGGTTTACCAACGGTTTCTTTACAGATGAGGTGTAAAGAGTGTATCCCAGGATGACAATGCCAGATTCATCGGCTTAAATGTTAAAAGCATAGCAGTGGCCGAGTGAGGAATCATTTTCATGCATGAATTGGCCACAGAGTCCTGTCCTTAAACCCAGTAAAAGTGTTTTGGATTTGCTAGAGAAGACTTTATGGAGTGGTTCAACTCTCTATCATCAGATGAAGATTTTGGCCAAAAATGAATGCCATCCTGGACAAAAAAAAATGCTGTGATTTTGCACACTTTTGTTGAAGCAATGCCGCGGCAAATTCGCTGTAAAAGGTATTGCAATAAAAATATTCCACTTTCTAGTTTTTGTTTGTCCATGTAATGTAGTTTACTGAGCAGCAATTAATTAGACATTTAGCTGGAAAGGCACGCATCTGGAGATGAATAATTTTAATGGGTAAGGTAAACATCATGGCCATGATATGAGTGCATCAGTGGAGAGAGCTAAAGAATTGTATCTGACTAAAGTGATCATACGGTTACAACCCTGGTGATCTGACTAGAGTAGATGCCTGTGGCTAGCCTGAGGGCTGTGGGTGCCAGTAGGATGTCTTCACTGAAAACAAGTAAATAAAAGATAGGATGATAATATCACTCTGAAAAAACACAGAGAGAAGCTGAACATCCGATATGAATAATGACCATGAATGTAGATGAGGCCACTTTTATATGGACTGAAGAAATTCCATTAGACACACATTATTTACATGGTATAATTATTAATATAATATTGTACGTTCTGTAATTATTCAATCACTTTTAGTAACCATTTTATCCTGGTTAGTATAGAGGTGGATCCAACACCAATTCTGGGAACACTGGACATGAGGAGGGAATGCATCCTTCAACTTGTCAGAGACATTCACATCTAGGGGCTAAATGCGTTATCCAGTCCACTGGCCTGTTTTTAGGAGATGGAAGGAAACCGGAGAACGTGTAGGAAACTCATCCATGCATTTAAACACTGAACAGAGAAACCTTAATCTGACATTATTATAAATAATGCTAGTAAATTCATGTAATAATATGTCGAGCAGTACGGTGGCGTAGTGGTTAGCACTGTCGCCTTGCATCTCCAGTTTCCAGGTTCGAGTCCCATCTCAGGTCTGTGTGAATGGAGTTTGGAGTTCTCCTTATGCTTGGTGGGTTTCCTCTGGGTTCTCCGGTTTCCTCCCACAGCCCAAAGACATACAGATTAGGCTAATTGGTGGTCCCAAATTGCCCGTAGTGTGTGTGTGTGTGTTCTGCGATGGATTGGCCCCGGTCCAGGGTTGTACCCCAGCTTGTGCCCTGGAAAGTCTCCTGGGATAGGCTCCAGGCCCCTCGGTGGCCCTGAATACAGGATAAAGTGGAATAAACGATGAGTGGGTGAGTGAAAAATATGCAAGTGGTAGTTAATCTTTGTTAACAAGTCTGTAGAAGTTTTTTTAGTCCAAAAACAAAGACCAACTGAACAGACAACGTGCAAATTCTTGTAAAAAAAACAGTATATTTTCCTCCCCAGGAATCACACTAGGGTCATAAAAAGCGTCGTTATTAAAGAATGAATTCTTCTTTTACAAACGTTTACCTTCTTTGTTGGATTAAATAAAAGACGTTTCTCAAATTGCTTTATGTAATGTTTAAAAGTTTAGACTTAGTTTCATTGTTCATTACAATTTACAAACTTGTATATCTTGTTTCCACAGAGAGAACAGAAAATTAACAGGCCAACAGTGAGACCCTAAGGAAGAACAAAGGACACGACCTGGAGCTTCACCGAAGTTACACTCCAAACAGAGGACTGACAGCATCCATTAGCCACTGCAAAACACGTTCACTGTCACATGTAAACATGCACATGGTGGCAACCAAACCAGTAGCAGGACTGTCATGGTGACACCATAAGGTGCTTGACTACAGTACATCACCCATACTGTAAGTCACTGCAAAACATGCTCATGGTCACGCACATGCAATCAGCTGCACGTGTTTAAGTTTAGTTTCTGTACGATAGACGCTGTATCCTCGCCTCGCTTTATCCCTGACAGTTTTGATGTAGAAACATTGAGAATGCACAGCAGAGGGCTGACATCCTTAACGCCTTAATGCGTTTACAACTAAACAGGATTAGAAACTTTTCTGCATAAAATTGTCCTCTCTCTTTTTGTAACAGACTTCTCCGTTTACGTCCATCACATATTGTTGGTGCTGCTTTAGTTTTAAGTGTAAATTTGATTGTCTTCTTGCTATGAAAAAAAAAAAACATTATAAACAAGCAAACAAATATTACAACTGAGAAATTGAAAATTCCTTCCACAGCACAAGTTGTCTACAGAATGTTTTTTTTATTATTATGTACTGCACAATTTCTATTTCTTCTTAACTACTCAGGCATATTATTGTAGGGCCTGCTCATCTTCTTATCATTACAACACAACCACACTCATGCATACACACACAACATTGTTTAGGTACACTTCTCAACAGAGTGTGCATATCCACAATCATGGACAAACACTTTTTTTCCTGGAAATTGGCAGGAACCAACATGCAGCTGGTTGTAAAATTTGCATATGCGCTAAACTCCTGCATGGCAAATACTGGGCCGATGTGATAAAGCAAAAAAAGAAGCTAACACAAGGCCCATAAATAAACATCCAATCACCTCCATCAGTTTGCCTGACACAAATCACCATTTCAGTGGTGGGTTAGGAATCTTTCTCTCTGTAATACTTGCCCACCCCCCCACCCCCGAGGCAATGTGACTATTGATAATGTACATAAACAGTTCAAAACGTCAGCATATTCACAGCTATGACACGGACCACATGATTGTGTCAGATGTGTCAAGTGCTTTATAACGCTTCACAATAAAAAAAAATAGACCCTTTAATTATATGTAAATTATATGGTAAACCAGTCTTAAACATAGTCAGACACCTGCAAATAAACACAGTTTGGACATCATGTGGCTTGGAAACACACTCTCAGCTTAAATCAGAATAAGAATTGCTTATACAGATACAGAAGACGTGCATAGTATAGGTTATAAATCAATTTAAAAACATCTTCATCTTCATAAATCCAGTCATTAGAACATCAGATCAATCATCAGGTTATTAGAAACGCCATTGAATGAGTCAACACAATATAACTCGGATTAAGAATAATTTAAGTACAGTTTTATTCTCTAAAATCACGGTCAGTATAATAAATTAAAACTTTAAATTTTAAGCCTTGATATCCAGCACATAGTACGAGCCATTTGCAGTCGACCAGGAAGGGGTCAGTCCTGTTACTCACACCAAGCCACTTTTCTTTTCCATATTAAAGCCTTTTCCATGGTACTGTATGAAAATAAACACAATACACACAATAATGAACACAATAAGTGTTTACTACCTTTTAAACTTAGTGTGTTAAGCATCAACATTTATATTAGATCTTCTGATGTTCATGCAGCAATTTTTTGTTTTGCAATTCATGTAGCGCCATACTGACTCCAAAATGTTTTTTTTTTTTTTTTACATTTTACATTTATATACTATATGTTTGTGTTTGAAGTGGTAAAATGTTACCATTCCTTTACAATCCCGGCAAGCGGTGTGCTCTAAACTATACACACAGCACAGCATACTGCATGTCATACTTACTGTGACAGGAGCAAATTATTTGCTAGGTTTGTTTAGAATTGTAACAAAATCCAGAGAGAAAAATATTGCATCGGGTTATTGATAGGAGGTCCATGATAAGTCCTGTCTCTACTTATCATAACACATCACTTGCCAACTAATTGTGACTTTCATCATAATATAATTTGACTGAAAGTCACATCCAATATCCAATCCAACATGGCAATAATTGAGCAAAGGCAACTCGATTTTACTGCATGTGCCTATATTCTTGGTAATCATTTACAGTATTTATGAAGTTTCTACATAAACAGTACAGCAATGCAAACTGCTTGCTTGTTAACAGTATCAGACTAGGGCAAGATTACTAGCATTTAACTTTACCCACTGTGCCCACCAGCATGGTGGAGTGTCTAATAATGTGAACGCCTTTACAGTATATTGCGATTTCCAGCATTGCACCAAGAGATTGAGACACACAGTTCAAGCAGTAATTAGATCAAAGGGATGGAAATCACAGAGATCACTCTATACGATATTATAACGATACCTTGGTGCTGATTCAATTTGTATTGTGATTCTGTTACTATCACAGTTTTATAATAATAAAACTTTTTTTCTGATTTTGTTATAATTCTGAACAAACCTAGCAAATAATTTGCTCCTCCTACGCAGGATGCTGTACAGTGTGAATAGTTTACAGTGCACCCCCTGTAGGATTATAGAGGAGCTGCAATATTTCATGACTACAAACATACAGTATACAAATTAATTTAGGAGTCAGTATGACGATACATGAATTGCTACACAAAGGATTTGTGTTACATAAATGAATACTACGGTGGCCGAGAAGTGCAAAACAAAATAACAAAACCGAAAAACAATAACAACACAGAAAACAAAATAACAAAAACAAAAACAAAATAACAAAACTGAAAAACAATAACAACACATAAAACAAAATAACAACACAGAAAACACAACGACATATCCAAATACAAAATACCAAATGAGAAAACACAACGACAATTCAGTCAAACCAGAAAAGGTAGATATAGCTTGCTAATGAAATTCTTATTGCTGATTGGATGAGACATATGTCACTTAAGACATACAAGCAGTATTATCAAGTGAAGAATAATTTTAAAGCACATTTAACACAACTTAGTTGACTAAAGTAATAAATAATCCTAAAATCCTGAAATAAATCCTTAAATGAAAATACATCTAAATGTCTGTATGGCTGCAGTACCTCCTGTGTATTTTGAGTGACATGTCTTGTCCAATCAGCGGTGAGAATCAAAATTCCTATGTGTGGTTTGCGAATGAAATTCTTATTGCTGATCTTTAGTGGCAGAAGTCTCGTCCAATCAGCAGTAAGAATGTTATTTGCAAACCACACCTTTTTTGGCTTATTGATTCTTACCACTGATTGGACGAGACATCTGTCACTCAAAATACAGTACATGTATATGAAGTACTGCAGCCACACGGACATTTAGATGTATTTTCATTTAAGGATTCATTTTAGTATTTTAGGATTATACAGCACTTTGGTCAACTAAGTTGTGTTAAATGCTTTAAAAATTATTCTGACTTCACTTGATAGTACTGCTTGTATGTCTTGAGTGACAAATGTCTCATCCAATCAGCAATAAGAATTTAATTTGCGAACTATACCTACCTTTTCCGGTTTGAGTGAATTGTCGTTGTGTTTTCTCATTTGGTATATTGTATTTGGTTTTGTTATTGAGACACGAGACATGGGTTTTGTTATTTTGATTTTGAATTTGTTAATTTGTTTTCAGTTTTGTTGTTTTGTTTTCATTTAGTTATTTTGTTTTTAAATTTGTTATTTTGTTTTTAAATTTGTTATTTTGTTTTTGGTTTTGTTATTTTGTTATACTTCTCGGCCACCGTAGAATCCCCGCCCCCCCCTCCCGCCCCATCTTAATTACATAGACGTTTTCTCTAATCATACAATGTAAGGTTGACTCAAAAAAAAATTGACAGTTGGTTTCCTTTGATTATTTTTAATTTTAGCATTTTTTTGATTAGCAGAATGTAGAGCCATAATTATGCGTATAGCTTTAATGTAGCTGCGCTACGTTATTTAGCTTTTGTTAAGTCGGCTTTATGAGGATCGTGAAAAAAAAAAAGAAAGAAATCTTTATAATCATGTCAATAATTCCCATAGACTTGGTGGGAGTGCTTTTTTTTGTGTGCTTGTACATGAGTGTTTAGAATTAGAGTGTGTATTTTTTGGCCTTGGTGATTGTTGGAGTTCCAGTTTCTTGCCAAAGTAATCAATAAGCCAAACAGGCAGAAGATGAGTAGTTAGAGCAAGCGAGGCTAAAGTCAAACACAGATAGGTTATCTAGCCTGCACAGTGCACACTTCTGTGCAAATATTTTATTAACAAAGTGCTTCATTAAAAAAAAAAAAAATCTTTCGGATTTTATGGTGCAGCATGGCTTATTGGTAATGTATCACTGAGCACAGGTCAACAAAGCTTTCGGATTAGAGGGAATAAGAGAAGGGGGCAGACAGAGAGAAAACATATACTGTAGACAGGTGACAAAGGATTAGAAATACCAACACATACAGTAGTGCTGTAGTAGAGCAACTTCACTGGCTATTAGCGTAGATTCTACTCAAGTCTTTGAAACTGCTGGAAGGACGAAGAGAGTTTTGTCTTAAATGGGTGTTTTGATAAGAGTGTAGATGTTCTATTGCAGAGGTCTCCAACCGTGCTTCTGCAAAATTCAGCTTCAGCCCAGAGGTAACGTTTTCAGAGAGTCTACAAGAGCAATGTCTAAAGCAAAGTGCTATTGGGTTGAGATCTGGTGACGTCAAGGGCAATAGCAAATCATTTACATTTGTCATTTGGGTAGAGGCAGGGTCATACTTGAAGTGAGCACTCTGTTTAGGACAGAAATATTTCATTTTATGTAAAAGTTATCTGTTCATACTGTATAGCTTTACATACTAAATGTAAATTTAGTAAATTTGTAGTGATCCTTCTCTCTGAAGCAAGAAATTGTGCCGACAGGCTCTGGCAGTGAGCTTTTCTTTGTCCCATATTTGCATTCTGTCTACAGTCACAGTAAATGTGCAGGATCTGATATAAGCTTCATATCCAGTGCAAATAAATTCCAGTGAATTGAAATAAATATGTTTGAATGCAGCTCTGATACTGTAATAGAAGATGATAGTTACAACAGTTATATTAAATAATAGTGGGTAATTCTGTATGCTTCTTGTGTAAAAATGCTTGGTTTAGACACAAGTACTGTACATTACTACAAATATTGGAATTTTTTTATTTAATGATGATAAATAAGCTTTTATGAGCTGCAATAGGTTTTGAAGGACGACTCATTAGAATGCATCTGAAGTTTTATTGGCCAAAAAAGTCAGGAAATATCTTGTCGAAATAAGTGTGATAAATAATACTGTCACACAGTCAAAAATCAGACGGGTAATGTTTTGTCTTTGGAGCCTCCAACATTTTACTCTTTTGGTAAGTATACAGTACATGTTTGTCCATATACAGTACTGTATATACACAGTATAGAGAGAGAGAGAGAGAGAGAGAAAGTATAATGTATATTAAAGTAATATAATATTAATAATATTATCATTATATTATCATATGTAACGTATAGCAATACATTTCGTATTAAAATATTTATGCAAGATTTTCTTTTCTGTAGTGTGTATATGTTTTTTTTGGCTGACTCTGTACTGTATATATGTAAAGTGTTAAGGGCTCCAAAGACAAAACAATGCATCACTGATTTTTATTAAATATTAGGCAAAGAATTCAGGCTTTGAAACCAGACAATTTAAGTTATATAGATGATAAACTAGGCGGCACGGTGGTGTAGTGGTTAGCACTGTCGCCTTGCACCTCCAGGGTCCGGGTTCGATTCCCGGCCAGGCTC
>JAQQZS010000005.1:29334920-29345933 GCA_030068045.1 Platyallabes tihoni
AAAGTTGGTGCATGGCAAAACATGTAGACCCAGTCCACTGCCGAATTGTTTCAGTGCTGGAGTTCCTGCAAGAAAAGTTGTCCTTGGGCTTATGCCCTAGTACTCTCAGAATGTACGTAGCCGCTATTTCGGCTTGTCATGTTCTGACCGACGGGGTTTCCGTGGGTAAGCACCCTTTAGTTGCCCGTTTTATTCGTGGAGCTAAACGGTTGAGGCCACCCACTAGAGCGATGGTCCCTTCTTGGGACTTAGCTATTGTGTTTGAAGGTATGATTGACACCCCTTTCGAACCACTAGAGTCAGAGCCCGCCAGGCTTCTGACTCTCAAGATTGTTTTTCTTATGGCCATTACTTCTTTGAAGAGAATTGACTATGTCAGTCTCCCCATCCTGCCTAGACTTTGCCCCTGGGCTAGTCAAAGCTATTCTGCATCCGAAAGGTCCATTCTTGACCATGCACCCAGTTGTTCTTGAAGCATTCTGTCCTCCACCTTTTACAGCTCCGGAGCAGGAAAGACTTCACTTACTGTGTCCAGTACGTGCTCTTCAGATTTACTTCCACCGCACTAGCCAGTGGCGTAAGTCAGAGCAGCTTTTCATATGCTACGGGGTCCGCTTTGGGTGAGAGATGCTATTGCCCTAACCTACGAGGCGCGTGGTCACACTTCGCCTCTAGGAATCAGGGCTCATTCGACAAAGGGGATTGCTTCATCTATTGCGCTGGCAAGAGGAGTCCCCTTGCAGCAAGTGTGTGATGCGGCAGGTTGGTCCTCTCCGCACACATTTGTTAGATTCTATAGTTTGGATGTCCATGCTACTCCGGGCTCACAGGTCCTCGAGTCAGCCTCCCAGAGCTAGGTCTGAGACCTCTTTGGCTATTGTGCCCACACGCAACACAACCCTGGGGGCCCAGACACTTGCATTGCGGCGGCGTTGGTATTCTCGTAAATACTGTATATAACACGGTTTTCGAACAACACAGTCTTTAGTCTTTAGTTATGGTTATAGTTTTGTCTTTGTCTTAATGCGTCAGATTTTGCTCAAAATGTGGCCGTTACATGTCATAGTTTGCTATGAATGTGGACGTCTGAAGCTTATAGTTGATATTGTGGTTTTCAAATTAACTGCTTTTTTAATTGAGAATTGTGGGCGATCCCCAGCACCCTCGCACATCTCGGTGATCATCAGGTTGATTCTTTACTATTGTCTTGCGGTTCAGTTGGACGGTTCACAACCACTAGCCAGAGAAAAAGCCAGAGAAAACATTGCTTCAATGGTGGGAGACCATTGTACTTTAGGTTGTTTGAAAATTGTCTCTAAGAAGGTTTTGGCTAATTTGTTAAAAGCAGCAGTAATGTTTTGTGCCTTAAATATGCTCCAAGTGTGCACTTGCAATTAACTCATTATTCTGAAGCTTGTAAAAGTTTTGTACATTTCTAGAATCTTCTAGACTCTAAAGTGTTTAAAGTGACAATCGGCTTGGTGTATGTAAACATTTGAGATTAATTAATATTAAATATATGGTGTGTGGGTGTGTGTGTGTGTGTGTGTGTGTGTGTGTTCAAAGCACTTTTAAAAATTGTCATTGTCGCAAAGCAGCTTTACACAATCATAAGAATTATGGAAGTATGAGATGTGAATGTCTATGAATCAAAATGATATGATCGTGTTTGATGGATGGACAAACATATGGAGAAAGAATTGGATGCATAAAGGCATTAAAAGGCTCTACATTAAAGACTTTGTTAACATTTTACATTTTATTGTGTGTGTGTGTGTGTGTGTGTGTGTGTGTGTGTGTGTGTTTGTAAACAACACATTTGAACAAATGTGCATGCAAACAAATCCAAAAAATCTCAGGTGAGGCCTTTTTGACCAATCACAATTCACAGTCACCACCAAGGTAAATCAAGCGTAGGACATTTCGAGGCCTAATTACCAGGTACATCTCAGCAAAAAGAAACATTTATGGGTAATCATCAGCAGGTGAGGTACTTAATATGGTGGATGGGTGGCCAAAAATGATTTTCTCTGAACAATTTTTGCTAAGCTGTAAAAAAAAAAAAAAAAAAAGACAAAATTGTATAATGCTGGAGAGGAAATGTGATAAATGCATTGGCCCAAGACCCTAGCTTTCTGCGTAAGAGCTTTGAATTGTAATGATGTTGAGGGTGCTTAAAGAAGATATTGGCCTCGAAGATACTGAAGCTGATATCTTAATAAAAGAAGATCATTTCTAAATTGCTGAATTTATAGCAAAACGATCTGATTAGACAATACAGAAATATTAACTTAAGTAACTTTTCACCATGGGTTGCTGTGAAAGGGAGGGATGGTGGTTATATTGTAGTTAATTAAGGGGGGAGGGGGGGATTAAGGAAATTCCAGTTTGCACTAGTAAAGAGTCCCAAACTGAGAGATTTCTTGTCATGTCTTTAAACATTTAAACATTTATCCATCCAACTTTAACCACTTATCTGAAGTCGGGTCGCGGGGGTAGCCGTTCCAGCAAGGAACCCCAAACTTCAATTTCCCACTGGCCACCTCAATCAACTCGAACTGGGTGAATCCCCGAGGTGTTCCCAGGCCAGTGTGGAGAAATAATCTCTCCACCAAGTCCTCGGTCTGCCCAGTGGCCTCCTCCCAGCTGGACGTGCCAAGAACATCTCCCTAGGGAGGCGTCCTGGTGACATCCTTACCAGATGCCCAAACGTCCTCAACTGACTCCATGCAAAGGATGAAACACCTTAAACATAAAGCTTAGCATGAGCAACTTAATTTTTTTATTAGTTAAGACAATAAGTCTATTTGTTTGTGACTATCAGGGATACTCAATATAAGGAAATGAGCAAACAAACCAAGTAGCACATATGTGGTGTTTTTGCCAACCAGGAAACAGATCCAAAAATCCAAAAAAAATTAAATAAATAAAAAAAAACGTATACAAATGCTCATATCCATGAATAAGTAACAGTAATGTCAGTGATGATGCTACTGTACATGTAGTCTGAGCACACAAGTAATTTTATTTTATTATGTTTTCTTTGAAGACATTTCTGTTCAGCTGCAGTACAACAAGGATATTTACTGACAAAGAAAATAAATGTGGCACATATGAGCCATATTGCACAGTTACTGGCAAGCCAACATTTTCTGACTTAATAGTAAACAACCTTATTGATTCAGAATGAATAACCCATATTAGACTAAATGAAACTGAAGTCTAATAGCCCTTTAAAAAGTCTCTTTTGTGCAAATGGCCTTTGGGGAGGACTGGCAAGCATGTGCAAATGAAAATAACCAAATGGAGCCAATATGATTATGTCTATTTATTTAAAAAAGAATGTAGCCACACACAATTTTATCAGAAAAAGGTCCAACACTATTGTATAGTAACCTTAGTCAGAGTCCTTCTTGAGGATAAACACACACACACAAACACACACACACATACGCACGAACGCTAATAAATGGCAAATTTAAAACTAAATCAAACTCTTTTTAGTTTTTTTCTTTTTTTTCTCAAACATTTCTATCCTTGTGAAATAAAATTCTGATCAGAAGCCTATTGGACTTGCAATGATTTCTTTCCAGTTCTCTTTTTTTGAGGAAGAATGTGTATTTTTAATAAAGAAAAACAATAATTTTGAGCACAAGGTTTAATAAATTCTTTTATTTATTTTTGGCTTTCTGATATAACACAGGCAGCGTGGAGTAGAGCTTAGCAATGTCACCTTGCACCTCCAGGGTCCAGGTTCGATTCATTAGTGTCCGTAATGTATGTGTGTGTGTTCCCTGAAATGAATTGTCACCCCATCCAGGGTGTACCCCGCCTCTTGCCCTAAGTCTCCAGGAATAGGCCCAAAAAGTCTTTTAATTTCCTGAGACCAATGCCTCTCGAATTCCTGTTAACGATCCCGACTGACTCCGCACAAGCAAATCTCTTGGAGCCGTTTCTACACAACTGCAGATTTCAGGATTAGTTCAAGCAGATATTAAGAGGTGGCGCCACTTTGCCACTTTGTCTGGAAGAAGACCTAAACTGTTCCTCTCAACTGGCAGAAAATTGATTCAGATGGTCAGGAGCAACCCATGAACCAACAAGACACAGAACTGGAAGCTGATGGAAAACCAGCGTCACTGTCTCCAGTCAAGCAAGGTTCACATCACTATGAAAAGAAAAGACAGAAGCCCCTGCTGCAAAACATGGCGCATTTAAATTTAACTTAAGTTTGCAGTTGACCACATGGAAATGTCTTCTGAAGAAAGGTTTTCATGAAAGATATGTCTGGAAGAGTTAAGGTGGAGCATTTAACCCTAAGAACACTGTACCAGCTGTTAAGCATGGTGGTGGGAGCATCACACTCTGGGGCAGTGGGTCAGTGGAACTGGTGCAAGTGGATGGAATAATGAAGAAGGAGGTACAATGCAGAAATCTCTAATCAACCTCAAATCACCAGTTAGAGGGTTGAACTTGGGACATAATATAATGGTTTAACAGGACATTGACCTCAAACACACATTAAAGCTGGTTCTGGAATGAATAAACCAGGTTAACTGTAAGCTTGTGGAGAAATAAGCCTAATGAAAATTTGTGGGGAAAAAATATCACCATATACTGAGTTCCTTTTGTTGAGATGATTTGCTGGGTCTTTACTGTAGCCACCTTCATTTGCTGTGTGCTTGTGGGTCTTTGACCCTTTGGTTTTGTCTTCACTTAGTAAATCCCATACTCAATAGGGTTAAGATCAGGTGAGTAACTCAGACCTTTAATAATATTCAACTTCTCTGCCTTGCCTTGTTTTCTTGTGCAGTACATTTTGGTCGATTAACCATCTGTAATGGGAAGTACAGTACGGTCCAATCAGGTTTGCAGCATTTGACTTAATTGGAATAATATATAATAATAAAATAAGTATAGTTCTATACACTTCAGAATTTATCTTGTGCTTTGAATCATAAGCCCTTTCTTTCCTTCTCCATATTCATCTCCTCCAATCATTCTGGTACAAGTTAACCATGTGGCAGGACTGGGCAGGGGTTTTTTATATACTGAGTACAGAGTATCTTCTTGTCATTCTTGTCATTCTTGTCTTTGATGCATCTTGAGATAAAACATCTGTATTCACACTTACAAAGTCACATGTACTGTATGTGACCTCTTCTAGAGTGTTTTTGACCTGGCTAGTGGTTGTGTGCTGGGTATTTTTCCTTAAACAAGAAAGAATCTTTGATCATCCACTTTAGTTGTCTTATGTAGGAATCAAGTTTTTTTTTTATGTTGCCAGTGTCTTCTTTCTTTGTAAGAATGTGTTGATTTGGCCACTCCCTGAAGTTTTAGCCTAATGATGGTGTCCTTCAACAATTACCAAATTCAAATTTGACAGGTTGTTTAGAGTGAAAACCAGAACTTCAGGTGTCCGATTACTTTTGAGTCTGTCAAAATGCTTGGAACTTGGTTAAAAAAGCTATAGATCTAGAAACAATTAACCCTCGTTAACCCCTGGGACAAGAGTGGAACCTGATCCTATTGTAGCCCCTCGCCCTCAACATGTTGCATACTGCAGTGGTCTCCTAACTTTTTGCACAATAGACCAGTTTTATATTAAGACAATTTTCCACAGACTGGTTATTGCAAGGCATAATATAGAGGATAATAAATACAACACACCATAGTGCAGCATCATTGTGACTCACCTCTTATGATAAACCCGTAATTTAGGTAGGACTCTAGTAGGCATTTTCTTTTAAATGCATGTTGACAGTCTCATAATCTCATCACTGAGTACTTTCCCTTTTTCAAAAAAGCTTTCTAGAGATGTTTGGTTTTTCATAAATTTTTAGCCAAAGTTAGCTTGAAACATTTGCTTAATTTGATCAGACATCAAAAGGTACAGAAGGAAGTGAATGGGAGATGATCGGATAATTTTCCAGGGTAAAACAATCTGCAGGCTCAGTCAGTGAATAAAATGGAAATAAAAATATAGTTTTAATTCTTTCTGTGCATCCCGGTACCAAATCATCCTCGGCCTGGTGGTTGCGAAACACTAGTATATTGTGAAATGCTTTTCTGCTCCTCACAATTGTAAAGAATATTTATTAGAGTTCTGTATTTTAGATCAAACCAGCCTTTTCTCATCTGTCTTCTCTCATCATCCCCGCATTTCCACATGCAGAGCTGCGGCTTGCTGCGTGTTTTTTGTTTTTCTCACCATTCTGTGTAAACCTTGGAGACTCCGAGGAGATCATCAGTTTCTGAAGTACACAGCTCAACAGTCCATCCAAAAACCAGCCCATCTGGCAACAGCAGCCACGCCACGGTCAAAGTCACTGAAATTGCTTTTTTTCTCCCATTCTGGCATGAGATTCCTGCTGCTGCTGCTGTGGTGTGTGTGTTTATATGTGTGTGTTTTGTGAGTGCCAAGAAAAAAAAAGACTTAACCCACTTTCCTTGTTCTGCCATTTTCATTTCGAAATGAACGAATGAATGAAAACACATTTCCACCAAGCATACCCCGCACACACACACACACACACACACGCACACACACACACACACACATGCACATAACCCCAAATGGCCGAAGCTCTCCCCGAGCTGGCTTTGTTCTTCTTAGAACTCATTGAAGGAAGACGAGGCAGATAGGATTGTTCACTTAACGTGCTGCTTTAGTTGAGCGCACTGGTGTCTGAAGATCTCTGTTCGAGCTGGAGGCCAAAGGAGCAGTAGGTCTAGTGTAGGGCCCTGCAGGCACTGAGGCATGAGGCCAGGCCCAGTTCTCTTTCCTGTGCCAACCTGCCTCAAACCCTGACTTAACAGCCAGACGCAACAGGGGATTGTGAGACAATGTGTGCAATTTTGCCACAGTGGCTCACTCATTCAAAAAGATTATCGCAGCTTATCACAGCTGACAATGGTGGGTTGTTATGTATTTTTAGACCCCTGCTTTAAATAAAATAAACACTGACACACATTATGGGCTTACCACAGTACAGTGCTTTTGAATGTAATTTTTCCCTTAGATGTTTTTATTGTATACTAGCGTTAGTACCTGATGTTTACGGTTGAAAGGTTAAAAGATTAAATCTAATAATAATCTGCTGATCTTTAATGTAATCAGTGATATTATTATTATTCCAGGTTGAAGTCAGGTACATGCCTGTCTGTCTTTCTGTACAGCAGAACTCTCTGTCTAACTTATTAATACAAAGAAATCACATTCTGTAAGGCTGAGTATCTTATGCCTTGTTTATACTAAATTGTACTTCTTTCGTGGTCAGACAAATACACTCCCTGTTAATTAGATTATTAAATCTGGCACATGACTGTTCATAACATCACTTTTACTCAACCTTTTGAATTTAGCGCATAACACCGGGCTCTCAGTCTGGGTATTTTACATGCCCTCACCTCAGACTGCTGCGGATACGTTTGCTCTAATGACCCGTGTTTTACCTCATAGTGACACTTTACATTACAGGCTTCTATTACAGTTTTCGGACATATGAGACAAACTGTTTTTAAACTTCCTGCAGGAAGAATAATCATACATTGATCTGTCCATTCATCTTTGAAGGTTTAGTTTTCAAAAGTTACGCACCTTTTTTTGGAGTAAGCCATGCTGTGCCGTGCTTTTGTTTGGGTTTCCTGGGGATTTGGGCACCTTATAGATGCATCAAGGTCGTTTCTGTGTCTTACACATACATGTGTATTTGTGATTGGCTCTGTTGAGTGACGCGTATAGCCACGCCCACCTCGAGGGAAGAAGCGCTATATTTTTCCAAAAAAGCGGCAGGTGTGATTTAATCTATCACAAAACTGCTCATAACGTCCCTTCTACTCAATATTTTTATACCATGTATTGCACCATACATGGTATAAAAATATTGAGTAGAAGGGACGTTATGAGCAGTTTTATGAGCAGGTTTAACTTCAGGCAAATACCAAAGAAAGGGCAAAGTTACATTAAATTCTGTCTAGCCAGTTTTGTGTGATGATGTGACAAAAATCAGCTGGACGGACATACAGACATACAGATATTGGTTTCTGGTCCTCCAATGTATGAAACGTAAGGATGTCATTGAAAGAGCGAGTTCTGACCCAATGTACAGATACAACCGTATTTATTTAACTTTAATACATCCAGATAGATTTTCTATATGTAGAATGAATTCACGAAGATTTATCATTATCCATAATTTTTCTCCGACTATAAATCTACAGTATATTGCTATCTCTCATTATACTTATAGAACATTTGCAATATTAATCAATCCATATGCTTAGACAGCTTTGCTTTTGCAATTTTGGAAATATAAGACACGGAATTGGTTAACACAGACTCGGTCTCAAACCTGGAACTTAGGAATATTGCCCTATGTACACAGAACATGTACTTTAATATTTATTTTGGACCAAGTAATCTTCCCTGCATGCCCTTTTACCTGTACTCCTTTACCCCCACCTGACTGAACCTGGTTCAGATTACGATATCATTTTCACACATTCGGCCCATGGTCTTACAGCATGTCATACCTTCATGTTAAGTGGCTGTTTTTTTTCTCCTTTTGCGTAACGGGTCCCTTAAACATTGCCCACTTTCAGTGCCACATCCTTTTTCCTGAAGACCCCCAAGACCCTTCTGAAGCATAAGAGCTTTTAGCCAGCCTGCGCTAATGTGTGGAATAATAGCTACTCCCTGAATCTTGATGGCCCCTCAAAAAGCTGTCTGAATTTGTACACGAGAGCACCTACAGCAGAATATTATCCTTCTTTTTCTATCTATTCTTGTGCACTTCCATATCTAATCTTATCTTATTATATCTCTCCCCTCCTATTATCTTTCCCTCATGTAACCTTTCTGTCATATCATTAGTGAGGTGGAAGATAATATCTCCTCACAGATATGATGGAATACTACGAACGGAGCATAATATTACAATTATGTTGTGCTTTGCAATTACAGACAATAACACATGAGGTCTCTCAGCAAAGAGCTTTTAAGTGAATTGTTACATCAAGGGTTGACTTACCTTCCCATTATATGTGGTTAGAAAATAAGCTAACATAATGTAAAAGTTACACTTTTAAAGTAGAATAAATCATTCGTCCTTTAAGAGTTTTGGACTTAGTGCTGTGTGTGTGTGTTTGAATTAAGAGATGCATCATTTAACACAGTAAAAATCCACCATGGTGGATAATTGCTTGCATCTATCTTTTACCAAAACATAATTATTAAAGAATAGCAGCAATCATCAAGAATTTAAGTGAGTTATTTATTTTAATCATTTGCTCCTGTTTTTTTTTTTGTGATTTATGATGCATATACACCGATCAGCCGTAACATTAAAACACAAAACATTAAGTCCAGCGTAGTGTGGGTTCCCTTTCTGCCACTGGGGCGGCGCTGGACATGGCCCCCGAAAGACCTCTGGGGCAATACTGTGGTCTCTAGCACCAGGACATTGGCAGCGGATCATTTAGGCGCTGTAGTTTGTGCGGTGAGGCCTCCGTGGATCAGACTTGTGCATGCTCGATCGGATTGGAGTCTGGGGATCCACTGTAACCAGCATTGACTTTTTTCAGCAATTTGTGTTGCATTGGCTTTTCCACTGGATCAGACCAGGCGGGCTGGCCTTTCGTCCCCACAGACATAAATCAACCACGAGTGCCCACGATCCTGTCAGCAGTTTACTGTTATGTAATTGATAATCAATGTTATTCTCAAAACCTGGTGGAGATGCTAGTGTTATGGCTGATCGGTTTATTATATGGCGTTAAATGGTCACTCTGTAATATTCATTAAAAAAAAGAGAGAAATAACAGTCTTTCCTGCCAACTGCAATTAGACTTTACAATAACTGCTCTTTCTAATAAAAGTGTGATCCTTCTTTTACATCATTATAAACAGGATGTTATACATGATATGCATGATAGTATGATGCTGTGAACATATGACATTCGGTACAAAACTGAAAAAATACTCTATTATACACAGCATTGAAAAACATAATGTGCTTATATAATAGTTTATACAACATTCCAGGGTTTTACTGCTCATGGTGTACAGTACAATAAGGAAACAGTTGGTCAGTGTTTTCACACTGATGTACCTCATACAAGAGGGCAAATAATTTTAGTGCACACAAAAAAAAAAACCTTCAGAAATTTTTAGGATCCTCTTAAACCTGATATTTAAAACAAATATACCAACACACAGGCACAAGCCAGCCTAAATAAGAGTTCTGTTCTATAATTATTTTGTGTGTTATTCATCTTTATGATACATCCTTCCTTCATGTTATACAACATGTGTACTTCATTTCAGTTTGGGTCGAAAAAGAGGAAATAAGATTTTTTTTTAAATGCATTGTACTGCAGGCTGTAAGAGATGAAATCACGATCCTGGAAGGTGTATGATATCCTTCTCGTCCAGCAAACATACAAACATGGGGTTGAGTGTAGCCATTCAGAGATGGTTTGGTTGTTTCATGTAGACACAAAAACGCCAGGCCAGAGTGAGACAATACATGGGATAGAAAAATTTTAATATAACCGTAAACATGTTTTTCACATTTTCTTAAAATGCACAACAGGATAAGAAATACCATTAGGACCGGCAATCTTAAAAAAAATAAAATAAAACAAACAAACAAACCTCTTAATTATAAACTATGTACACACTTATAAGACAATCCTGGCTGAACCTTTAAAGGTTTCCTCTAGAGGGATAATGAAATAATTCCTAAGGGTTTTACATTTTCTGGGGGGTAATTATGAGATTAACTGTAATCAGTAACACTGATTTGCAAAAGATGTATAATATAGTTTAATCCAAGTAAATATTACAGATGATATATTCATATATGAATAATACTTTAATATATAATCATGCATATATAATATAATGATTTTACATTTAGGCATTTGGCAGACGCTCTTATCCAGAGCGACTTACATTTTTATCTCATTATACAACTGAGCAGTTGAGGGTTAAGGGCCTTGCTCAAGGGC
>JAQQZS010000005.1:29346033-29361402 GCA_030068045.1 Platyallabes tihoni
CATTATACATCTGAGCAGTTGAGGGTTAAGGGCCTTGCTCAAGGGCCCAACAGTGGCAACTTGGTGGTTGTGGGTTTTGAACCTGGGATCTTCCGAACCGTAGTCCAATGCCTTAACCACTGAGCTACCCCTGACCATTTTAAATATATACTGATTTTAAATATATACTGATTTAAGACAGATTATTTTCTGAATGAGTGGATTCATTCAAGCCACACAGTGAAGAGAGAGAGAGAGAGAGAGGTAACCGCTGGGGTGTGGTGGGGTGGGGTGGGGTGGGGGGGGGTTGAGGGGGTAACAGTAGTTATAGAGGCTACAGGTGATACTGTGAGAACTATATGGAACAAAAAGCATGGGGCAGTTCTGATCCTGATTGACCCCGATGAGACCTGAATCACTTTTCAAATGAAATTACCGAAAGTCTGATCTATTCTCTATTCCCTCTATTCTCTCTATTCTCTCCTTCTCCTTCTCTCCGGCGCTCACACTGCGCTGGTTTATTGTGGGGGGAAAGTTGCGAGCGGTTTTTGCTTTTCTGGCCTGAAATGATGCTCGGCTGCGACCTGACAAAAGACTTAATGACTCTGTTTTCGTGCACGACAAAATCGTGGACTCTGGTAGGAAATGTAGAGCTCCATTAAATTCTGTTAAACCGTTAAAGAATATGTTTAGTTTTAGCCATTTCATCATCATGTATATTATTATTATTATTATTATTATTATTATTATATTATTATTATTATTATTATTATTATTATTATTCACATAAAGATAATAATAATAATAATAATAATAATAATAACGGTGCGCGTGTGTGTGCGTGTGTGTGTGTGTGTGGGTGTGGGTGTAACGGTGCTGTATGAAAGACACTGTGATCTGTACGCACTAATAAATATTTTTGCCACTTTGGTGTCATGAATGATGCGTAAAAGTCTCCTTCTTGTTGTTCTTCTTTGAGCAGTGCGAAGTTAAAATTTGAACCAAGCAACAAAATCTGGGAATTTTATCTTGTGGCCCAAATTATGCCATATTAACAATAATATCAATAATAATAATAATAAGCTGATTAACAGATCTCTTTGCACCTCGTAACGGGCGGTTAATGTTGTTTTTTTTTTTTTTTTGCAATAATAATAAAAAATGCCCAATATGTGCGCCCAGCTGAACAATGAGAATATAAATTAAAATATACTACTAAATGATTGTGTTTTTTTTTATTAGTATAATCATTTTATTATTAGTATTACATAAATTACCAATGTGTAGTTAATCTATTTGAATATAACATAATCTAATAAAGTATACTAAACACTCACTAACTTTTCCCGTTATATCTGATGTGCAGAAATGCACCAACTCAGTTTCCAAGCCAGAGACTTTATAATATTATTATAATACCTAATTTATTAATGTTTTAGTGACAATAAAAAAAAATTATAAAATAAGTTGTAAAGCCTTTTGCAAGCAGATAACCATCTTTTTTTTTTTAAGATGAAATTCTTACACTGGTGGCTGGAATTTGCGGCTCCGCTCGGCGGTGTAAAAATGCGCCGCGGCTTTTTGCGCCTGAGGAAATGGATTCATCGTTTAGATGATTTGCTCAATTATGTCTTAATTTATGAAAAAATAAAGTGTCAACCTCGTAAAGTGTGACTCCGAACGTAGATTATTCGGATTATTGTGAGTGAGTTCATAATTATATCGAGTTTCAATTACTTGTAAATGAGGCTCCCATATACAGTAAATATCACCTGTGTATCGAACAGTGCTTAAGCAGGATGTGAGCATGTGTAGACTAGGTGATTTTTCCGTTGTTTTAGGCGGCATCTTAAAGAATTCAAAAAGTTTCAAATTCAAAATTCAAAAATGTGATGGGGTTGGTTTCCAGCTGATCAGGGATCAGGTGATTTTAAACAGAAATGAGTGATGGAATAACAGATAATAAAAAGCTACTTGAGTTACCCTGTTGTTTTCTTTGGTGCCTTTGTTGTTGATTGAGTGTCTGTCCACAGCGGAGAAGTTGAGTGTTTTGTATTCCTCCGGATCCAGTGCACTGCTCTTATTGGTAGCTGAAGTCGTTGCATCACCATGATTGTGACGCGCCGTCTTCCTGCTTCCTTTATTCGCGTCTTAAAGTCATTCTTGCTGATGTGATGTGAGCCTCGTCCTGCTGGTCGCCGCACAATTTCCAGGTAGAGAGAGGAGCGGCGCACTAGAGCTCTCTCTCTCACACACACACTCTCTCTCTCTCTCTCTCTCTCTCTCTTTGCGCTTTCACTGTCCTGAGAAATTACTCACATTCGTCCAGGGGGTGAGCAGTCCTATCCATCGTCTGTTACTCTACTCTAAAGAAGCTCAAGGCTTTCTCATCTCCAGAGTAAGTAAGCCTATCCGTGCCGTGGTGTAAGTTCCGTGCGCGCGCTCTCTCTCCCTCTCTCTCTCGTCCAGTTTAACGACAGCGGATTATTTCTAAGCAGGTGCAGTGTGTAACCCACCGCTCTATTCTATACTGAGGGTCTGTGACCGCCTGCGCGCGCGGTGTAGGTGCAGAGCCCCTGCGAGTGCGTGTCATTCGTCCATTTCGGCTACTTTTCATTTTTAAAAGCTGTGATACAAAGTAGGACAAACAACGACGTCCATCACCTCTGTTTTTCAAGATCAGGATTTTCACCGTGCTCACCTATTCACGACTTTAATAACTTAACCACTGCGGTTGGTTGCGCGTATTTTGCGCGTTCATGTTGATAGTTTACATGCGATAAATGCGTCTGGTTTCGTTTTGGATGGCAGCTTCGCTTTACTTTGTTAACAGTTTACTTTTCTGACAAAAAAAAAAAAAGCAGTTTTAATTATGGCTTGTTGATGGCGGCTGCGTCATTACGCACCGACCAAAAGTCAACGTGTTCATCACGTCGTAAAAAAAATCTGTGCTGATTTTGTTTTTTGAAAGATATTGTGCAGGTGGAGAATATTTAACCGACCGTGTAAAATATTCTGCACGTGTTTTTTCTCATAGGTATCAACTTTTATTACCATTTTTCTGTTCTAAAAAGAAACAATTTGAATAGTTTTCCAGCCCACAAAAATCTTTACAATGGCAACAATAAAATATAGTGTACATTTGCCTCAGGAATATGGTCTGTAAGTTTGTCACACCATTATCACGTCATATTTTACGACACATAAATATTACTTGCCTTATACACTCATGTCGCGGCGCTACAGTCAGCTGGATTGGTGTGTGAGGTCAAGTGATCAAAAGTTTCCTTTTATATTTTTCACTTCAATTTAGCAGAGAAGAAAGCTGAAGACAGGAGCATATGCAGTATGTATCAAGGAGTTGGCCTGGTTAAATATTTATTGAGATTGTTATAACTAATTTGATTAAAAAATATATATCCCAAATTTATATATCATAAATGTTTTATTTTTCACAAAAATCTTTTAAACAGTTTAAAAATAAATTTAATAAGTTCGGCCTAACCAGTGTCATACAGTAGATATGTGTCTTATTTTATATTTAGAAATGTGATGTAAATTTTAAATCTAACTATTTTCCTTCACTGAAAAGTAAATAGAGATAAAACAAAGTGGCCTTTTTTCCCCCAGCGTGTTCATAATGTGATACACTGTTTTACCCTACTAGATATACAGTTGTTTTTCATGTTTACATAAGAATGATTGAGTGGTCTATAGTTAGATATAATGATAATAAAATATAGATAAAAGTGACGAGTCATGTCCGTGTTATACAGAAAGAACTTTACTCATGAAATATTTAAATCTTTTCCCTCACCTGTCTCGCAGGGTTCAGCTGGCGAGCGTTTTAAAATGGTGTAACAACATTTCCAGTGATGCCGGACCATGACAACACGTCCCTCTTAAATAGACAAACCAAGAGAAGAAGAGTTGACATTGGAGTGAAAAGGACTGTAGGTACCGTGTCTGTAGCTTTAGCCCATTTACAAACAAGCAATTTTAGTGCCATGAATCCGCACGGAGCCGCGCAGGATGTTAACTGTTCCGTGGGGCAGCACACAGACAGCGAGAAGACCAATGTGCTTCACAAGTTGCTGAAGCGGGCCAGCTCTTATGAAGACACCTTGGTGAACTTTCCCGGGGCCACCATCATCTCCCAGCTGCTGAAAAACAATTTAACCAAAAATGGGGCAAATGAACCCGACTTCCAGAGCAACGGCCTCTCCAGGACGAGCTCCGAGATCCACCAGGAGGACGCCTGCAGCACCTCATCACGGGGAAGCCCTCAGGAGTGTCTGTCCCCCTTCAGCAGGCCTTCCATGGCACAATTTGACATCGACCGGTTGACAGATGAGCACCTGAGGGCCAAACGTGCCAGAGTGGAGAACATAATCCGTGGGATGAGCCACTCTCCAAATGTCACACACCGTATAGGTGAGACTGATCGTGATGGGGCTTCCCAACCCCTGAGCCCTCGAGAGAGTTACAGGGAAAACAAACGCAAGCAGAAACTACCCCAGCAGCAGCAGAGTTTCCAGCAACTTATTTCTGCTCGCAAAGAGCAAAAAAACGAGGAGCGCCGTCATCTCAAACTACAGCTCGAGGACATGCAAAAACAGCTCCGTCAGCTCCAAGAAAAGTTCTATCAGATTTATGATAGCACTGACTCTGAGAATGATGAAGATGGAAATCTCTCAGAGGACAGCCTGCATTCTGACGGAATGGAGAATCACATCTCTGATTCTGTCACAAACCGCTCAGAAAATGAAATGTCCGACCTGGACCCAGGACATTTTTTGGACCAAGCCCAGTCACTTATTTGTGAGCAAACCATGATGACTGAGCGAGAGAAGCCGAAACGGGACGGCTCTCAAGGAAAAGGCCATAGATCAGTGTCCATGCATGCAGAAGGGAAACAACTAGCAGAGACACTGAAACAGGAATTAAACACCGCCATGACCCAGGTGGTGGACACAGTGGTAAAGGTCTTTGCAAAAACCCCTTATCCACTTCCTCAGGGCTTCCCAACTGTGCAGACACCCTCTGAGCACTTTGTAGTGAATCGCGAGAACCCAAATTTTCACACTACTAACCAGCGTTTACAGTGTTTTGGTGATGTCATTCTTCCCAATCCCCTCAATTCATTTAGCAACATGCGTGTGCCCAACCCAAATGACCAAACAGAGGCCCTGCCTCTAGTGGTGAGAAAGAACTCTGCAGACCAGTCCGGATCTTTACCCGCACCTGCAAACCACCACCCCGGTCTTCACCCATCACCATTAACCTCGACTATGGCCTTCAGTCCTCCATCCTTCCGACATCCTTTTCCTCTTCATATTATGGGTTATCCTTTCCAAAGCCCTCTAGGTGCCCCGAGTGGGCCTTATCCAGGCAAGGACAGGTCTTCTCCTGAGTCTATGGACCTGTCAAGAGAAACTACCAGCCTTCGGACCAAGATGTCATCAAACCATCTCAGCCTCCATCGTCCTATTTCACCAACACATCCAGGAAACCCTGAAGGCCTTTCAATATCTCTCATCAAGTCTGAATGTGGTGACCTCCAAGATATGTCTGATATATCTCCATATTCAGGAAGTACAATATCCTTTTACAGTAATCGACGGAATGAAAGATTGTTATTATTATATTGTGCTTTTGCTATTGTTTTAGAATTAATTGAGTTTAGTTTTTCAATACGAAATTATATATAAATATTGCAGGGTAGGTTAAAATGATCAAATAACAATTGATCCTAAAGAGTTCCAGTGTAAATTCAAATCCCTTGGTCTAAAAGACATTTTTAAGGCGCTCTCTGTTTAGGGGCTTTTTAATTGCGCACTGTAGGGCAAAGTGTTGAAAAGCTTTGCCATGACAAACATACCTCCCATCTTCTCTGTTCTCAAATTATCATAGAGAGACGCACAATACCCCACCCCCTTTCATCACAGGCCATGCAAGACTTTGTACATAAATGCTCAAAGCAAATCATATTTCAAAGCCAGGAAGTAAAAGGCCAAGTGCATGTTTGCCAAAAGATCTTAGCATCTTGTGTTTAGAAAGATGAGAAAATATATCTGTCAGTGAGTGGGCTTTTTTTTTCTTCAGAGAAATGCAGTAAACCCTTGTTTTCGCTGTGCTTCCCCTTAATTCACATCTAGTGCTTCAGAGAATATCTGCAAATTGTTGTATTCTTTCTGATCATGAAGAGCTTGCTATAGTCGAAAGCACTTGCAGCACTAATAGCTGTTGCCTGGCAGCAGGTCCTTTCTTTTCATCTTTGCGTTTTTTTTTTCAGATGTGAACAGGTGTTTGCAGGTAGCTGTTTATCTTTTATCCTGTCCCTCTTTACAACCTTTTTTTTTTAACCAAGCAGCGAGATGTCTAACAAGCTTTGTTTATCTATTTTTGTCTAAAAGTAAACAAAGATGACAGAGTTCTCTGCACGTTTTTATTACAAAATTAATTTTTGTTATGATCTAACTGATATTTTTACATTAAAATGTATATTATTCAGCAAACGAATGCACGTGCATGGGGACGCTCTCGAGAATGATGTTGCATTAATTGTGCAATAGAGTAAGAAAAAAAATACAGTAAAAAATACAGTATATATACTGTATATAACTTTATTCAGATATTTCTAAATGGTTTTGATGTTTCTATCCTGGACAGAATGGTTCTCCTTGTCACGCACCCTCTTTGCATCTCAAGACAAATAGCCTTGTTCATTTTCCCTGCAGGATTTGCATATAGAGAAAGAGAACAGCTCTGACATGGTGCGTTTGTAAGTATCAGGGATGGGGAGTGTCGAAGTCAGTTTGCATGTCTAATGCACTAGACAGTCAGCTCTTTTCCTAACGATGCTTGCTGCTTCTTTTACACTTCAAAACACATATCTAATAAATATATATACGAAAGTAAAAGAAAGAAAAAGGTCTCTGCTGTTCTTTTAGTTTGTATTCATAATTACCCCTTTAATGTGTTACCTGTTTGTTTGTTTGTTTTCCAGAAAGCCCTATTAAACCATGCTATTTTATTTATTTAATTATTTTCTTAGCAATTTATATACTTTTAATAGAACGCTAGGATGAACTGTATGTTTTTTCATGTTGGTGAGCAGATGTCTAGCATTAATTTATGGATTTATCAACCTCATGTTTTCTCCCCTTACACCTGGCAATGTGGATCAGATTTCGCCGGTTGTAGTCTCCGATTCGTGAAACTCCGTGAATCCAAATCCAAATTCAGAAAAAAGACTGACGAGGCGCATTTATCCGTGGCTCTGCTGTTTTCGTAGCATCTCATTTGTCTATATACTGCGGTCTCTCTCGTCCTCCACACTCCTTCATATTCATGTTTGCATTATTTCCTGGCTGACCTTGCTTGTGGCCTGGCTTGTTTTACAGTGAATGGGGCAATGTTTACTTGGGATTTTGTCACCAGACATATTATTGTATCCTAGAAACAGCTTATTTTCTTGTAGGAAACAAGACACTTGTGTTGAGATAGTTGTTCAAGACATTAAAGATCTGTTAAAGATTATTATCATTTATTTGGAGATGGAAATTAAGCTCTTTGGCCCCAAGATAGGGGAGGGTTGTATTTGTATCTGGAAAGCCATGATGTAATTAAGCTTTTTGTAGTTTTTTTAATTTTTATTTTATTTTCAGATGGACCTATGAGTCATAACTAAGATAAAGCCAATGAGCCAGTGTTTCCTAGTACTGTATACAACTACAGTAATATGAGTCAATTTGTATTCACTAGCTCACTAGCTTTTCTACTTCCCTCGCTATGTTGTCAAGAAATGCTTTGCGAAAAGGCCTTCACTTCAGGGGCGGTGCTTCTAAATAAGCTTTCAGACCTCCCTCTCTCTCTCTCTCTCTCTCTCGCTCTCTCTTTCATCCTGTTACTCAGTCATTCATTGTTGCTTTTCTTTGTCGTATACATTATGACAGATGGCAGAAGAGAGAAGCTAGTGCTCTTTTAGTGTTTCTTATCAGTGTAATGGAGGGAAGCCTCCTCTCGACTTGTACGAGGAGAACGTCAGTCGACATGGATAGCATGATGGCATTGTTGGAGAGCTCCTGCAACACAACCAGCACTAAGTCAATTCGTCTAATCGTAACGTTGCATCGGATTCTTTGTGCCGTCCTTGGTGGAGGTAGTGCGCTCTGTAATTTTATGCAATTTGTTGTATTTCACACCTCTGCTGTGAAATGGACAAAGTGCAACACCGACTACATAAACTGACTCGAAGGAACCACAGTGATGAATTATATGGTCGATTGATGGGTCCATTGATTTAGCCCCACATGCATCTTCATTTTGATAAATTATAAAGCCATTAATCTGTCAAGGAAATGGCATGACCAGTCTACATCGCAGATGTGGCTAAAGCTGGAAAAGCTGGCAACACACAGGCTGGGCCCAGAGCCTAGGGGGTGGGAGGGGGGTGGGGGGGGGGAGAGGGGGCAAAGAGTTGTGTGGTTGTTAGGAGTAAAATGTAATGGGTAGATAGCTGTGGTTAGCTATGGCTCCTCCTGGGACTCATCGCAATGCCCATCTGTTTATCCATCTATTTATCTAGAAGAGGCGAGCAATGCTACAGCCTCAACAACAAATAAAGAGAGTTTCTTATTAAAGAAAACACACATTAAACATTAATGAGAGCTACATTGACTTCCACACAGTTTTTGGAATGTTTAGGATAATTCCTGAACCAGTCAAGAAAACACTAAGGGATCGTTATGTTTAACAGAATCTATTTTTCTATGTTGTTTAAAGATATCTTAATAAATATAGTACATAGTAAATGCATGTTAATTTATACTAATGCACTTTCCTTAACCACTAATTCTGCAAATCCAAGAAGGCTTATCTCCAAACCATTTGAAGAAGGCCAAGCTGATGTTCTTCTACACACGCTATCCCAGCTCCAACATGCTGAAAATCTTCTTCTCTGATGTGAAGGTGAGTTCATCTTTAACCACATATCATGGGCTTTAAACATTTAATTAGCGCTGAACAGATGGTTCCATCTCTCTTGCTTTTTTTCTCCCAGTTAAAGTAACTGCATTTACTCTCTTAGAGCAGGTAAATATTATATTATATTTTACTAATCTAAGGGTGAAGGCCCGTGTTTCATTGTTTCATTTCACTTGCATTCATTTAGACTCTGTGTGCGTGTGTGTGTGTGTGTGTGTGTGTCTGTGTGTGTGTGTGCGCGTGTGTGTGTTTGGGGGGGGGATGAATCAAGTACTATTAAAAGCTATTTAAAAGCTCTGTTCCTTTAATTGGTCTCAGTGCACTCACTGGTCACCTCTATTGATAAACTAAACTAATGATTTTGGATGGAATATTGGGTGAAAAAATGCACAACACAGAAATAGCTTTTTTTCCCTTTGTTGTCAAATGTAATATGATGTGTAAAAAAGCAAGAGAAAATAGCATTATAAATAGTAATAAGCATTATTATTTTAGCATTAATAAGAAGAAATAGTCATCGTATAGTGCCAATATATTAATGCATTGATTTTCCTTGTAGTCGTAATTATCACGTTAATTCCTACAAATTTGGTTTAATTGAACAACATGCCTTCCAAATCTTATTATTTGGAAGATTATAAAATAACACAGAAAATTCATAACATTATACTGTATTTTCCCCAAAATTCCCCAAAACACTTTTTAGCAAGGTGCTTTATAAAGTTTTCATATTATTTCATATTATTTTTTGCCTTTGACAAAAAAATTTAATAAATCACACTGAAGGATCGGGACGCAGTCACAGTCAGAAGTGCAGTTACTGTACATGTACAACACCCATATTTGTTTAAAGTGAGTGGAGAGATGACTCTGTGTGTTTTTATAAAGAAATGGAATTCACAGGCAGGATTTTTCGTAAATAAAGCTACATTAAAAAAAAAAAAACAGTGTTTAGTCCTGGAGATTTTGGGTCACCCTGAATTGTGCACAGCCATCCAAATCAAGGTTATGAAATCTTTTTTGAGTGATCAAATAAAAATAAAATCAATTTGCTTCATTTAATGTGTTTTCATTTAAAGGAAATATTTACTGTAGGCAATACTGTAGGCCGACCAAACATTCATCTTCTACACACTTTAAATTATTAAATAAATTTCATGCCTAAGAATTTCAGTCCAGATTCAAAGCCTTCCACTAGGCTTTCCATGTGAAAATACCTTTAAATAGGGGCGGGGGGGTGGGGGAGTCATAATATTTGTACAAAAGTTGTCTAATTAGATGTCTTCTTTTACGGGTCATGCCTTTCTTAATAAACTACATGTTAAATTAGTCTAAAACAACATCAGGGTGGTGAGAACAATTAGTTTTGAGTGCACAATTGATAATGAGGAACAATGGGTGGCCTATGTTTTATAGATCAAAAACTATGTGTGCTAGGTGATACATTACTGACTAATTACATGGAATACACTCATGAAAGCTGCTGGAATGACTAATTAAAAACGGTAGTTAGCAGAGCGATGGATTCCTGATGGAAAATAATGATTTGGAGGAATGGATCCATTTCCATAGGAACTTCTAAAAGAAATTATTTTTAATGGAATAACAACAAGATCACAAGATCTATGTAGTGACTATGTAGTGATTTTATGCTTTATGTTCCTAATGTCTCTTTTTTTTTTCAAATATCACTTTTCACCCACTATTCACAATTGTATTTGTAGGTTTTGCTGTAAATTATTCAGGTAGGAGAAACGTTAGGTTGTATGTTACTGAATATGAAAGCATTACGTATATGAAAGAATGAATCTATACTGGATGTAAAATGCTAAATAGTCTTTCGCCTCTGAATTCTGTGAAGATTTAAGATTTTCTGATACTCTTACAAGGTGAGACTTGGCAGATAATTTTTAGGTTACCGTGAACATTTTAAATATAAATGTTAATGTTGATTGTAGATGTTTAACTCTTTCATTTATACAGTACGTTATTTATCCCTGACATCTTGTAGTGTTTGTCTTTATTAAGTTTGTCAGTTTTATATCATGATGTGCTAAATTCGGCACAAAGTTGATGGTGTAAAAAAGCTTTTGTAAAAAACAGTCTATGATTGCCAAGATCTTGTTTTATATGAATGTCATATTATATTCTGGATATGTTATGGCTAGAAGAAAATCCACTTTCATTTTAAACTTCACAGTAATTTCACACTCTGACAGAGTTTGGGCAAATAACACATAATTTCACAGTTCTGCTTAAAATTTGCATCTATATTTTCATGCGATAAGAGTCCAGACCAATTTCTCCAGATATGGAGGATATCAAACACAGAGCACATGGACCACATTTTGAAAGACGTCACATGACATTGTTCCTGACCATTTTAGGGTTAAAAGCCCTGTGTAACAGTCACAGCAATATTTTCTTCATTTGTTTCGTATCAATTTGTTAAAGAAATGCAGCCAGAACAGGTTAAAATATGTAGTTATTATTATTATTATTAAATCATTAGAATTGGTAAATAAGATGAAATTTACTTTCAGCAACAAAAAATGCACTCACACATGTGCTACCCAGACACACCGTCATTTCGGAAATAATCCTCATGGGTAAACAAATTTAATCCTCATGGGTAAACAAAAATGACTGCACCAGGATGTTCATTAGATGTCACTTCTTAGGGAAGTTGAGGTCAAGGATAAAGCTGAATAAGAAAGGTTCCAGAACATTTATGGGGTTTATGACACCGGTGCAGCCGTGGCTTCTTATGGGCTGCATTTACAGTTACACACTACGGGACATCTGGTCATTGTATTGTCATTGCTTGTTCAACATCCCATTACAGATCGAGTTCCTTCTTTATTGTTATTATAACATCTACTCTTATAGAAAGGATTTCCTCTAGACTGCAGGACATGGCTGTGGGGGTTCGGCTGTTCGGCCCCAAGAGCAGTCGTGAGGTTAGGCGCTGATGTCAGGCGCGCACTGAGGCCTAGGGTGCCTTCCAGTTCCTCCCAAATGTGTTCAGTGGGGTTGAGAACACGGTGGCGTCCACAAACTTTTGCCCATGTACTGGGTTTAAGACTTGACATCTGCATTGATATGGAGTCTTTTTTTTGTTTTGTTTTTTGATCAGATGTGTAAAATAAAAGCAGCTGTGCCATGCCACTGCTCAGCACACACACATGTAATTCATATTAGGAAAAACATCAGGATTTTTCCCAAACTATTTTTTAAATTATATTTACCTTAGTTTGGCTTATGCATCACTAAAATTATTAAAATAGATAAGATTATGTTAATATTTTCAAAACAACTATTAATAAATGTGGGTCACTGAATAGACAAGAAAACTCCACAAGAAAACAACCTGTTTGCTCCAAATGTAAACGAGTAAAACAGAATCTTAGCCTTGTTCCTTTTTTAGTGTTCGCAGTCCATCAACAATAACTTATTCTGAGGTAACGTTTGTCAGGTTACACCTGGTTTGTTGTCGTGTTTTTCTTTTCAGTTTATTTAACTTAATGCTTACATGGCAGATATTCTTCCTGTCTCACAATACTGTAGGCATCAAACGCCTTCATAGTTAACACAAAAAATCTTGTTTTCCGATGTTTAATTATGTACTTAAGTGTTTAGTGGTGATTGATGGGTAGAAACTAGAGATGTATAAATAAAATAAAGCAGGATTTCTGTAGATACAGAAAATAACACTTGTGTACAGGACATTTTCTACAGATACACACACCTATGCGCAAATACAATAGTTATCAGACTAAAGGTTTATTCTGACGTGAATTTCATATGAAAGCATTAAAAAAATTTTTTTTTTTTTTTATAGTTTTTTGGTTCTGAAATATCTACTGTCTATTTATGCTGGTGTCTGGTTAGTTAGTTAGTCATCATTTATCCCTACATTTGCTCCCCGTTTCTGTCCCGTGACTGTTTGCTCGACAGGAAGACGACATGTGCTGAGTTGTCACATTCCGACACCTTCATATTTTCCCCACTGACCTCTAATGTTATTCTTTTCTGGATTCTGTATTGCGTGTAATCATCCCTGGTCATGCTAGAAACCTTTCTCTCGATCCGCTGCGAACATTTTCATTACACAAGGCTTCTGATGGTGAAAGGGGGGGGGGGGGGTATTTTTTATGGCACATTTTTGGAACTAGGACATTTTTGCAATAATTTTTTTGTGAATTATTTGTAAAAAAAAAAAAAAAAAAAAAAACTTGGCTTTGGCACTTTTGGGGCTTTTAGTGGAGTCCAGAGCTTCTTTTTTAATTTTTACATTATGATCTCTCAATATTTTGTTACCTTTAATTTTAGAGTATGAAGGCAAATTACATCACACACACCCACACACACACACACACACACACACACACACAACTTTCCAATGTTTTCCCCTCTCTCCCAGTACTATTCCCTCAGACCCTGATACTCACTCCTTTTCATTTTTCTTTCAGTTTGTCTGTCTGTTTGTCCATCTGAGCCAGTTGTTAGTGTAATACTTTTGATTTTAGAACGGATGT
Source organism: Platyallabes tihoni (assembly GCA_030068045.1). Classification (NCBI taxonomy): domain Eukaryota; kingdom Metazoa; phylum Chordata; class Actinopteri; order Siluriformes; family Clariidae; genus Platyallabes; species Platyallabes tihoni. The sequence goes on from JAQQZS010000005.1 coordinate 29,359,539, forward strand.
TTGGATGCTTCCAGGATTAAATTTTGTAACTGATACAAACAAATTAAAGGTCACAGCAAAATCGTTGCACACAATAGCGTTCATCCTGTTGGACGTATATTTGGGGGGTGTTTCAGGCTTATAGATGATGTAGTGGGCCACAAATATACCACAACTAACTTAGTTTGAAACAATTATAATTTCATATTAAGTTGTTCCTATTTGTGCAAACTCATTAAATAGAATTAAGACCATTTACAATCTTAGTTTGTTTCAGAAACATCATTATAGTAGAATATCTTTATGACATCTGGCTGAACTGCATTAATCATTTACTTTAATTATTATTTTTTTATATTTCAAGTATTAATCTTTCATTAATATGCATATGTGTAATAAGACCAAATAGTCTCGCAATAAATTGAAGTAAAATCCTAAAGTCTCTGTTTTTTTCTGTACAGTTCAACCGCTGCATCACCTCTCAGCTGATCAAGTGGTTTAGCAACTTCCGTGAGTTCTACTATATCCAGATGGAGAAGTTTGCTCGGCAGGCCATAAATGATGGCGTGACTGCTGTAGAGGAGCTAACGGTCAGTCGGGAATGTGAGCTCTATCGCGCTCTCAACATGCACTATAACAAGGCCAATGACTTTGAGGTAAGCTCTGTGCAGTGCAGCGCACGTGGACGCGTCCTTACTGGATGCCTTTGCGTTTTGTTTTGTTTTGTTTTGTTTTGTTTTGTTTTGGCAAAATGTTTGGCGATATCTCTCAATATTATGAAAATTAAAATGTTAAAAATGAGTGAAAAACAGGATCTGAAAATGTCTGCACTTTTGGTTTATGATTGAAATGATGTTAGGATGATGTTTAAGAAGAGCCAGTGCCTTGTTTTCATGTGAGCCAGTGTTTCATGTTATTAAAGCCAACACTTTGTTTACCTGCGAACCGTACAACTGACAGGTTTATTTAATTCATAACAAATAATAACAAACAACTATGACTTTGATCATTTATTATGTAGTTCAGTTTATAGATTCTGCAATGATCTCTGATTAATGACGCATCATGTTTGCTGATTCATATTTACTGGCCATGACAGAGTTGTTTTTTATTTGTTACAATTAAAGGTTAAAATATTTTTTTTGCATCACCTCAGTACAGACTTAATGTATATAATGAACATATTACAGCTTTCTAAACATTCTTTCCAGTGAAACATCAGGTCTAATTTGACATTGATCTATATTATAGAGTTATTGATTTTGGGTTTAAACCCTTTTGATTCTACAGTAGCAACCCGTCAATCAGGCTAATAACCCTAAGAGGTCAGTAAATTGTTTTGATAATGATGGCTTGTAATTTCTATAAGATGCAAGAAAGAAGAATCACAGATCGCTCGGTTATGCTTCACGAACCCCTGGGAGAACCCAAAATAATTGTTAGTTAGAAATTTTGTTAGCAGTTTGGTGAAATGGCCCAGACTGTAATGAAATGGTGTGAATTTCCATAAAATCTAATTGTAAGAAATGGGACAGGGAGCACTTAAAACATTTCGGGCTTGCGCTTGTGCTAAGATTAGGCCAATTTTGGTCCAAAGTGGGTTTGAAAATAACACAGCGGATTTCAGGTTATCACATCCCCAGTTGTGTTACTTTACTGCGGCCAGTGCAGAGGCCTGCGTTGATGCCCACAATTAAAGAGAGTGGATGCAAAACAGGGAAAAGATGACTTATGCCTACAGTAGTAGAGTAACACAGGCAGACACTTTATACTTAATTTGCCTATGATCATGAAAATAAGACACATAATTTATTCATTCATTCATTTTCTATACCGCTTTATCCTATGATCAGGGTCGCGGGGGGCCTGGAGCCTATCCCAGGAG